>ML677341.1:43711223-43900818 GCA_007922305.1 Dermatemys mawii | reverse complement strand
TGTGTGTCAACTACCGGAGGCGTTGGTGCTGCGGGCAGAGTGACCGGCGCGGCACGGCTGTCTGTGTGTCGGCTAGCAGAGCAGCTAGCGGATCAACGGGCAGAGCAGTTCGTGGGACAGCCAGCGGAGCGGAGCAGAGCTGATTGCGGGGAGAGCTGCAGCGGAACCTCACGGAGAGGCGGCGCAGTCGGCCTCGGACCACGTAAGGTGCCCCGTGCCCTACCCTCCATTTCTACCCAGGCTGGGAGGTAAGACTCTGCCAATTGACTTTCAAGCTCTGCACTGACCCAGAACAGAGACTCTTGGGCTGCTGGACTTTGGGACTATTGAGTGACTTTTTGGGGTTGCGGAACTCAAGAGCCAAAGGGAAGGCCACGGCCTATTTGCTGGGAGGGGGGCTTCTGGTTCATGGTTTGGTTTATTAACCTTTTTTTGTGGTGTTTCCCCAATATAATGCCACATTGTTTCTCCCTGTTATTAAAAGGCTTTGGTACACTCAGACTCTGTGCTTGCCAGAGGGGAAGTATTGTCTCCTACAGACGCCCAGAGGAGTGATATATGGTTGTCCCAGGTCACTGGGTGGGGGCTCGAGCCGGTTTTTGTATGGTGCTATTGGAATGGAACCCCTGGATACTGAACCCGGCCCTTGTTGCTGCCAGCTCTGATGGGCAGAAGGGTTACATCATTGTATAGTTTCTCTACTTGACTTGACTAAGGCTACTGGTGGGATAATTTACATAAGGGAGAGTCTTATAAAACAGAGATGGCCTAATCATCCAAAACACCCCACCCCAAACAAATCTTGCCTTAACATCAGGGAAATGGCATGGAAAAATGGCAGAGCCTATGATTTTAAGGGCTCTGCAATTCTTGCTGCTTTCTGCAATATTCAGTAAATTCTTTCTCCTTCCATAAGTACACTTTGTTAATCACATTTGATCTTGTTCCTTAGTGACAAAATGGGAATATCTTTTTGTCAATCTCTGTAGCCTTGTCTCCATTGGAGCATTTTGGTGGTGCTGGCACTACCGCAACTCCAACACAGCATGCATCTACACACAAAATAACTTGCAACAATGCATACGCATCCACGCCATCATTGTGCGCATGTGCAATTGCTCTGAGCAATGCTAATTACTTTCTCGACCTCCACCATTTGATTCTGAAATGCTACTGTTGACACTAATGTTCAATTAGATCTCCAAGTGAATTGCCACAATGCTCCTGTGGTTACAAGTGCTAGTTTGATCATTGGATGTATAAATAAGGGAATACTGAGTAGGAGTAGAGAGGTTATATTATGTTAATATACTATATTATATTATATTATATCTGTATTTTGTACTGGTACAACTAGTGCTGGGATACTGTATCTATTTCTGGGGTCCATAATTCAAGAAGGATGTTGAAAAATTGGAGGTGATTCATAGAAGAGCCAAGAGAATGATAGAAGGATTAGGAAACATGCCTTATAGCAGTGGTTCTCAAACTTTTGTATTGGTGACCCCTTTCACATAGCAAGGCTCTGAGATTGACCCCCCCTTATAAATTAAAAAATGCTTTTATATATATTTAATAAATGCTAGAGGCAAAGCAGGATTTGGGATGGAAACTGACAGCTCACAACCTCCCATGTAATAACCTTGTGACGCCCTGAGGGGTCCCGGTTTGAGAACCCTTGCCTTATAGTGAGTGACACAAGGAGTTCAATTTATTTAGTTTTTTTAAGGAGAAGATTAAGGGGTGACTTGATCACAGGTTGTAAGTACCTACACGGAGAACAGAAATTTGATAGTAGTGTAACTTTGGCAGACGGGATTGAACCTGGGACCTCAGTGCATGAGCCTCTACTGCATGAGCTAAAAGCCAACTGGCTGCTAGCTAAGTCTGTACAGCAGACTCATAATCTCTCTCTAAGTGGTCTCAGTGACACTTATTGGGCCAAAAGACCACACCCAGGAGGTGTGTGGGTTAGAGTAGCATTCTCTTCTGTCTTGAAGTCAAACAAGCTCCAAAGGCTGCAGGCTGAAACTAGACAAAGTCAGACTAAAATAAGTGGCAAATTTTTGAAAGGGAAGGTATTAATCATCGGAACAGTTTATAAAGGGTTGTGATGGATTCTCCATCACTGGAAAATTTTTAAATCATACTGCTTTATTGGGCACTACCTTAGTGTCATTTCTCATTCTCTTGAAAACTGATAAAGAGAACAGAAAAGGGTCACTGGTAAATAGTTTCTTTCTCTCCCTCTCTCCTTTTCTGCAGCTCTCATCTCTTTTTCTTCTTGCATGCTGACCCTTGTAACAGTGTTCCTCTCCTTGCTGCCAAATTACTCTCTTTTCAAATGCCACATTAAAAACTTGTTTTCCCCAAAGGACATAGTCCATAATAATTGTAATCGACCTTCATATTTTTGTCTGTACTGCTTAGAAATGGGGCAAGGAAGGTGTACTATATGTTTGTATAGTACTAAGCTCACAAGCTCCAGGGGCCTCCTGTCACCAAGCAATGGTTTCATATTTTTTAATATCTAAGAAAAATCCCAGGCAAAAAATGTCAAAATGGAATTGAGGGTATAAAAGTGGGATACTGAAAGCTAAAGTTACAATAGACAGAACCAATAGAAAGTAAGGAAATGCACAGCTAGTGTCACTGTCCTAAACAATCTTACTTTGCACCTGTATCAGAATGTCTTTAGAAGAAATAAATACCAGGAGCTACCATCCACTGTTGCTTAATTGCATCATTTACTCTAAATAGTGAGCACTTATCCAACTATACCACTGAATGCTTGTGGATAGATCACATCATAGCATTGAAACGGAAAAATACCTCTCTTTACAAATTACAGTAAACTATACCCACTTTGTCAAGAATCAGAGGGGTAGCCGTGTTAGTCTGGAATTGCAGAAGTGACAAAGAGTCCTGTGGCACCTTAAAGACTAACTAAAGTTTTAGAGCATAAGCTTTCATGGGCTAGTACCCACTTCGTCGGACCCACTTCGGGCCTAGTCGGACCCACTAGTACCCACTTCGTCTGCATGCATCTGACGAAGTGGGTACTAGCCCACGAAAGCTTATGCTCTAAAACTTTAGTTAGTCTTTCAGGTGCCACAGGACTCTTTGTCACCTATACCCACTTTCTTCAAGACCATACCCAGTCACCCAAGAGAGACTTTTACATAAAGACACCCCCTAAATTGAGCAAAGTCAGTATAATCATTCATGGAAAGGTGCTCAATGTATACAGGTTTTTACCTGTAGAAGTGTTATTTTACTGCACCACATAGCATGATATATAGACACTGTAGTTGGAGATACAAACAGCTTAAAGATTTCAGTGAGGAAGTGTATATGCCAAAGTTGTAAAGTGGAAAAGGATCACCACCCTTACATATCATAGACATATACAAGAACAAGCCAAGTACTTTAGGTTTCTTCAGCTCCACTGACAACTAAGAAAACAATGTGGATCTAAAGAAAGGGATCCTGGTGTCTGAGGGGGTCCAACTCAGGATTTTTGATCTCTTAAGGTTGGCAATACTACAGTTTTTCTTTTTGCCAGATTACTATCCTTCAAATACCTCCTTAAAAACGTTCCCATAAAGCTAGCAAGCTGGATCATAATCACTATGTAACTGACTTAGTGCTCTTCTGAATAGTCCATTAAGGGTTTTTATGACAACTGCTCTGACACAGCAACCAAAAGGTGACCTAGTGTAACAGAAACCCACGTCCATGATGTTTACAGCCATAGGCTACAAACCTCTTAAAATCCTCATCAGGATCCCTTCAAACAAAATCCTTAATCAAATGGATCCATTTTACACCCGGTGTGCAATGGGTAGAAGGTCAGTGTGGGAGATGGGCAGAATTAAGGTTTTCAGGTGACCATTGCTGTGTATTTCCATCCTTAAAGGAGCTCTTTTTTCCCCCTTTGAGCATAAACGTTGAACTTCCAGGCTTTTCAAGCGTTTGCGTTTTGTAGACGAGGACGATGGGCTCTAAGTACATTTCTTATGGACACATATTTCCAGGCTTACCTCTGGAGTCCCAGAAAGTTTTGGTTGAGGATTGTTTATGTGGTTGGCGAGGGCGTGAAAGCACTTTGAGATTAACTCTTATGTGGAGATTTCCCTAGTTGGGAGTGATTATTATTGTTACTCCTTGCACTTTGCGGTGCCTGATTGTGTCAGAGAGCAAGTGTGTGTGTGTGTGTGTGTGTGTGATGGAGCGGCTGCAGTGAGCTGGCTCCACTCATTGGCCAGGTCCCTGCCCCAAGGGGGCGGGCAGTTTCTTTGATCGGGGGTCCTGGGATGGCCACGGCCTGGCATGCTGCTCCTCGCCTCCCCACAGGCTGCGGGAGGAGGGGAAGAACCGCCCTCGCCCACCCCGGCGCAGAGGGAGAGCGAATGCCAGAGTTCAGGCGCGGGGGAGCCGGGAAGGGGCTGCGGAGCGGGCAGCGTCCCGACGGAGTAGCGGGGGAGCCGGGAAAGGGAGAGACAACGCCGGGGACCCGGGTGGGCGCCTGTAACATGAAAGAGCCGCGCCGGGCGGGGTCGGCCCAGCCGGGTGGCGGCTGCTGAAGCGGGCGCTGCTGCGGGACTGCAGCGGCGGGGGAGCTCCGCGGCGGGGCGCCCCCGGGAGCGAGCCATGCGGGAGGCGCGCTGGCTAGCGGGTCTGCTGTGCCCGCTCTCCCTGCTCATCACCAGGTCCTGGGCGGTCCGCTTCCACCCCGCGCAAGGTAAACAGGCGGCAACAAAGGAGGCTGGGCTCGGCCCCGAGCGGCGGGGCGGCCCCGGGCAGCTGGAGGTGACACCGCGGCGCGGGGCTTTCGAGGAACGCGGCGCCTGCGTGCGGCGCGCCCAGGCGGAGGGAAACCCGGGTTCCCTGGAAGGCGCTGGGAACGGTGGCGCTGGGGGAGGGGGATTTCACCCCCCATTTGTAAGTGGGGGGTAGGGTTGTGTGTGTGTGTGTGTGTGTGTGTGTGTGATGTTCAGCGCGCGCCAGGGTCCCGGTGTGTGTGTGAGTGACTGTGGAGGGCATATTCGCGTGTGTTTTTGCGGAGTATGTAATTGGATTTAGGGGGGTGTGTGTTGAGGGGGTTGTGTGTGGCTGAATGCGAGTGGCACAAAAGGGAGTGGGAGTGAGTGTGTAGGACCCCGTGTCAGTGGGGTGCATCTGTGGGGAGGCTGTGGCGCCTAGGTTGGTGGGGCGGGTGGATAGGGGCTGTGTGGTATCAGGTATGTGAGTGGGGATGCGGGGGTGGCAGGCTGAGCGTGGTGCATATCCCCCTCCCCCACATACTGAATGTGAATGGCTCTGACTTGCGCCTCTACTTTTACCATGGGCATGTCAACGGAAAGGAGGCACATACGGCAGTCTTCAGCCCCCTGCTGAGCACCTTGGTGGAGCGCACAGTCGGGGGGTGTTTGGGTAGGAGGAGGGTGGTGTGGACGGCTGTGGGAGCTGGTACTTACAGTATTATGAGTGTGTATGCACTGATACTGTATGTTTCCTGGACAGGAGACACAGCAGGAATTCCTTTGGAGACCCAAAGTCTCCTTCCTGATCCATGTCTCCTCAAGTAGGCAGTTGCATGCTGGTGGGCAAATTTTGGATAAAAGGTATGGCTCATTTCCACACTATTTGGTAAGGATGGATCTCTTTCTTTCTGTTGCAGAGACCTTAGTGAAGCAACTCTCTTCCTATGAGATAGTCACACCAACCCGAGTGAATGAATTTGGAGAAGTTTTCCCTCCCACACATCACTTCAGGAGGAGGAAAAGGAGCTTGGGGGCACCAACGGAGCTTGCTGCTTTCAGGACACTCTACCAGCTCAATGCTTATGGGCAGCTCTTCCAACTGAACTTGAGCACTGATGCAGGATTCATTGCTGCTCATTATAAAGTGATGCATGTGGGGTCCCCACAGGAGCAGCCCTCCCCTGACTTGCGTCACTGCTTCTACCGGGGGCATGTCAATGCACAGGAGACACATACAGCTGTCTTCAGCCTCTGTGGTGGCCTGGTAAGCACGTTGGTTATTGCTTTCTGTTTACCTTCATTCATGTCTTTCCCTGTTTGAAAGAGGCTCCTTTGCAGCAGAGCTCAGTCTGAAATCTTCAAGCACTGTTTGAGGTAGCTGGTGGTACGCAGAGTAAGTTTAGGTGTTGGAGGTTGTGCAGTACTGATGATTCTTTTTCGGCAGGCCATACACATGCCATTTTCATGAGATCTGTTTACTGGCATATAATAGGATTGTTTGGTATGACATTTTAGTACAGAAAAAACCTGCCTCAGAAACACAATAAGCCAGTGTCTTGATTAAGTGATGCTGTAAATCAGCATTAAACTTTATAAATGTGTACACAGGTAAGAAGTCAGGAATAGTGATGTTGTGTCCCGGGATAGCCAGGGAAAGGCTAGTGCCTGTACTATTTCTTCCTCTGCTTCCACAAATGCTGTAGGAAGAGAAGGTGGAGAAGAAAAGCTCCCAGTGTTCCCTGTGCCACAGTCATCCAAATCTTCTGCATTGACTCATGTTAGGCTGATCATGCTTCCATTGAAGTAAATGAAAAACCTCCTGTTGACTTCGCTGAGTACAGGTTAGGCCATTTATATACTGAGCTAATGAGAACCATAAAGCTAAATAGATTTGTTTTATTTACTCTTCTGACTTCCACCCTTGGCTACAAAATATGAGAACTGGCCTATTCCTCTTTATTTACAAAACACAAACAACCCACAACACAAACTGGGTTGAAGATGTACACTGGCTTCTTTTACCACTTTTATTAATTCCTTGTTTTTTCAGTATGATAATACTGCTTTATATTAAAATGAGGATGACAGTTATTTAAGCTATCCTGTCTAGCATATGGTATTTTATAGATCGGGGTAGGCAACCTATGGCACGGGTGCCGAAGGCGGCATGCTAGCTGATTTTCAGTGACACTCGCTCTGCCCGGGTCCTGGCCACCGGTCTGGGGGGCTCTGCATTTTAATTTAATTTTAAATGAAGCTTCTTAAACATTTTAAAAACCTTATTTACTTTACACATAACAATAATTTGGTTATAGAAAGAGACCTTCTAACAATGTTAAAATGTATTACTGGCATGCGAAACCTAAAATTAGAGTGAATAAATGAAGACTCGGCACGCCATTCCTGAAAGGTTGCTGACCCCTGTATAGATCAACTATTCTAAACTTCTAATGATAAAATTGTATCTCAGAACTGTTTAATATCAAGAAGTATGCGTTGACACAGAGTATATTTTTGTTTTAGTTAAACCAAACCAAAACACAAAAAACACTTTACACATATTGCAGATGTGGTAAAGGAGTAAGATATAGGGCTTGTCTACACTTAAAACACTACGCTATATGCTGCTCTTTAGTGAAGACATTACCTCTTCTGAGGAGAGGGATTCTCCCATCAGTTTAGGTATTCCACCTCCCTGAGAGGTGGTTTAACTGCGGTGTTCAGGGGTATGGATTTTTTTACTCCTTTGAGTGATGTATTATACCAACCTAATTTCCAAGTGTAGACTAGGCTGTAGAAAGAAAGCTGTTATGTTCATTAGACCTGCTATCTAAGCACAATGTTATAAAACATTTCCCTTTAAAAATATTGCATAATTGTTGCTATGGTAATTTATGACTAGATTGTGTACAGCCCGTGCAGCCATGCAAAGAAGTAAAAGAAGCAAGGCTTTTAGGTCTGGGGCATTGGGGAAGAACAAGGGCTGCAAATACTCTTCCCTATCAGCACTTGAGCAAGGAAGATGCAGAAAATAGACCAGAGCTAGCTGGATGTGAGTGCGGGGGATTATGCAGCAACTTACAAAAGGCCAACAAATAGCATACTCCCTTTTGCAACAGTGTTAAAAGGGGAGCCCCAGAGGAAATTGTACTTCAGAGAGGTGTCTCTGCTCAATTCCTTCCTTTTGGGATAGTGTAACTATGTGCTATCCCATACTCAGACCTGAGCCTGGAGACTTCAGTCTAGCCGTAATACATTAACTATTTGAGCTGAAAAAGTAAACAGTCCAGACCAGAGACTGTATTAATGTGCATATCCAATCTTGCTTTTGAATCATCCCTAATAAATACTGATATACATCATAAAAAAAAGAAGAAACAACTCAACCCAAAACCCTACCAAAACAAAACACTATACTGCACATACAATTCTCCCCCCTGGGAGAGGATGAAAAATTAAAAATGAGCCACATGTGTGAGATGTTCATCATGTTTAACGCTTTATTGAAAGATGCTCAGATTAGATTGGTATAATAAGGTACAGTGAATAGATCTTTCTCCTTTTACATCTTTCATTATCTAGGAATTCCCATCCCATGTAAAGCAGTTTTTCACTACTTGAAGGGACATCACCAACCAGAAAGGCACAACTATCTGAAATTTTTGTACCTAATGTGTTTATAAATAACGTGTGAGCTTATTGGAACTGAAAGAAGTTAGTGAATTTTTTTTACTTTATTTGTGTTATATATTCAACAGCCAGTCTATGGTGTGTATAGTTTTATATGGGACTAATCATGGAGAAAGTAGTACTCACTGTGAGTAGGGATAGTAGAATCTAGCCCTTAGCTATTTTATAATCATTTACTGTAATTATATTGCGGCAAATCCCATCTCTTAGTGGGACCCATTTTCTGTCTGTTAAACCCAGTTACTTGAGCCTAGCATGTAGAAGTGAAGGGTGGGGGAGTATTTCCCTCATTGCAATTCCCAAGAAATCACAAGTGAGTTAAGTTTGAGAAGCTGTTTTGAGCCAAGTGATGACAATTATGTTCTCCAGTTTCATATCTTTCAGGGGAACTGCTATGGACCAATGCTGTAAAAGTTAAGGGGGAAAACGCAGGACTTAAAAATGCTACAGGAAAATTAAAAATAATGTTTTAAAAATTGCTCTGAAGATGTATACCCTGTACCCGAGAGTGATCAGAAGTTTAGTTGGCAAAACCAGGTACTCAATATGTGCTTAATCTCTCTGGTGTCTTTCTTCACTTCCCTGACTTCATCCACATCTTTCACTACTGCCTCCTAAGTTTCTACCCTCTTTTTGTTTGCATCCCTGACTCCAGTCACCCTTTCAAGCTTCCGTTACTCTCTCTGACCCCAATGTAAGCCGCTCCCAAGAAGATGTAGGGCTGCACAGTACCCAGGGATCATTGCTTAAAAGCTGTTGACAAATTGTATGTACTTTTGATGTGTTACATGGCAGAGCTTGCACTAGGTTCAGGGATGCAAATGGCAGGGGCAGGTTAAGAGGTTATTAGGGAGCTTGTAATAATTGCAGGACGGAATCTATAATCTCCTGTGGATGTCACTGGCTGTATGTGGACCAAAGTGGCCTCTCAAACAATATCCAGACAGGAGAAACAAAAGAGGTAAAACATTCATTTAATTTTACAAGTTGATTGAGAAATACAGGGAAATACTATTGAAAAGAACATTTTAGTATAGCAGATGACAGAGTTATTTAATAGTCATGACTGGAGTGAGCCTTCAATTCAAGGGAAGGGATGCTCAGTGGTTTGAGCATTGGTCTGCTAAACCAGGGTTGTAAGCTCAATCCTTGAGGGGGCCATTTAGGGCTCTGGGGCAAAAAATCTGTCAGGGGACAGTACTTGGTCCTGCTAGCATAAGCAGGGGACTGGACTCGATGACCTTTCAAGGTCCTTCCAGTTCTATGAGATAGATATCCTCTACCTGAAGAAAAAGTGAGATTTTTTTTAAAAGAATTTAACTATTTAATGCTATAGAAACAGGAAGCTCAGCCCCTAAAGGAGCATTGTGTTGTTCTTGAGACAGACACAGGGATGTGTTGTTGGACTCTGGAGAGATATAAACCCTATTTTCTGCAGCTGGAAGGATAGGTTGGCCAACCTTTTGCCAAATGTTATCCCCTTCTTTCTTTGCTGCAAAGGACTCCAGGTCTAGCATGGTTCTATTTTGGGGTTGCATGTATGGGAAGGGAGTATGTGGAGCCTTTTTGCAAGTGCAGTCCTTGTATGTAGTACAGGTCCCAGCTTGACAAGGGATTCCATAGTCTCTGTTCAGCAGAGTTTGGGTGAGACATGAGGCGACTGGATCTTCTGTTACAGAAAAACAGGACTGGTAAGGGCTAAAGCAGTGTCTAGAGTGTAATGGTCTTCAGAGTAAGTTAATTGTCACTTCTGTGGCTTAAGGAGAGAATTTTTTTCAGTCCCTTTTTGTAACACTCCTCTTCTCCACAGTAAGCCTGGATATTCTGATTTTGGGAGAATGGGGAGAATTTGGACCTAAGCATTGATCTCGAGAACTTCCTCAGTGCAAGAGGTTTTGTTTGTTTTGTTTTAATAGGGGTCAGTGGATCATCTTTCTGGGGATTCTGAAAACAGTTGTATCTGCTATTAAGTAGGAATGTACTAGCTTCTTTTCAAGAAAAGTAAACAGTCCTGGAATTTGTTTTACAGAAGTGTTATTTTTAATTATACTTGGTTAAAAATTGGATGGCTGCCAGAAGCTGGTGCTAACACATGCCATGGTTAGACTCATCTGGAATTACATGATACAGATAATAGCCCACTGGCATTTGTTTTTTCTCTCTTTAATGTGGTTAAAGTACAACAGTTCTAGTGAGTTAGAATAAATTGGGTTTTCAAAGACAACTTTTACAGTGATTGTCACTGGATGCTAAATTTTCCTTTAAAGTGACATTTAATTTTAATTAACAGGCTAGGCTGTCTGTTGAAAATAGTTACTTCCTTACTCTGAAGAAGAGATCAGTGTGCAGAAGCTCAGTTAAACATAATGTACACGAGCATCAGTATTATATCAGCTGGGGAAAAGATAGAAAACGTTACAAACTGTCAGCAGTTGACAAACAATCACTCTTTGGACAAATTCAATTTAATTGCTGCTGACGTATACTTAAACATTCTGGGTTTATTAGGAATCCTCTATTCTGGTAGATGAAGCTGTAACCCTAAATCTCCATAATATGTCATTAAAATACTTCAGTACTACTAGTATTGTTACCCGTCACCAACACAAATTGGCATAAGAGACAAGAATTTACTCACTGAGTAAAACATAAGTATTATGTTTATATGTAAGCAAAAAAGACAGGATAGGAATCTGTTCAAACTCTCTAGATATTCAGTTCAATGAAAGAGAACTGAGAGTTGTATGCTTTATTTTTTCACTTGGATTTTTCAGTTGACTTTTTTTTCTCTGCTACATTCTCCCAGATGTGGTTTTCTTTTGTGCTCTTGCATTTCCTTCCTTCAGCATGATTTCTCACTGACACTACTTCTCACATACTCTGACCTGCTTCCTGTTAACTTTCCCTCAGTGTTCATCTTGTAGACCAGGCCAATCTTTAACTAAATGGGTTTTGCATATGTCACACTTCAACAGGCATTTGTAACTAGGAGAATATTTTATTGACAACACAGTTGTCTCAAGGGTCCTCAGTCTCACTTTGCCTGTCTCAGAATGAAAAGCACAAATGTTTAAGCTCTCAGTTTAAGCTCCTATACTGTACACAACTTTTGGGAAAAGTTTGGGGATGAAATAGACATTATATGTGTGTACTCACTTAAGTGCTATATGGGGTGTTAACTATGCCTAGCACTCTTCTTCAGGTGTTTAAACTTTCCCTGTGTCCTTGATGGCCTATCCCAACTTTCTTTCAGAAACATTTCGTGGAAGACACCCTGGGTTTGCTTGCTTTTCACAGACTGCTCCAGTAGTTATTTCTCTTCTGTCTCAGCCTTCCTTAAGATCTTAACAGAGTTTTGTTCATCTTGTATCAAACAGTGCTTGTTTACAAGCAAACAGTTATCTATCACCATACCAGAAATCTTAAACAGAACAAACTTTATTTGGCATAGAATTGAAAATAAATAAAAAATCAAACTAAAAGGTAAGTCCATACAAAATATTAAATTAACTAGATTAATACTATTGCAGAACTCATTAGCTTGGCTCTGCATTTAAATAAAAAATATGAATTAAGCCAGTGGTTTTCACAGTGTGGTTCACAGACCTGTAGCGTGAAACTAAACTTAGACTATGTCTAAGATTTCCAAAGAGGTCTGCCCTTCCATTAGAAATGTTTTAGGTGTCTACAAATGAAAAAAGGTTGAAAACTACTGAGTTAAGCTATATAAAAACCTTATGTACTAATAAGACCTTTCATCTCCGCTTCCAAGCTGAGAGCTTCCTCAGAGGCCTATCCTGTCCTTTTCTATGCAAGTTTATATGATATGATGCAGCAAAATGTATGCAAGATCAATCTCTCTCTCTCTCTCTCTGTCAGGATAGTTGGTATATCTTTGAGCCCATGTATGTTGCAAATACAACCAATTTATAAAGCCTGATTACAGCGCTCTTGTCTTCCAGCCTAGTTATAATGTGGTTGCTATTTATATTGTAGATGTGTTAAAGCTTCAGAAATGTAAAAGGTTATGTTAACAGTTTCATGTCCCAAGCTTTAGCATGATTGTGCAATATGGTTATCATTTGCACTGCTAATTGTAACAGTGTTGTAACTAGGTTGTCTGAGTTGGCTGTATTTGAAGTGTAAATAGATCCTTTGTGTAACTAGCATGCGTTTGTTGATAGCCTTTGTGGCTTTATATCTGTATGGTAAGAACCCAAGTGTTAAAAATTAGCATGTTGATCACTACCTCATCAATTAGCTTAAAACTTAATATACATTGAGTTATCTCAAACTTAGTTTAAACATTGTATGGTGAAGTGTTAACATATTTGATTATATTTATTCTTTGTCTCTTGGTACACCAACTTATAAGGACCTCCTAATTTGCATGGTTCAGTTTATATATTGTTTCATTTAATTATATATTATTTCAAAAGGAGTTTGTCTATTTCAGGCATGTGCAACTCCCAGTTAATGGTAAGATTTAAGCTTGTGTAAATATGGGGAGAATTTGATCAATGGTATGTAATTGGGTTTGAGGCAATCATTGATAGTGTGGTCAAGTGCTCTACAAAGATATTTGGCAGATTCAGTTTGTTTCAAAATTAAATTGAAGTCTTATCTTTGAGTGTTAAGTTTTTTGTTTGTTTTGCTGTAGTATTTAGTAGTCTTTACCATTAAATTGGGAAGTGCTGAGAAACATAGTAATTGTGTTTTAACTTAATAAATAATGTTGAAATCTCATTTAAAATAAAGCAATTGTTCAGAATACCATGAGTATTAGGAAAATGACTTACTCTATGCTATTTTGGCTAGAATGAAAAATATGAAGTTTCCTTAAATATGAGTTGTTATGGCAACCCCCATCTTTTCGTGTTCTCTTTCTCTCTCTGTGTGTGTGTGTGTGTGTGTGTGTGTGTGTATATATATATATATATGTTAAGTCAGTGTTTAATCAGCAGTTGAATTAAATTTTCCTCTCTTGTCCAATCATATGCAAATTTCCAAGTGCACAAAACATGATGTAAAACTATGATGTAAAATCTATGATGTAAAACTTTAAAACTGTTTATGCATTAATGGGAATAATGATCACCTTATGTTGCTTAATGTGACCAAGTAACTTATCTTTATGTGTTTGAGTGATCTTTATTCGACTTCCAAATATTGACATATTTGTGTGTGGCTCATTCTCAAGTAATAACAAATAGAGCTGGTCAAAAAGTGGAGAGGGGAAATTTTTGAAAAAAAAATCCCCCTTTTTTTCAAATTTCAATATTTAATTGAAATTTGAAACAGTTTAAACAGGTTTATAATTGATCAAAAAGGGAAAAATGAGTGAAAAATTTGAAGCATATCCTGTTTGATGAAATTTTGACTTTTAAAAATCGGTCTTGAAATTCAATTTTTTTTGCCACCTTTAGTAACAAGGTAGCAAAGTTTTTTTTTTCCTGTTTCTCAGAGTTGAACTAACCTGGTGTAGGCAGTTCCAAATCAGAATGACTGAGAGGTAGAAATATAGATTCTTAGCTTTTATTTATTTCACCGGGGTTTAAGAACAAATAACAAGACAAGCTCCACTGTCCTATAAAGTCTTATAGATTCTGTTTACAATGAAAATGTTCTGTAGTGTACAGTACATCTTCTCTTGTAACATATATGAATATTGTTTTCCCTTATAAACTAAATTTCACAACTCTTTCTGTCAACACAAGATGCAAATCACATATTAAGCTGTAGATCCTGACTTCCACAATTTCATAACAGACATTCCTGTTAAGATATGTTTGTCCTTCTTTTGTTTGCCTTATGGTACTTTTGGTAAGACTGGAACATTTGGACATGTTTCCAGTGTATTTCACCAGTTGAGTGGGAACTTTCTGTGGCAATTATGGTTACAGTACCCGAGAGAATAGTAAATTCAATACAAGTCAGCTTTCCAAAGATAGCATTAATATCTCATAATGAAGATTCACAAAATTTGGACATGTTAGATCATCCAGTCTATCTTGCAAATGAAAGATTGTTCCTCGTAGTATGGTTTTAGTGTTTTGTCCAGTTCATTTTTAACAGTCTAGATGGATGGCTTCCATCAGTTTGTTTTGGCAATTTGAGCTCTTGATGAATATCTGTTTAGGGGCTTGTCATAAGCATAAAGTAGCCTAAAATTCCTGCTTACCTGTAAGGGGTTAAGAAGCTAAAAGAAACCTGGTTGGCACCTGACCAAAAGAACCAATAGGGAGTGAAGATGCTTTCAAAGCCAGGGGGAGAGAAAGTGCTTTGTCTGTTTTATTCATTTGCTCTGGGCTTTCAGGGGAATCAGATAGGTTATAGATAAATGGAGAGAAGAAAACTTTCTGTCACGTTACAAAAATTATCTGGAATTATATAGATCATTGGTGCAAGTAAGCTCCTGTAGGGGCACCAAATCTTAGGTAAAGGGGGTCATATAATGTGTCTACGACCAGGTTATGGTCTACTGATTATGATTATGCTGTCTGTATGTGTGTATCTTGTTTGTAGCTAAAGTTATGAAGATTGGCTGTATAGTGTCTGTATTTCAAATTTATGCTTGCTTTTGGGTGAAATCCCAGACAAAGTTACTGTTAGCTCCCCCTGGCCTTCCTGATGGCCCATCAAGTTCCAATCAAGCTAACAATGAACTTTGTAGATGCCTGTCCACACCCGAGCTTCCCCAGGAATGTGGCCTGGCTGCTCAGGTGCTGAATCTTGAAGAGTCATGTAACTGGACCACATAGCTCTGAAACTCCATTTTACAACTGGACTCTGACTAGCAAGAAGGAGGCGGTCTCCACCCAGAAGAGGAAGTCTATATAAACCTGGGAGAAAGATCTCCATTTTGTCTTTAATCTCCAGTCTCCATCCTGGCTCCTACTTCTGGATGGGACTTTGCTGCAAAGGGGCGGTCTGGCCAAAGGATTGATGACCCATTCCTCTTGGGAATGTATTCCAGAGACTCTGATTTGAACCTGCAGTTATTCTACAACTGATGCAAGCCATTACTGCATGTATTTGATTTCCTTTAACCATTCCTAACCCTCACCTTTATTTTTTTCCTTGTGTAATAAACCTTTAGATTTTAGATTCTAAAGGATTGGCTACAGCGTGATTTGTGGGTAAGATCTGATTTGTATGTTGACCTGGGTCTGGGGCCTGATTCTTTGGAATTGGGGAGAACCGTTTTCTTTTTCTGGGGTATTGGTTTTCATAACCATTTGTCCCCAGGATAGGTGGCTGCTGGTGGTGATTCTGGGAAGCTGGAGTGTCTAAGGGAATTGCTTGTGTGACTTGTGGCTAGCCAGTGGGGCGAAACCAAAAAGTCTTTTCTGTTGGGCTGGTTTGGTTTGCCTTTAGGGTAGAGAAACCCCAGGTTTGGGCTGTAATTGCCCCTTTTGGAAGCAATTTGTCCTGATCTGACGCTCTCAGTGGGTCACACCAGGAACAGCACCGTCACACTTTCTAAACAGCAACAGTATGTAACTTAGCCAGACAAGGCGGTTTAAGTTTTATATTTTGTTTCTCACTTGTCAATTTCTCAGGTTTTTGGGAGATATCCCTGTGTTTTCTCTGTAACTTTGAAACTCAGAGGGGGGTGGGGAGGGAAGGGAAGGAATTTCTCTGTGGTGTGGGTTTTCCGTTGATTCTTTTTGTGATTGCAGAGTGTGTTTTCCACTGATTCCTATAAATATTTTGTTTCCTTTTCTTTTAATTTAAAATCTTTCTTTTAAGAATTTGACTGCTTTTTTTTCCATTATGTAAGATTCAGGCTTTTGGATCAGGCACCTAGCAGAATTGGTTAGGGATTTTTTTCAAGCCTTTCCCAGGGAGGGAGGTATTGGCTTGGGGGGATTTTTGGAAAGAGAGGGGGCTTCAAGTGGCCCTACCCCTAGTTCTTGGGGTACTACTTGAAGGTGGCAGCACATTGTTCCGGACACAGGAGAAACTTGCGTCTTGGGGAAGTTTTAACCTAAGCTAGTAAAACAAGCTTGGGGGGTTATTTCTTTTTTCATGCGGGTCCCCACATATGTACCCTATAATTCAGAGTGGGGAGGGAATCCTGACAGGGCTTAGTACTTATCTTTTGATTTTTAACATTCTCCACATGTTGTTAGAAGTTCACGGAACTGTCTGCTTTATCTTGTACATTGTTCTAAGGTGGAATTCATTTGCCTGTCCAGAGTCCATTTTGGTAGGCCTGTTCACTTTTGAGAGCAGATAGAAGCAGCACAATTTTTTTTCTTTGCTGAATGCAAGGATGCTTTGCTGTGAAATAGCTCCATGATGTGGGACAGTCTGTTGCATCTTTTGAGAGCAGCATCCGTATTCTTCACAACAGTTGCCATATAGGGATTTTCTAAATTTGAAGATTCTGCTTTTCTTGCCTTCATCTCTCCAGCCTTAGTACTTACTCCCACCTTCCACCCCACCTCAAGATAAAAACTGCAAAATTTGAACCTGCCAGCTGGATTGCCTCTCATTGGATCACTGGAATGTCTGTGCTTAAGCTATCTTTCCCTTTTTCTGTATTCCTCCAAGTCAAGCTATTAACTTCTTACTCCCAGGGCCTGCCTGCCAGTGCAGACTACTAATGATAATGGTAGAATGTTGTTGTTAATAATTATAGAGAATCGAAAAAGGTACTCATTATTTGTCAGCACCATGTGTCCTGAAGTCAGGTCTATGGAGTTGCCAAGCAGGAACCTTATTCTTTGCACCACCATGCTGCAAGGCCATATAGGGAAACTGCAGCTGATATCTCGCAGCAGAGGTTACACCACTGAATCAGAGCAATCAATTGACTAGTAGCCATTTGCTGATTGGTCCCTCCTATCATAAAACTTCCTGTTCCTTCATCCCATCCTGAGGGCCCCCCATGTGGGTGGAGCAGAGATGGGAAGAAGTGGAGCCTTGGGAAAAGAGGATGAATGGGATTGGGGTGGAACTCTTGACAGGGCTATAGCTATGGTGCCCACTCTTTTGGTCACGGTGCTCCAAAGGCGCGCCAGCTGTTTGGGGAGGCTTAGCCTTCCCTGGACTCTTATACTCACCGCCTATGCTGCCATGTACTTAGGTAAGTTGTTCCAACGGCTAATTGCCTTCACTGTTAAAGATATTTGCCTTATTTCTAGTCTCAATTTATTTAGCTTCAGCTTTCAGCCACTGAATCTTGTTACAGCTTTTTCTGTTAGATTACAGAGCAATTTACTATTGGAAATCTCTACTTTATGTACATATTTGTGGGTTACGATCAGGTCACCTCTCAAGCGTCTCTTGGATAAACTAAATACATTCAGCTTCTTTAGTCCAATATGTGTCTTCCTGAACTCCTGTCCTCCTTGTAGCTCAGTGGTTCTCAAACTTTTTGTATTGCTGACTCCTTTTGGACACCAGGCCTCTGAGCGCGACTCCACCTTGGGGGTCAGAGCCAGCAGTCCCCGGGGGCAGAGGCCGGGCTCGGTGTGTGTGTGTGTGATTCCCCCCATTCTGTATTTGTGCATTTAGTTTTTCTTCCCTAAGCGTAGTACCTAACATTTGTCCTTTGTCTTTGTTGAATTTCATTTTGTTTTCTGTAGCCCTGTTCTCCAATTTATCAAGATTCCTCTGAATTTTAGCTCTATCCTCCACAGCATTGGTAACCCTCCTAGCTTTCTGTCCTCTGCAAACTTAATCAGTATGCTCTTTATACCTATCATGTCATTAATGAAGATGTTAAACAGTACCAGAGCAGATCCCTGTAGAACCCCAATTGAGACCTCCCACAATCTGACATCATTCCATTAATAGTTACACTTTGTTTGTAGCTGTTTAACCAGTTTTGTATCCACTTAATGATGTTTCTGTCAAGCCCACATTACTTCAGCTTATTTATCAGAATGTCATGTGGGACTGACATAATACTATTAGCCAGTCCTAAAGTAAACTGACTAAGGATTTATTAACTGGTGAAAAGAAATGAGTTATTTATAGATTAAAGCAAGCAACTTATATACACATATGAGTTATAGTCTGTGGTTTCAAAAGGTGACCGAGTTGTAGTAATCTATCAGCACTGAATGTCTTTTAAGGCTAACCCAGGTTGACTGTGGGGATCTCTGCTTTTGCTTTCTAGTTCCAGCCTTGTGAGAGTCCAAACAGCAAAGAGATGAAGAATTTTCATGTCAGATATATTTATTTCCTTCTTCCAGGATTCACACTAATGGAACAAGCGTTCTTGCATGTAGTATATTTACCAGTGTGAGAGGGCCATCACCCAGTCTCTGTATCAGGATGCTTTACAATGGCCCATTTACTTTTAATAGTTCTTCTTAATGGGCGGAGGAACCATTCCTCCTGCCTGAGTTTACAAGTACAGAGCAAGCATTTTTACAGTTATAAAGCAAAACTTACAAATTACCCTATAGTATGCGATACAGACATTACAAGTAAGATTAATGCATACAGCAATTCACAAGCATTTTATAGAGTCTAAAACACAAAACGTATCTTTACAAGTCTAACACCTATCTTGAATAGTACTAACATGCAGGTGAGCTGGTCAGGTTTCCAGCTAGGAATTTGTCCGTGCTCCGCTTACACCGACAGTGTTGGCAGGAGCTGGCATCTGATTCACCAGGGTCTCACTCCTAAATTAGGGGTGGAGGGAAGGGTTGGTGGTAATGAGGGATATATTCAGAGGACTCTAGAGAAGTAAAATGCAGCTTTTGAATCAGGAATAAAAATTGTATACTGGAAGACTGGATTTTGATGTATGAGCCAGTTAAATTTGTATCAATAAAGATGTAGGGTGATATTACATTTGCAATATTAAAATTAATATTTTATTTAAACAAATAGTTTATATAACTTCATTTAGAAACTATGAACTAATTGTTGCATATGGCCTGGAAACACAAAGAATTGCCAACTTTTGATGGAAAATTTTGATTTATTTAACCCAGATGTTTCCATCTGAAATAATTTATCTGTTATAATCAGACATCAAAGCAAATCTTATGGAAGTAACATTGACAACAACAAAAACATACACAGTAAGACACTGGACAAAGGAATTTTACCTTCAGTGTTGGACTTAAGTGTGTTAATGTGTGTAGTCCGTTAAAACAATTTTTTTTATTAAGTCAGTGGTCACCGGAAGACACGAAAAAAGATATGAAACTGGTATTTGAATTTAGATTTGATATACTTTCATTCATAAACATTGCTGTTTTAATGGCTACATTCTAGTTCAGTGGTTTTCACACTTCATTGCACCATGGCTCCCTTCTAACAACAAAAATTACTACATGACCCTAGGAGGGGTGATTGAAGCCTGAGCTCTGCAGCCCCCGGTGGCAGGTGTGTGTGTGCAAAGCGAAAACCCAAGGATTGCAGCCCCAGGCAGGGAGCTGTAACCCAGCGGTTCTCACGACCCTTGTATGTCCGCCAAAAAGCCGCTGAATGAATTACTTCCATATTCAGCGGCTTTTCGGCAGACATGCCGAACACTCCTGAGTGCCACCGACACTGCCCGGGTCCTGGCCACCGGTCTGTGGGGTTCTACATTTTAATTTAATTTTAAATGAAGCTTCTTAAACATTTTAAAAACCTTATTTACTTTACATACAACAATAGTTTAGTTTTATATTAAAGACTTATGGAAAGAGACCTTCTAAAAATGCTAAAATGTATTACTGGCATGCAAAAACTGAAATTAGAGTGAATAAATTGAAGACTTGGCACACCGCTTCTGAAAGGTTGCTGACCCCTGGGCTACAGCGTTAAAGCCTATGATCAAATTCTCTTTAGATGGACTGACAACTATAAGAACCTAACAATCTAAATCCGGGGTTCTCAACCTTTCTCTGAGATCCCCCTAACATGCTATAAAAACTCCCCTGCCCAGCTGTGCCACAGCAACCGTTTTTCTGCATATAAAAGCCAGGGTCTGTGTTAGAGGGTAGCAAGGAGGGCAGGGACAGGGGCCATGTGAAGCTAACCTTCTCAGGCTTCAACTTTAGCCCTGGGTGGTGGGGTGCAGGACAGCATGGCATTGACTTTTTGCCCTGGGCCTCAATGAGTATAATACAAGGCCTTGCTTGGAGGACCCCCTGAAACCTGCTCACAGCCCCCGAGAGGGCCTCGGACCCCTGGTTGAGAACTGCTGGTCTAAATGATGTCACCATTTACAACTAATGAAACCTGGACTTCAGTCTTTGTTCGGGATTTGAGCTGTATGGGTGGCTTCAAATCTGAGACTTTTTTCCCACTCCAGTAACTCTTGCCAAGCTTTCTTAGGTTATGTCTCCACTATGAGGTAGGGGTGTGATTCCCAGCTTGCATATACATACACTAGCTCTCATTAAACTAGCACAAGTATAAATAGTGTAGCTGTGGTACTATTGGCTGCAGCAGCTGAAGCACAGCTTAGCTGTGCCAAGTGCATACCTACAGTGTTCAGGTGGGTTTGTACTCTGCATGGTTTGTACTCTGTGCCTGCTGCTGCCCATGCAGCATAACTTCACTAAAATTTCTATTTGTCTTAGCCCTCACCAAGCTAGTGTGAGTATGTGTATATGAGCATGAAATCAAACTTCTACCATGTAGTATAGATGTAGCCTAAGACCTGAGTTTGAGAGATTAATTTCCCACCCACAGACTTGACACTATGCACACATCTGCTTTTCTGTCCCCTAAAGCTGGGATTTTGACTTTATTATGTTAACAACACATTATGACTTTCCTTCATAGATATTTGGATATTCCGAGATCTGCTTGGGCATTAAATGACAAATGCAGGTTCTTTCTGTTAAACTAGGAGAGTGTTGTCCTTGCTCTTTTGTGGTTTTCATGCATGATGTTGAGGTTTGGTTTAACCTGTACTCTGGACTCTGTAGAGGTTCCATTATGTGAATTACCTTATTGGTGAAGTTTTCACTTTGGGACTCCTTCTGGGCTCGTAGAGGTAATCTTTGGCTCATATCTGTCTTGTTTCTTGAGTAATCCTTTTGGCATGACACCTAGACAGGTAGCGGTGTTTACTACTTCATATGAAATAGGGGTCACAATTACTGTCTTTTCCAAATTCCTACAACTAACATACTTCTCGCTTTCTGAAAGCCTTGTCTTCCTTTCTCCTCAGACCAAAAGCACTGGCATGTTACATAATATGGGGTCTTAACTCATGATTGTCAGAGTCTTTATTACAATACGTTTTCAATATGTTTGCTATGTTGTATAATGTTAGCTTTAATTATTTCACAAGACTTTTATACTGCAGATTACTTTCCCAGCAAAGGTTAGAGGTAATTTCAATCCATGCTGTTGCTTGTGTCACAGACAGGTTTTTTTTCCAGATTTAATGGGAAATACAAGAGTCCTATTAAATGGAGAAGATAGCCGTCAGAGGAAAAAATAGCAGATAACATCCAGCATTCTTTCTTTCTTAACTTATTTGGGTCATTGAAACATGTTTTGAGCATAGAAAAAAGAACTACTTTATGAAATCAAACTTAAATGTATCAAATAGATGGAACCACATTCGTCACTGAAATCTGAACTTTGTTTTATTTAACTAGAGAACTTTGTATTTTACATAATTAACATTTTGGTAATAAAAATATTGATTATTCTGATTCCTGGTGTACTTCCCCTCCATACTTCAATTATGGCATAGTTGTAATAGTCCATAATTCCATATTCTCCTGCAGTTAAGAGTTCAGATTTTAACCTTTTCAGATGGTGTACATCATTTGTACTAGCTGTTTTCAAGACAACCATGATTAAATTGGGTTAGAAATTAAATGGGGTACAGAGGCAATTTGGTAATAGGAATGATGTGATGAAATGGTCTGATATTCAGAGATATTCAAAGCAGAAATGTCTTACTTTCAAGTGGTATAATTGCAAGTATTCTGGCCTTGACGATTTGGTGAGATGATATATCTTAAAAAACTTCCGGAGCAGGGACCATTCCAATTTTGTTCCAGATATTATTATAATTTAATATTTATGTTATGGTAGATCGTATAGGCCTTAGTCAGGTCCAGGTCCCTTTGTAATAGGCACTGTATAAACCAGGGGTCTCAAAGACGCGGCCCGCGGGCTGCATGCGGCCTGCCCTTCCTTGCGTCCGTCTGCCGCCAATCTCCCCCGAGGCCCCCCTGCCAAGCTTCCCTGAGGCCCCCCATGGTCCCCCGCCAAGCTCCCCGTGGGCCCCCCGCCAAGCTCCCTGCACCCCCCGCCTCCTCCCTGCCTACCTCCAGGCGCTTAGCACTTTCCAGGAGGGAGGGGGGAGGAGCGGGGAGCTGTGCGCTCGGGAGGAGGCGGGGCAGGGGTGGGACCTCATGGAAGGGGTGGGGTGGGGGCAGGGTTGGGGGCAGGGAGGGAGGCATTTCAGTGATGCGGCCCTCGGGCCAATGAACTAGTCCTCATGCAGCCCTTATGGTCATTTGAGTTTGAGGGCCCCCCGCCAAGCTTCCTGCAGCCCCTCCGCCAAGCTCCCCTATATGGTATAAATATATAGTAAAGGCTAGTCCCTATCCCAAAGATATAGCAGTCTAAAAGAAAAGACAACAGGTGAATTAGACAAACATATAAGTGGTGGAGAGGGGATTGAGGATGGGGTAGGTAGCAAAAATAATTGGATAGTTCATCATAGATTAACTGTGGATATGATTCTTAACCTATCAGTGGTAGTAGTCACTATTTGTTTCCTTTCTATCCTTCACCTGTTGGTAGTTTTCTGTGTGTGTTACAGCAGAGTAGAGTTTTAAGGAGAGACTGAAAGAAGGATAAAATGATGGCTTTATGGATTTTGATTGAGAGGTTTTCCCATATATAAGATATGTTGTATTGGAGAAAGCATGAAGGTGTTTATGGGAAGCAGCAGACAAGAATGTAATTCAGGGTGTCAAGGTAGTGGGTATCAAGGTTGAGCTTGAATATATTGTATGGCAAGAAGCAGCAAGATTTAGTTATTGTCTGGATGTGTGGGCCAAAAGAGAAGGCCAAATCAAAGATGAAGATGAAATGTGATTATGGGTCTGAGCAACATGGAGGACTGTGGTGTTCTTCACTTCAGTAATAGAGATAGTAGAAGTGAGGGCTTTGGTGGAGAGCCCAGGAGCTCAGTTTCGCCCGTGTTAAATTTTAGTTGAGAACTGGTCATCACGTTGAAAAGTCAGAAAGACAAGCTGAGATTTTTCTTATGAATAGAGGAAGACAGATCTGAAGCAGAGAGGAAAGGTTTGTGAGTCTATAGCATAAAGCTGATAGCTAAAGTTAGGTTTACAGAGAAGATCACTCAGAGACAGGATGCAATGTTTTAAATCTAGGCAAGTTAAATTATTTAAATCACTCAATTTTTTTAAACAAAAAAATTGATTGAGGATTTGTAAAACTGATTTGAAAATGTGCTATTTTAATTATAAATTGAAATATATAATGACCTACATCATAAATGCTGCTGTTTGTTGGTTTGTTTTTAAATTCCATGAGGGGTAAGGTATATTATTTGAAATTTACAAAACTGGTAGACAAAATCCTTAATATTGAAAATGAAGGTCCTGACGGTACAAAAAAATTATGTTCGTTGTATAACATTACCCACACAACTTGTCTCATTGACTTCAGTGGAACTACTTAAATCAAAAATTAAGCATGTACATAAGTGTTTGCAGCATCAGGAGTTAAACTGTATTTTTTTATTAATAAAATTTGCTAACTCAAAACAAAATAGCTTCAATGTTAACAGTGAAATGCTATTTTGATTTTAAATACACTAACAAAGTTATTGTGAACTTTTCTATACACAAGCCAAAATTTTTAAAAATATAAGCCTAATATTAGGCTCCTCAGGGAAGCCCATATATAGGCACCTAAGAATGGAATTTTCAAAATTGTTTAAGTAACTTAAGAACACACCTCTTGTTGACTTCAAAAAGCAAACTTCGATGGAGGAATATAGCCTGGCCCAAGCCTTTCAATTTTCTCGACTTTTGGCAGTTCAGCATATTGCAAGATATTGGTTACAAATGCATTACAAGCTGTTTGCTTATCAACTGAATTCTGTGTTTGACTTTGTGTTCTCACAGTAAGATATTAACGAGGCGTGACTGGGCTTATCTTTTTGGTATAGACAAGCATTTTAAGTGTGAAACTTCTTAGTAGAAAATATTTATATGTGAAATTTTAAATTCTACTCTCAAGTGGAAACTAATTTAAGAAACAAGTACAAAATATCCACTCTGGTAATTTGAAACTATAAAACTATAAAATGGAAAGAGAAAAATAGTGGCAACTGTGCTAAAATAGTGGAAAGGACTTTTGCCACATGATAAAAATGTATTAAAATCTTCTTTTAAATTTTTGAAACGAGTTTTCAAGAAAAACGTCGCTTTAATGTACTGTAAAATTGAAATTATTTCTGGAAAAAATAAAGGGCAACAGCTCAATACAGAAATATGACATGCTGATAAAACCCTGTAGTTAAGATTGACCTGCTCCCCAAATCTGAGTTGACCTAGGAGCAGAAAATTCCAAACTTAAGCCCCAGTCTGGAAGTCAGTGGGACTCTGAGTGGGCTCAAGTACTTGCAAGATTGGGGCCATGGAGACTGAGAGTGGAGTGTGGTAGTATTTGTGTGTAATACACAATGACCCCCCGACCCGAAACTTCAATGACAGCATAATATAGTAC
The DNA here is from genome assembly GCA_007922305.1 of Dermatemys mawii. NCBI lineage: Eukaryota > Metazoa > Chordata > Testudines > Dermatemydidae > Dermatemys > Dermatemys mawii. Next base: position 43,875,664 of record ML677341.1, on the reverse strand, counting down.
ATTTTCATTTGTATTTAATTTTGAGTACTTCATACGAATTTTACTGCACATATAAAATCATTGGTGTAAAATATAATTTTCAGAGGAAAATACATTGACTTATTGACTCTGTCTTATTTTCAGGTGGGCACCTTTAAAGCACATGATGGTGACTATTTTTTAGAACCTTTGATGAAGGCAGATGGAGATGAAGACGAAGATGATCATAACAAACCACATCTTATATACAGACATGAAGATTTTAAAAATGACATTTATCAGAAATCCCATAAACCCTGTGAAATTGCAGGTATAGTTATACTTTAAATTCTGATATCTATGTCTGTTCATTATGGTTTTTAGTGTTTTAACAAATTGTATGTTTAATAGTACTAAAGAAAAACATTTTTAATGACTATTGCTGTTACTGAGACGTTAGAATGTATATTATTTATTCATTTCAGATAGACCTAGCCAACATTGGTGAAAAACAAATGTCCCACTTTAAATATAAGAATAAATTTGCTTTCAAAAATATGCATCAGTCCTTCAAACACTTATGCACATGCTTTATTTTTCACAATGATTGTTCTGTAGATTAAATTTTTGCAGCGTTAGGGACATATTTTCAACTTTTGTGTAGATTCACAAAATAAATGAAATTTATGGCAAATAAATCTAAAAAGAAATAGATTAAATCTTCCTGTACTATAATATACTGTATTATCTAATATTTACTATTAGTGAAAGTGCTAATGTTGTTCTCATTATATTAATATAAAATATTTTAAAATGTATATTACATATTCATATTCCTATAGTAACATTGAGAAACAGAAGAAGGGGTACCTGAGGAACATAGAATTAGGATATGTTGCAACATCTTGGCAGTAATTTTCAAAGCTTCACAATTTAGAATATGATTCACTTGAATATGAAAGGAAAAAAGCATTACTAATAGAATAAGGACAAATAATGGATGTAGTACAGTGCTTTAAAACAGTTATATTTTCATAGAATTGTAAGACTAGTCAGGACCTCCAGAGGTCTTCTAGTCCAGTCCCATGCTCTCAAGGCAGGACTAAGTATTATGTAGACCAGAGGTTCTCAGATTGGGGGTTGGGACCCCTCAGGGGGTCGCAAGGTTATTACATGAGGGCTTGCAAGCTGCCATCCTCCACCCTAAACCCTGCTTTGCCTCCAGCATTTATAATAGTGTTAAATTAAAAACACTTTTTTATATATTTATGTGGGGTCACACTCAGAGGCTTGCTGTGTGAAAGGGGTCATCAGTACAAAAGTTTGAGAACCACTGATTTAGACCATCCCTGACATGTGTTTGTCTAACCTGCTCTTAAGACTCTCCAATGACAGAGATTCCACAATCTCCCTGGGCAGTTTATTCCAGTTTATACCACCCTGACAATTAGGAAGTTTTTCATAATGTCCAGTCTAGACCACCCTTGTCGCAATTTAAAACTCATTGTGTCTTGTCCTATCCTCAGAGAGTCAAGACGATGTCTTTCCCTCTTCTTTGCAACAATCTTTCACATATTTTAAAAACTAGCTATCATGTCCCCCCTCAGTCTTCTCTTCTCCAGACTAAACCCATTTTTTAAATCTTCTGTCATAGATCATGTTTTCTAGACCTTGAATTATTTTTGTTGCTCTTCTGTGGACTTGCTCCAGTTTGCCCACATCTTCTCTGAAATATGGTGCCCAGAACTGGACACAATACTCCAGTTGAGGCCTAATCTGCGTGGAGTAGAGCAAAGGAATTACTTCTTCTGTTTTGCTTACAACATTCCTATTAATACATCCCAGAATATTTGATTTTTTTTTTTTTTTTTGCAACAGTGTTACACTGTTGACTCATATTTAGCTTGTGATTTAGTATGAGCCTCCTGCCTTTCTGCAGTATGCCTTCCTAGGCAGTCATTTCCCATTTTGTATGTGTGTCACTGATGGTTCCTTCCTAAATGAAATATTTTTTGCATTTGTTCTTATTGAATTTCATCCTGTTTACTTCAGACCATTTCTCTAGTTTGGCCAGATCATTTTGAATTTTAATCCTATCCTCCAAAGCACTTGCAACCCCTTCCAGCTTGGTTCGTCCACAAACTTTAAAAGTGTACTCTCTATGCCATAATCTAAACCACTGATGAAGATATTGAACAGAACCAGACCAGAACTGATCCCTGCGGAACCCCACTTGATATGCCCTTCCAGCTTCACTGTGAACCACTGATAACTACTCTTTAGGAATGCTTTTCCAACCAGTTATGTACCCACCTTAGGACTGGTCTAAACTAGGTGTGGGAGGGTCAACCTAAGACACGTAAGCTGAAGTTGAAGTATCTTAGGTCGACTTACCTGACCGTCCTCATGGCGGTGAGTCGACTGCTGCCGCTCCCCCATCGATTCCACTTCCTCCTTTTGCGGAGATGGAGTTCTGGAGTTCACAGGGAACATATTTGGGGATCTATTTATTGTGTCTAGACGAGATGTGATAAATCGATCCCTGATACATTGAACACTACCCTCTGATCCGGCGGGTAGTATAGACGTGCCCTCATAGTAGACCCACCTATGTTGTATTTCCCTACTTTGTTTATGAAGTCATGTGAGACAGTATCAAAAGCCTTACTAAAGTCAAGATATACCACATCTACTGCTTCCCCTCTACACTGTCAAAGAAACTTATTAGGTTGGAATGACGCTATTTGTTCTTGACAAACCCATGCTGACTGTTACATATCACTAGGGCCCTACTAAAATCATGGTCCATTTGGGTCAGTTTCTTGGTCGTCAGATTTTAAAAATTGTTAATAAAATCTGAAATTCCATGGTGTTGTAATTATAGGGATCCCGACCCAAAAAGAAGTTGGGGGGGGGGGGGCAAGGTTATTGTAGTGGTTGCAGTACTGCTACCCTTTCTTCTGCATTGCTGCAGCCAGCAGTGCTGCCTTCAGAGCTGGGCAGCTGGAGAGCAGTTAATGCTGGCTGGGAGCCCAATTTTGAAAGCAGAGCCATTGCCAGCAACAGTGCAGAAGTAAGGGTGGTATGGTATGGTATTGCTGCCCTTATTTCTGTGTTGCTGCTAGCGGGGCACAACCTTCAGAGCTGGATGTCTGGCCAACAGCCGTCACTCTCCAGCTTCCCAGCTCTGAAGACAGCACAGAAGTAGAGGTGGCAATACTGCAACCCCCCTAAAATAACCTTGCAACCCCCCTGCAACTCCCTTTTGGGTCAGAACCCCCAATTTGAGAAATCCTGGTGTCCCCCGTGACAAATTTCACGAGAGGAGACCAATTTTCATGGTCCGTGACACATTTTTCATGGCCGTGAATTTAGTAGCGCCCTTCTTATCATCTTCTAGGTGTCTGCAAATTGATTGCTTAAGTATTTACTCCATTATCTTTCTGGGTACTGAAATTAAGTTGACTGGCCTGTAATTCCCTGAGTTGTGCTTTTGTAGTGTAGTGTAAATTTTTCAACACTTGTGTGCATAGACATGCATGCATCTTAATGGTTTATTGAGGACTGCAACATGATATAATGGGGGAAAAAGACATCTGCAGCTACCTTCAAAGTTCAATGTCTAGAGTAAGAGGTGGGCTTAGAAATAATTTATTTGAGATTCTAGGTGTCCATCAAGCATAGTTCTAAACAGTAGGATGTCAATTTACTATTATAAGAGTGCCATTTTAGAAGTATTCCAGATTATGTTTAAGTGTTTTAAACCTATTGACATAATAGATGCCTTTCTTGTGCTTTTAATATGAGCATAATGGCTTTGTTTATATAACTTCTATGGAACTGCCACATTTGTGTTTCCTTTGTAGAAAACTGGAGAAAATAGTTATTATTATGTTTGGATTGACCTGGCATTGAGAAACATCCTGTTTTAATGAATTCTTTAGCTTTGATGAGATTGAAACCAATGTGTACTCATTCTGAATGTACATGCATTTCATGAATGTTTATGCAAAACTGAAAATTGACAATTATCATCTTTTCTCAAGAGGATAGTGGTCAAAAGAAGGTCAGATCATACCCTTTCCTTTTAAAGGAATATATGATTAAATGTTTGAAAATATCAATTCCCTGGAAATGTTTAGTGGTGTGGTTTTAGTAGTTTATGCTTGTGATTTGAATCTTGGAAAACGCTTATTGCATACTAGTAGCTGAAAGCCCATGCTGTCACATGGTTTTAATTAGTAAGATCAGGTGTTTGAAAAAAACCAACAACCGTACAATGGCTCAGAACTTAAAAACTGGATGATAACAGACCACAGATTTTGCTGTTGTTTGGGTGGTTGTGTTGATTTATGTTTGGGGTGGTTGTATTGGGAGACACGTGCTGGTGGTGAATGGGATGTGTCCTGCAGTTAGGAGCAATTTGTGTGGTTATTGTGTGTGCTGGTTGTGTTGTGTATGGGTTGTGGTGTTCTGGGAAAGTTGTGTGGATTTGTGCAAGTGGCAAATGAGGTGGGTTTGCTGCGGTGAGGAGCTATGTGTGTTTGGGGCTATTGTGTGTAGTGGTTGGGTGATTGTGTTGATTAAAGTCTGTCGGATGTGTGGATTTGTATGGATGGCAGTTGGGTCAACTAATCCACCATCTATGCAGGAGTCAGAGTAGCAGCAGTGTTAGTCTATGTCCATAAAAAGAACAGGAGTACTTGTGGTGCCTTAGAGACTAACAAATTTATTTCAGCATAAGCTTTCATAGGCTATAGCCCACTTCATCAGATGATAGAATAGAACACACAGTTTGCAGGTATATACACACACAAGAAAAGGTGGAAGTTACCATATCAATTCTAAGAGGCTATTTAATGTAGATGAGCTATTACCAGCAAGAGAAAAAACCTTTTGTAGTGATAATCAAGATGGCCTATTATCAGACAGTTGACAAGAAAGTGTTAGGATACATAGATTCCATTTGTGTAATGACTTAGCCATTCCCATCTATACAGTTTCCCTCATATAGACAATGAAATTGTAAATAGATTAGCTGTGGAGGAAGGGTGTGATTAGTTGTTACCTCTAATCTCTCAGTGATCCAGGACTCTTGGCATGGCATAGAAACATGCTTTACTGTAACTGTATACCTCACCAGTATAATTCATAAAGTCAAAATGGCTGAGAACTTAAAAATTGTATCAGACAGCAAAATGGAGTAATGATTCAAGATGCTTATGCTCTGAACAAAAAGAGCTCTTAGTCATGCTTGTAGGTGCTTCCATCACCTCACACTGACTCAGAAGACATTTTAGGCTTCAGAGTGACACAGTGACATTCTTAGAATCTTGTTAGATGGATTTTAAACTTGGAAGCAGTAAGTATAAGGTAAAAATTCTGTTTATTCATAGATTTTAAGGACAGAAATGGACAATTATGATCACACAGTCTAATCTCATGCATTACACATGTCATAGAAATTACATTTCTGTATATGTATTTTGTTTAAGGTTACTTCAAAATATGGTGATATCCATTGATTGGTATTGTCTGTCAGGTAGTTTGTACTTTATTTGAAAATCACGGAAATATACACCCTGATATTATTCCTTGTATAAAAAAAAAAGACAGGAATTTGTCAAAATCATGTAAATATTACACTGCCAGTTATAATTTTTGAGTGCTGATCTGAAATTGTTTTTTATATTTCTGTTCAATGTCTGCTCTTGCACTAGGTTTGTGTAATGCCCCATTCTTGGTTAGTTTTAGGTACTACTGTAATAAATAAAATTAATAATTGCTCTTTTTAAAAAGACCTACACATTATCGTTTATCCAAATTATGGTCATTGCCATTTTATTGGTCTGTCAGATTTTGCAGTTTTTCTAATCAAATCCACTTTTAACCAAATGGTTACTGTTTGGATAGGAATTCCTAGACTACCCTTAGCATTAAAACATTTTTTATTTATATTTGTATTGATATATGCCATTTTATGATGTTGCAGCACTTTGCAAGGCTGGTAGACTTGAAACTGCAGAAACATGCAGGAGTTAGTTATAGTTCTGATAACAAAACTGCATAACAGTGAAGAACTATTCCAATATTGTAAAAAAAATTCCATCTACGATCATGCCAAAGATCATTAAAGAAAATTCTCAAAAAAGAAAACTCATTTCATTCTTTGCCCTTTCCACCATATCCACAAAAGATTCTGGGAAACTAGCTTTGTAAAGGTAATTGTGAGAGTGTATTGGGAATCATCAGCTGAGCCAGCACTCTAGTCACTTAAACACCAATTAAGTCCCCCTAGGAAGGATCTGATGAGGGGCCTAATTAGTGGGTTAGAATGGGCTGGGGGATAATTAACAAGCAAATTGGCCCATTAACACAGGAGGAATAAGAAGGCACAGGAAGGAAGTGCAGGGGAAAGAGAGGGAGGCTAGCAGGGTCAGAACCAGGACCATTCTCTGGGTAGAGAGCTCTTCCATCTCCTCTGCAGAGAAGAGAGGCAAAACTGAAACTTAATAATTTATGGTATATGGATCGGTAAGGCATGGAAAGAGCCAAAGTAAACAAACTGAAGTGGAGTGTTTAATGGCTGAAGCTCTCTGACTGTGTAGACAAACAGAGCAGACTATAGGGGCAGATTAGTTCCCTGCCACACTAATTATTTCACATAAATCCGAGATTCTACAGGGCCTTGTCTGCACACAAACTTGGACAAGTATAACTAAAAGTGAGTTTTGAAACTATTTAGTTAAATTGGTATAAATTTGTGCATAACCAAATTAAGCTACTTCTAAACCAACCGAAGAATATCTGTTCACAAGCTTGCACCCAGTTTTGTAAATCAGTCCAGAAATACCCTTTTAGTTAAAGTTTGTGTAGAGAGCAAGGGCTACGTCTCCTTTTGTTAATTCAATATTGTCACAGCTCAGGGCAACCATTCCTGTATTCCTCCTCTATGGTTCACCCAGGACACCCACTGAGGCTTCTGGCTCAACAGCTGCTCTCGCGCTCTCTCTCTCTCTGGTGGAGACATGTGTCTCTCCCCCTCTTGACTGTTTCTTTTCCCCCAGGCTGTACTATTCCGTCCAGAGTGTGAATTCTCTAGCAGGTCTGACTACTTAAGCAGGCCTGTTTTTGTTTTTCTCCTCAGAGACTATAAACAGAGTAATTGCCCACAGTTTTAAGTTACCATGCAGTTTTTTTCTAAGCAAGAGCATTTATTCTTAAGGTAAAAGTATTACAGAGAAAATGTATTAAAAACTGTAAAAGAACCCCCATCGCCATAAGGGCTTTAGCTGACGTCAGTCCTTCCAACCTCATCTAAAGATGGGAGCTCTCCCGCTGGACAGAAGTTTCTGTTTGCTGGATCAGAGAAAAATCCCTGAAGTCCATTTAAACTCAGGCTATTTATCCAAAAGCTCTTTCTTTGTCTGTTGGCCTCTTGAAAAATCCAATCTGAACTAGTACAGGTGAGCCTCCTCAGGAGATAGTACTGCTCTGTAGATATTACAATCTGAGTGAATTTGCCTAATCATCCCTCCCTGTTCCTGGAGGACTAAGATTATCTTCTCCAATGGAATTGCATACAATTCCTGGCCCCCAATGATACATAAAATTAATACAGTAAGATTTCTAAAAGATATTGCAGGAGATTGCTATATCTGTCACAAATATATCCACTATTTTTCTTGAATTGTAACTCAGTAGCATTGTATGACATAGTACTACTGAACAAAAAAAACTTTGAAATCATAAAGAGTAATATTATTAGTGAATGGATACGAATTAGCATGAATATAAATGAGGTCAAAATCTGATCCCCTTTTTCATTCAATTTTTTTCATGAACATTTATAAATGTGCAAGTATGAACAAATATCCCACTTCATAACTGTATGTCTCCAGTTTAAAATAAAGTTTTTCAAAGCATTCATACTTCAAAACTTAAATTTGCCCTAGATTTTCAAAGTTTAAAAACATAGGCATGGTAGGCCTCTCAAGATATGTCTACACTGCAACAAAACCCTCCTGGCAATAAGTCTCAGAGCCCAGGTCAACTGCCTTGAGCTCAGGGGGCCTATGCTATAGAGCTAACTATAGTAGTGTAGACATTGCTGCTAGGCTGGCACCCAGGCTCTGAAACCTGGTGAGGGTCTTAGAGCCCAGGCTTCAGCCCAAACAGAAATGTCTATGCTGTTATTAATAACCTGTCATTTGACTCAGACTCTGATACTCACTACTATTTTTTGCAGTGTAGACATACTCTCACAGATCAGATCCAATTACATATTAAATTGATAAGTTTACATTTTCCTAAAGCTGCCAGATTTTAGTTTTAATAGGTCTTTGTTGGTATTGTTCATTGTATCCCAATCCCCATTCTCTTTTAAGCTCTTTCTGGTTCTGAAGGCAGGACAACATATGGCAACATATGGTGGAGATACAGTGACCTCCTGGAGGCCTCTACATTACTGGACATTGTCCAGTGACTGGTATGCCAGTTCAATTGCATACTATTTGTGGAATATTCCTCCACCAGCTTGCTTTCCTTGGAGCATAATGCTCTCAAAAATGATACCTTTGTTATCACAATGAAGTGAATTATGATACTAAAACCCAGTTAAGCCCCCTTACATGTAGCCATGTGGCTGTGCATGGGAAATAGTATGGTAATTTTTCTTTTAACTGTGGACATAAATTATAGTTCAGTGCTTTTAAAAATATTAAGCGTAATGTTCTGAGTTTGGAGCCATATTCTGTCACCCTTGCTCTCACTGAGTACTTACATCATATAATTTGCACTGATATCAAAGGTACTTCTCGTAGAATATGGTACTACTTGTTGTGAGTAAGGGTAGGAGAATGTGACTCTTTATGATTGGATCTTCATATAATAATTAGCATTTTAGTTTTTCAAGTATCAGGTAACAAATCAGCTCTACTGAAAACCTTTGCTGTATTTGCTATACTCAGACAGAGTTATGCTAAAAAATAAAGAATCAGATTCATTTACTAATGAAAAGTAGCAGAACTGTTTACAAATAGATTCACAGCTTGTGTATTTTGTAGAAGATGCATTCATTAAATTGCTGCTGGGTGTCTCTCCTCATTTACATAGATTTTATATCAGTTGTGACGGAGTCAGACCAGAAGGATATAGGAGAGTGCTGGAAGGCCGGTATATTAGTCTCAGGATGTGCAGGTCCCTGTTCCCTGGATAGCCAAACAAAGGCTACTCCAGGCCAATCAAGACACCTGGGGCCAATTAAGAACCTTCCAGAAAGGAGTAGAAACAGATTGGCTTCAGGTGTCCCAATCAGGCTATCAGGGACTGGCTGAAACCAGATAAAAACCTCCCAGTTAGTCAGGTGGCTGTGGGTGTCAGGAGCTGTGGAAGGAAGTTATGCTGTTGGTGAGACAGAGTGTTGGACAACATATCATACAGAAGGAAGGAGGCCCTGAGGTAAGGGTGAAGTGGAGTTTGAAGAAGCGGGGACTGCTGTGGGGAAGTAGCCCAGGGAATTGTATTGTGTTTTGTGCCTAAAAGGTCAGCCATCTTAGCCGATACTATTAGGGTCCCTGGGCTGGAGTCCGGAGTAGAGGGCGGGCCCGGGCTCCCCCCTTTTTTTCCGTCTTCCATACTGGCCTGTGATGAAGGTAACTCACTAGGTGGTGACTCTTGCCAATTATACTGAGAAAGGGAGGTCACTCTGGGGCCTAGATGAGTTTCTGAGGCCCCTAAATCTGCCAGGAAGCGCAGGACCCACAAGTACAGACTTGGAGCTTTGTCACACAGTATAACTCCACTGACTTCAGTTGAGTTAATTCACTGTTAGCCTCTGACAGCCAAATCAGACTTTGGATATTTATCTTGGTTGGCTTGCTTTGGGTGTCACAAGGGGAACCTGGGAGTCTTGCTGCCACTTTACACCTAAGTCCAACATTTAGGCCCTACTGGCATTTACAAAATCTCTGTTCAGGTGCCTCCTAATTGTGCAGGGGCCTGAATTCTCTAGGTTCTTGTTTCTGCTGCTGAGCATGCGCAAAGCTGCTTCAATCCTGACAGTGCACATCAGCTCAGTGCACTCACTGATCATTCTGAATGGGTGTTTTCTACCTGTGTTGCATTTGGGGCCTGAGCCAGTAGATGTTCTCAGAGCACATCTAAACCAACATAAAACAGCTGGGGGCAGAGAGGAGGATGAGGAGTAGTGCTCCTCCCTTATAACTCATCAATTAGGGCACTCACCCAGGATGTGGGAGAGCAAGTTCAATTCCTACCTCTGCCTAATGTGAGATGGGAAGTGGGGGATGCAAGTTCAAATCCCAGGAGAATACCCTAACTACCAGACTATGGGGATATTCTGTAGCAGGGCTTTTTGTCTCTTCTGCTGGCACTGTTCTACTGTGTATAAATAACTAAATATGCATTGGCCTAGAGCAGGAGCAAGAATGACACCAGCTAGACTTAGGTGATAAAGTCCCTTTGGAGGCAAGGCTTAGGCTTAGGCATTTCCTACTGGCTAGTTTAGGCAGCTCCTTTGTCAGTGTGCTGGCTTTTGTGAATCCCATTCTCTTGGGCCTAACTCTCTCCACATATTGTATAGGGAGTCTGGGTGTCTTAGGGTATGTCTGAACTTCAAGCTGGTGGTGTAATCCCCAGTTTGAGGAGATATACCTGCCCTAGTGTTGATCAAGAGGCATAAGCGATGGAAGGGGCTAGGTGTCTTGCACACCTAGCCATTGGGGGCTCTAGGGACATAGGATGGCAAGCCTCTCCTCGAGCTTGTGCCACTAAGGCTGTGCTCAATAAGAGCTAGCACAGATATGTCTCCTCTAATTGGGACAGTGAGTTTTGGGTGCACAGAGAATTCAGGTTCTTAATTAATTAAATACAAAAAATTATGTTTAACAGTAAGGACATAAAAATGTAAACAAAAGAAAATCCCTGTAATGACCTGAGTTAAGTCTTCAGTGTCAGCCTTGTTTATACACTTCCTGGCTTTCGTTGGTTTGTGTCACAATTTTGCTATTTAAATGTAATTTTTTGTATTTAATGTCCCTGTTTTATTTTAAAGAAAAACAATCCCAACCCTTTCATGGAAGATTATAAAACATACATTATTTACCTGAAGAGACCAGAACTGGTACCTTTCCAGTCTTTCAGGTAAACACAAACTTAAGCAACATTATTGCTAGTGTACTATACATTTTTATTTATCTAAAGTTGTGTTATTTATTTGATTGTACAGAACAGTTTCTTCTAAATTGTTTGAATATTCGATAAACATTGATTGTAAATATTATAATGTGTATGTTGTTTGCTCACTAGATGAGCAAAGTGCCCTTTTTGTCATGAAAATGCACTATTCATTTTGACATTTAATAAAGCTTATGAAATATATGTGAAAAGCAGCCCCTGCGCATGCATAAGACCTTTTCTTTCTATGTTTAATGTATCAGCTGCTGTAGTGGTAACTTTGTTTTGTGTTGTAGTATCAAAATCATTCAGATCATATTATGGGCTAAAGAACATTGGCGGGATGGTGCATTGGTGCCAAAGGCACATCACAAGGAATCCTGGCTGTGGCTAGGTGTGTGCTGCATAGTGGCACTGCAGTTCCATCACCCTTTGGAAGTATAGATCATGAGTTCCTCCTCCCTGTGCTAGCTCAGCTTAGTTGGCTGAAGGGGGCAGAAAGGGAAGGGCAATGGCCCCACCTTCTCTCTCTTTCTCCTACCTCCTTTGATGAGACTAGTGGCATTAGCTTGGCGCAGGCCTTGTGGTGGAGGAGCATGAATGGGCGAGGCTCCACAGCCTGGCCCTTGATTATGTATTCCTTTGTTCTCTCTTCCTTCCTCCTCTGTGTGTCAAATTCTTGCTTCTTTGACTCCTTCACATACATTTAATGCAATTAATGTGTGTCTTTGCGGAACCCCTTTGAACATGTGCAGCCAGAGTCTGGGTAGAGACAGCAATTGGGTAGCAGTTCTGAGATCTTTCTTTTGTGTGTTATTTGTCCATGTTTCTTATAAGCCTTGATGATGAGTGTAGCTATTACAATGAGTTGTTGTCTTGTCTACAACAGCACTGTATCATATTCTGCCCCCCACACCCTTAAACTGGGGTTCATGCAGGTGGACCTCCCATTGCTCTTGTCCTTATAGCTTGTCAGTTTGAATTTTAAAATGATTTGCATTCTAAAAGGTATATAATATGTCTCTTTCCCCTGTTTGGGTCAAGGATGATGTTTTTGCTCTGTGTTTGTACAGTACCTAGTACAATAGGGTCCCAGTCCACATTGACTAAGGCACTTAGGCACTATGGTAATACAGATGTCATTTCTTACAATGATACCATATATAGGACCGCTGTATAATAGTGTACTGTAAATATCCAATTTTGATATTCCTTTTGCAGGCTTCCCTATCTAATGTTTTATGCTTACATTGATTTGAGCATTGATTTCTCCTTACTCTCTAAGTTTAGAAACTGCATGCTATAGTAACTGTTTTTTTATCTTACAGAAAAAGAGATGAAGAAAATCTCTTTACCATTTCCAGACTATGGCAGTTTAAGTGAAGATCTAAATATTTTACAAAAGGCCACAGTTTTAGAGTATGCTTTTAAAAATCTATCAATAGAGCATGACAGAAACAATCCACATTCCCGGAAAAAACGTTTTCTTTCCTATCCAAGATATGTAGAGGTGATGGTTACAGCTGATACCAAAATGGTTCGCCACCATGGACAGAGCTTGCAGCACTATGTATTAACACTTATGTCAATAGTAAGTAAACCTAAGTGATGTTATAAATAGTAAGTGAATTTATTACTGTTCTGGTATTTTCCCTTTAAATTTTACACCCTTTAAAGCTACTGGAGCATCTGCATCCAGTCAGAGGGAATTCTGTATTGAAACAAGGAACTTTTGTAAATAAAGACAATCGGGGCCAGAATCTTAGCTGGTAGCTCTGTTGACTTCAGTGCAGTAACGTGCTACTTACCATAAGTGAACATAGTAAAATCTAGCCCTTGATATATAAAACATTACAAGAATTAGTAATACGTAATAATTCACTATAATATTAAAGTAAAATGAATAAATTTACACAGCAGTGCTGTTTTTGTAAACATATTAAGAGTGTGTAGTTGTTGTGAAACAAAATGCCCAGGTTATTTTATATTCATTCTACAAGCATTTTCAAAATAATAATCAGATTGCCAGATGGCTTCAGCTAATGGAGCTACTTCAATTGTAAGCTGTTTGGGTCAGGGAATGTGATTTTCTTTCTGTGTTTGTATAGTACCTAGCACAACAGGGTCCTGGTTCATGTTGACAAAGGTTCTCAGGTACTATAGTAAGAAACTACAGTAATAATAATAATGGTAATACATAATTAACACCAGCTGAGGATCTGGAGGGAAGAGAAGACTCAAATGCTAGAACATCTTAGGGATTGTGTCTCTGTATGTGCTTGTCATCACAAAAGGGATGAAGAGAATCATAGAATCATAGAATAGCAGGGTTGGAAGGGACCTCAGGAGGTCATCTAGTCCAACCCCCTGCTTAAAGCAGGACTAAACCAACTAAATCATCCCAAGAAGGGGTGGAGGTTTGATTTTGGTCCTGCTCCTCCTTTCTTGCACACTGGCCCTCTGGTCAGCTGCAGACAGAAGCACATGCTGCTACTTCTGAAGGAATGGTTCAGTGATTGCACATCCTAGAACTCTGAGATTTGAGAGACACTGAATTCCTTTTACAGACTCCTCTAGTATGTCCCTTAATGAAAGAATTTGGTCCTTAGCATATTCAACCCATTTACACTGAAGGAAAACCAACTGCTGCTGCGCATTTAGATTTGACAAAAAGAGATCTGTGAGTGACGTCAGTAATATAAAGGTAACTTTATATTGACCTGGGGCAGATATAGGTTGAGATCAGAGGTATGTTCCAGAAACACAACAGGGTGTCAGATAAGACTTAAATAAAAATAGGCAAATGTTTCACATTAAATACTGTAGACCACATTCTCAGCTCGTATAAAGTGTCAAAGCTCCATTCCAGTCCAAAGAAGGAAGCAAATAAGACCACAAGTAAGTAAAGTAAAAAAGCAAATAAGGCTTTCTTCAGTCAGTGTCCCTCTGCACAATACTATCGTTGGCCTCCGAGCTGCCAAGACAGAGAGGTTCCACCAACAATGACCCTCTACTTCTTCCTTTGTTGCTGCACAGTCTGCATCCTCTGCTAGGCAGAAGGTGTTACACTGGTGTCAAGAGCCTGACAACCTCTCAAGGTTCGCTTTCTTTCACTCCTCCCTTCATCAATTAAGTATTACTTTTTGGAAGCCTAGACTCAGATGACCTGAGGCCACTGGGTCCTGGAAATTGTCAACAAATTTATCCAATTCAAGTGTTTTCCTATTCTGCTTCCCCATCGCTTTTCAGGGACCCGTCTTACGAGATACTTTTAAAAGTAGTGGACTCCTTTCTACAACTTGGATCTTTGGTGGAGGTACCCCTAGAGTGCAGAGGCAGGGGTTTTTATTCTCACTATTTTTTCATCCAAAGAAGAAAGGGAGATGGCATCCTATTCTGGACCTTCAACATCTCAACAGATTTATTGATTGTTTCGAGTTCAGAATGGTGACTTTGGCCTCCATGCTTCCCTTGGTAGATTTTCAAAAATGGTTGGTAGCTCTTGACCTTCAAGATGCCTATTTTCACATATCCGTTCCCCTGGCCTACATGAAATACCACAGGAATGTCTCACTACCAGTACAGGATCCTATCTATTGATCTTTCCACAGCCCTGAGGACATTCACCAAATACTTGGCAGCCATAGCATCTTATTTAAGGAAAGTTCTGTCCACACCTAGATGACTAATTCATCTGAGAAAGATCACCTCAGCAGGTGACTAAATAACATTAAAGCTACTCGCCATTCTGAGCCTCAAAGTCAATAGAGAAAAATCCACACTTTCTCTGACTCAGAACATAGAGTTCACAGGAGCTGTGTTAGATTCCAGGTCAGTGAGAGCCTACCTTCCTCAAGATAGATTCCAAACTATAGTGAACCTCTTCCGCCAACTTCAAACTCAGCCAAGGACATCAGTGAGAATATGCCTCAGGCTCGTGGACATATGGCCTCCTACATTTTTTGATACAGTTTTCCAGACTTCATCTGTGCACCAGACAAGGGTATTGAAATCAGTGTATCTACACAGCAGTAATTACATGGACATGATGGACACAGTCTCACACCACAACTATGCTTTATGTCAACAGACAGGGAGGAACCAGGTCATCTCCACTCTGTCAGAAACCCATTTGGCTCCAGATTTGTGCATTGATCACTGGATCATGCCACTGACCATATATCTTCCATGTATACAGGACTCACTGGCAGTTGAGTTGAACTTGAACACACAATTCAGACAGCCATGAATATTGCTCAAGGACCAGTGCTGAAGATCATCCTTTGCAAATGGGGATAGCCATTGTTGGAATTATTTCTCACAGACCAGAACAATTATGCCAAGTTTTCTGATCTAGATGGGGCACCAGTTCAGGCTTTCTGCAGTTGTCTTTTTCATCCCCTCTATATTGGGACTGAGGCAAGAGGCAGAGGAGATGATCCTGCTGGTCCTGGTGATCCTGGACCCTGGGCAGTTCTGGTATTCAGGTCTAGTGAACCTCTCAGTGCAGTCTCTGATCACTTTACCTCCTCTGCCTGATACATTCTCACAGAACAATGGTGAGATCCTACATCTAAACTCAGCATTTTTACATCTGGCAGTCTGGCTGCTGACTGGATGACATCCACCAAAAGACACTGTTTAGCTGAAGCTCAGAACATTCTGTTCCAAAGCTGGAACTCCTCAACTAGACTGATTGATTGATTTTATAAATCAAAGTGAGAGAGGTTTCTATTTGGACATCTCCGTACCAGCTGTCTCCCTTGAAAATATGTCATTGATATTGGGCTATTTACTAGTCCTGCAACAATTTGGGCTTTCTATTAGTTCCATAAGGGAACTAGCAGCAATAGCTGCACATTACCCTCTTATCCAGGAATACTCTGTATTTTCTCACCCTACAGTGACTGGATTTCTTAAGGGCCCTCAGTCATATTTTTTTCTGCAGTTCAGCAGCTCCCCATCTCTTGGACCTCTATGATATGAACAGGATTGAATCCTTAATAACATCTTCCCTTTATTACCTGTCAGTGAAGACGGCTTTTTAGTAGCCATCACATTAGTTCAAAGGTCGGGAGGGGAGAGATTCATTCCCATATGATGGATCTCTCTTATACAGTATTTCAGAAGGCTAGAGTTACTCTCAGAACTCACCTCAAATTCCTGCCAAAAGTAGTTTGAATTCCACAGGAGCTAATTTATTCATCTCCTACTTTTCTTCCTCAAGCCTCACCCAATCCCAGTGAAAGCTAAACTTCGTACACTTGATCTGATAAGGACATCGTCGTACTACCTTGTCAAGTCTCTTAGAGTTTGGTTCTGCTCCCACTAAAGTCAGTGGCAAAGCTTCCATTAACTTCAGTGGTGTCTCAGTTCCTGCTGTGTTGTTCCCTGGTCTTACAGAGGGATCCACATAGGCTTTTATATTAGGATTTGGGAAAGATTTTTTTCAGGGGACCACATCCTAAAAGAAATCTTTTCCAAACTTCCTCCTTTGGCCTTCAAATAACCCCCCAACCTCACCAAGCTCATAATCCAAAGCAAGCTCTCCATAGACCAGGGCACACCAGTTCAAAGCAGCACCAGACACTGCTAGAACAACAGATGCAAAACATGCGGATATATCCCCATTGCTATGATGATCAGTACCCCCACAAAACACCTTTCAAGATTTATGGGTCCTTCACATGCTTGTCACAAGATGGGATGCACCTTATCCAGTGCATCAAATGTCCCAACAAAAACTATGTGAGTGAAATGGAACAATCACTACACTCTCGAATGAACTCAGAGAAAAATGATAAAAAGACAAACATCACCTGCGGGTGAACACTTTTCACAGAGTGATTGCTCCATATCTGATCCTGTAATACTTGTCCTCGGGGGAAACCTGCACAACACCTTCAAAAGGTAAATATGGGAATTAATTCATAATTCTGCTAGACACTAAAAGCCACGAACTTAACAGAGGCACTGGTTTTCTGGTTCATTACAACACTTTGTAACCCACCACACTGCCTCGTGCCCTATATTGCCCATTTCATACCCTATGTGCATAATAATCTAATGCCCAATTTCCCACTTCATTTCAAGTCACTGACTCCAACATATTGGCCCTACTGCTTAACAGTCTGTTCCAACTTATATTTACCTCAAACACTGTTCTTCCTCCCCCAGACCTAAACAAGAGCTCTGTGTAGCTTGAAAGCTTGTACTTTCCATCTACAGAAGTTGGTCCGGTATCTATCTACCTTGTCTCTCATATCTGTGGAGAGTCCATTTGACCTTTGTTTTATTCAGTGTTAATTATTGAGTTATAGTAAACAAGTACATTCAGTTATAGTAAACAAACGACAGATAGTAAAAGGTGTAATCTGTCCATCTTCTGGTAACCAATGTGGTTTTTTATATTATAACTGAATATAAAATTGTAACTAAATAACTTGAGTGTGAAAATACTATGAGATCTCAAGTTTGCCATATGGTTTTAGCAGTCTAATTCTATGACCTTTTTCTCTCTAGGTTGCAGCAATCTACAAAGACTCAAGTATCGGAAATCTCATAAATATAATGATTGTAAAACTAATTGTTATTCACAATGAACAGGTAAGAAAAATATACTTATTAATAGGATATTTTCCAGCAGATTAGGCACAAAATATTTGTTTGCAGGCTAATGTTTTAAAATAAAATAATTTCAACAAAAACAGTTTGTTTTTGTAAATGTTAAGGTCAGTTACAGTTACCTTTACTATGACCATCACTTTGTTGATATAAAAATTAAACAGAGAAAGAATGTAGGTGTCAGGGTTAACTACAGCCCCAAGTGGAATCAGTTTACACACACATAGAGATTTACTGCAGAGCCTTTTGTTTTTACTGTGGAACTCCTCCTATCCTTTCTTTTAGGAATTCCAATTGACTTAGTTGGGCTTTAAGTCAGACCCTTATAAGGGTTTATGGGTCAGCTACCTGCAGGATAAGTCTCCTGAGTGCATCTTCATTAATACCATATTGACAGGAATGAGGGAGTTCCCTAAGGGGTTGTGCGACAGGTTGCAGTATGGAGGCACTAGCTGCGATGGATCCCCTTTTGATGTACAGGATGCAGGGGAGATGGTATCCCCTTCCCTCATACAATCTGCTGAAAATGCCACAAAGTGAATCCTACAAACTGTTTCTCCTTCTCTAGTTGTCGTCTGTGGTCTATCAGTAGGAGAAGATAATGTGGCCTCAATTACAGCAGCATTACAGCAGTGTATGAGAAGGAGGAAATGATATTTACCATAAAACCCGTGTAATTTCATTGTCCAAACTTGAGTGAAATTAAAAAAAATAAACATGACGAATTAGATGTTCTACATTGTATCAATCCAAGATAGTGTGCAGAACACAGATCTGAATTATTTTAAAAACATGTTTTTATGTTGATTTATTTTGTCATAACTATTTTTCTAACAGTGTCTTTGTAATCAGTATCTGACACAGGGTTATACTTACTGGTTATGTTACTATCTGTCTGATTACTGGGCACATTACAACTTTGATCCTGCAAATTAATTTGTGTGGGTGGACTCTTGCATAGAGTCGTATTGACTCCCCGCCTCCTGTTCGCCCACACAGATCAGCTTGCAGAATTGGATCCCCCATGACTGAATTATTGCAAGTGAATGAGTTTTACAGTCTTTGTTGTGTCTTGGCAATTTCCTGTACAGGAAGGACCAGCCATCAGTTTTAATGCAGCTACCACTCTTCGTAATTTTTGTTTATGGCAACAAACACAGAATATTCTGGATGATGCTCACCCTTCTCATCATGATACTGCTGTTCTCATCACAAGGTACAACCTCTGAAATAGTCACATTGATTAAACTAGGTCAGACGAGTAACAGTTTTTTCTGACATTATTTTTAACTGTTGCACTGAAATATTTCAAAGTTAATTAATGTAGATAAAGAAATCAGTAGTGGAATAAAATTAAATGTTTTGTACTCTGAGGATACATCTAAACTTGAGTTGAAGGTGTCGTTTCCAGCTCAGGTAGATGTATACATAGTAGATTGAGTGAGCTAGTGTGCTAAAAATAGAAGTGTATCTGTGGTGGTGCAGGTGATAGGGTTGGCTAGCTGCCTAAGTACAGTCTTACCAGGGACTCTAGGTACTTACTCCAGTGGCTAGCCCATCCCGCTGCTTGCACCTCCGTGGCTATGCTTCCATTTTTAGCATGGTAGCTCAATCAGAATTAGCGTGCATATGTCTATCTGAGCTGGATACTACACCTTCAGCTCCAGGGTAGTTGTATCCTGAGACCACAGGGAAACAATGCATGAAAAACTATAATGTCAACATTGTGTTGGTAACAGACTAGCTGATCCAGTACCCATTAAAGTCAGTGGGAGCAGGATCATTCCTGAAATTGTAATGTGGTGAAATGAAGGTGTGGGAAGGGGTGCTGTCTCTAACTGGGGGTGTGGGCTCTGGGGTGGGGCTAGAAATGACGGGTTAAGGGTGCAGGAAAAGGTGAGGGCTCTGCCTGGGGGTGTGGGGTGGGGCTGAGGATGAGGGACTCAGGGTGAGGTGGAGAGGGCTTCAGGTTGAGGCAAGAGTTGGGGTACAGGGGGGGTGAGGGCTCCGTGTGGGGGTGCAGGCTCTGGGGTGGGGCCAAGGGTGAGGAGTTTGGGGTGCAGGAGAGGGCTCCAGGCTGGGCAGTGGGGCAGATGGGTTCAGGGTGTGGGAGAGGTTTCTGGGTTGGGGCAGGGGTATGGGGTATGGGAGGGGTCAGAGTTCTGGACTGGGAGTGCAAGCTCTGGGGTAGGACCAAGGATGAGGGGCTTGGAGTGGAGGAGGGGGCTCATACCTGGTGCTCAGGATTGGGGCATGGACTTAACCTCCGGTGGCTCCCAGTCAATGGTGCAGCAGTGGGGGCTAAGACAGGCTTTCTTCCTGTCCTGGAATTGCGGACCGGGCTGCGCCCCGGAAGTGACCAGCAGGTTGGCTCCAAGGTGAGGGTATGGCGGGTGGCTCTGCACGCTGCTTTTGCCGCAGGCACCACCCTTGCAGCTCCCATTGGTTATGGTTCCTGGCCAGTGGGAGTGCAGAGCTGGTGCTTGGGGCAGAGACAGTGTATGGAGCCTCGTAGCCCCCTCACAGAGGAACCAGATCTGCTGGCTGCTTCCAGAGAGCAGTGCGGAGTCAGGGCAGGTAGGGACTAGCCTGCCTTAGCTCTGCAGCATTGCTGACTGGACTTTTAACGGCTCTGGTCAGCCGAACGGAGTCACCAGAATCCCTTTTTGACCGAGTGTTCCGGTCAAAAACTGGATACCTGGTCACCCTAATAGGTGCTTTTCTGCCTAAGTCACATATGGAGCCCAGTCCAACAGGTCAACTCAGAGGCTGCCTAATTCCACACAGAACAACTGGGAGGAAACTCTCATAACTTTTATTCCAAGTGGTTAGTGTACTCACCTGGAATGTGGGAGACCATTAGCTTAATTCCTCCCTTTGCCTGAGGGACAAATCTATCTGGAGCAGAGATTTGAATAGGAATCTCTTATTTCTCAAGAGAGTGGCCTAATCATTAGGCCATAGAATATTCTGGTGTGTTTTTCCCTCAGTCTGTCCCATTGAAGTTGTTCCACTTTAGTTAAATAATTGAATAACTGAATGTTATTTGGGGGCAAAGACAGAATGGGGATGACTTTATAGTTCATTGGTTAGGACACTCACCTGAGAGGTAGAAGATCCTATTCAAATCGTTTCCTGTCAGCTGGGCGGGGAGAGGACTTGAACTGGTGGTTTCTCAAATACTAGGTGATTTAACCACTGGGTTTAAGATTATAAGGCATATCCATATCTTCTGTCCTTCCCTTCCTAACCCAAGTTGTTTTGTGTGCGGTTAGATTGCCTACTGGATAGGGTCCACATGCAAACTTAGGCAGGTGACCACCTGTCTTTCCCCAGCTCGTGGATTGCTCTGGCACTTTGGCAGGAGGTGGATGCCCAGAGGCCTAGAGTGAGGCTGCAGTACGCAAGCTCAAAGGCAGGAATATAGGCACAGAGGGAACTTTTACTACAAAAACTTAGGCACTGAGTGAGTTTAGATGTCTACGGGGTTAGGCTGCAGCCAATCAATGGGAGTTTTGTGGGTTGCAGCAGCACCTAAAACCAAGACTCCATTGCCTAAGTATCTTTGGGGATCTGGGACATAGCGTTTAGGCTTCTTGTTCAATATAAGTTTGAGAGACAGTGACAGTGTGGGCTAAATCTGGTGAGTTTAAATTAACTTGTTCAGAAGAATTTAAAATTGCTTTATCCATTTAAGTATTAAAAATTATGCATCAAATCCACATCTGGTTTAAATCAATGTAGCTCCATTGAAGTCAGTTCAGTTACATCAGTTGTTGTTTGGAATAAAATTTTGGATTCTCTTATGGATATTAGTTTCAAATAAAATCTTTTTCTTCAAGGGAAGATATCTGCAGAGCTAGAGAGAAGTGTGATACTCTAGGTAAGCTACTTTTGTTAAATCAGTATAATATTTTTAAGAGGACTTGTAAGAGATTGTTTAACAGATATGAGGAAATCATACTGTAAATGTAAAGTTTACAATGTACGTCTTAGAAGTCAATCTTTATGGTATTGCATCCTTGGTAATGTAATCTTGCCTTGGTATATATTCTGGGAATGATTTTCTGGATCAAGGGTAGGTGCTTAATTTGTGTGCTGCTAGCTATATTCATTAGGCATCACTTGGACAATCTACCCCTTAATATCCTTTTATATAGTCAATACCTCTACATGAATATTTTACTGTTAGGCTTTTATATAAAAATTCATTTTTTCAGGTTTAGCGGAATTAGGTACAATGTGTGATCCACTGCGCAGCTGTTCTATAAGTGAAGAAAATGGATTAAGTGCTGCATTTACTATAGCACATGAACTTGGACATGTGTGAGTATATGTTTTCCAATGGAATAAATGTTTTGATTTCTTTGTGTATGTGTGTGTATATGTGTGTGTGTATAATATATAATGTCCCATTTCCTCTGGTGTTCCCTCTTCCTATGAGAGGAAGTAATCTGCTAAAGCCCTTTACAGGACACAACATTCTCCCTGCCCCTGTGCATCTTGTCACCTCTGCTGGCCAACAGGTAGGGGTAATAGATTAAGGCCAGAGGGGACCATTAGATCATGTATTGTGACTTCCTGTATGTTCCTTGCCATTAAATTTCACCCAGTTCCCTGTCCATTGAGCAGAATGGCTTGTGTTTGACTGAAGCATGTCTTCCAGAATAAAACTATGGCTCTGTCGCTCCCCATCCACCTGCTCACAGTGGGTGTGGAGAGCATTGGCTACAAAAACCACTGTTCATCCCTTGTGCCCAGAGCTGTGATCTGAACAGATCCAACATTGCATTCAGGGAGCTTGGGATGGGTAACTCCTGCACCCAACTTATTACACTAACCACAATCTAGCCTTAATAAATACCCTCAGTTTAAGTAAATACCAAGCTATTACTATAACTTAGAAATATTCTTAAGCATGTTTGCCGTTTTAGAGTACCATAGAAATACACAACCAAATAGAAATATCTTATTAAAAATATGAGAGGAAGACAAGGACAGCAGATGGTAAGTGGCATGCCTATCATTGAAGTAAAAGGCAAGTCATGCTCTGGGTCTGTGAGGCATGCCACAGTTTAGGTGGTGATGGCATTTCACAGCCTAGAAGCTAGCTTGTGAATTGGATATGCCTTTCATGTTCACTTAGATGCATGCCACATGTAACAATGATTTAACTCAAAGAGCAAAATATTGCAATTTGCTGGTTGCATAAATATAATAATGCTGGGCTTTATATAATTTGCGTATTTAGAAGTCACAATTACAGTGTGTGTATGGGAGCCTATATTATGTGTATCCTATTTATTAATGTATAGTACAGTATGTTGGATAATCTGTCTAAAACTGCATGTTCCAAAGAAGCTGATGTTTTCAGAGCCAAGGAGGGTGTTTAGCCACATAGCTTATAGTGAAATTGATTCCCATTTAGCAGGGTGCTGGAACAGTTTGCATAGTGGGGGTGCTGAGAGTCACTGACCCAAACTTTAAACCCTGTATCTGATGGAAACCACTTCAAACCAGGAGATGTGGTAGTGCCCCTACTTGAAGTACTTATGCCAGTTAGGACCACTCTGAGATTTTCAAGACTTTCTCTGATAATGTAATACTAATCTTTATAACTAATTTTATCTATATGTATATTATACATTGTAAAAAAAAGCTAGAAAAACTACACTGGACTGAATATTCAGAATAATTCTCATTGCAGATAAAAATGAATTAATAGACTCATACTTGGTCATAAGTATAAGTGAAAGACTGAAAGTATAGGTGGAAGATGAATGCATAGTGAAATCCCACCCTTAAGAAGATTTGCACCCATTTTTATGTTAAAACAAAGATCAATACAAGGTGTAAGTTTTGATGTGTTTTTAGTAAGACAGTTGGAGCCTCTTTTGAATATTTTAAAGGTGGAATTTGGTCATAATGTGAAAATATACTCATACATTTTTTTAGAAATTCATTTTTTCTGATCAATTGTAAGAATTATGCCCCTGGAGTATAATATATTTTAGGATCCTTTTGGATGAAAGATGCTACAGAATCTATCTAAGGTATTTCTAGGGCATCTATCTCCATATTAGCAGAGAGCCACAGTTAAAGATGTGTCCCATTATACATGAAAGACATTTTAAAACTTGAACATTTGGTGATGTAATAAAGTAAACTTAAATGCATTTTTACTTAATTTGTTTTGGAGTGTGTTTGTTTTTCTTTTAGATTCAATATACCCCATGATGATAGTTTTAAGTGTAAAGAAGCTGGAATAAAATCTCAGTACCATGTCATGGCCCCAACTTTAAATTATCACACAAGTCCATGGACCTGGTCAAAATGCAGTCAAAAATACATCACTGAGTTTCTCGAGTAAGTATCAATATAATGTAGTCTGTTTTTTCAGTTGTTGTCTCTTGAAACTATTTTTAAAAATTGCTTAAACATAACCGTGCTATTTTAAAAGCACTCAGTGTTCCTTTGTATCCGTCATATGCTGTATTGCCATGGAGTTGCTTTTCAATTACTCAACAGTTTAATATTTTAATATTCATTCTTAGAAAAGTAGTCCTCCATCCTCCAAAGACTGATGCAGGTGCTTTCCTTTACTTACTGAGAGTAGTCTCATGACTTCAGCTGAACTACACAGAGTGTGTTAAATTAAGGACATGCTTCAGTCTTTTCAGGAGCAGAGC
Organism: Dermatemys mawii; assembly: GCA_007922305.1. Lineage (NCBI taxonomy): Eukaryota > Metazoa > Chordata > Testudines > Dermatemydidae > Dermatemys > Dermatemys mawii. The sequence continues at coordinate 43,851,197 of ML677341.1, read as the reverse complement.
CTTGACAACACAATCAAGTACATCGATATATTTAATGTGGTGTATCGAGATCAAAATGCGAACTCTCTTCTTTTTATGAAAAGCTTCTTTTTAAAATGAGAAATGCTGGTTATAATTAATTTTTTTTCCCCTGAGTCATGACCTTTTGATCTTTTCCTTTGCCATGACAAATTTTTCAGTTCTCATTTTCTCAAAAAGGCACGGAAGAGAGTGTTGCTGATGAATTAATTGTAAGATAATCTTAACCAGAATTAAATAGGGGAATGTTTCATGCATGTCTGTAATTTTCATTTTAATATGCAGACTTGTAGATCAGCATCTAAAATATCGATTACTGTAAACAGTTTGCATGAAACAGTTGAAAATAAATAGAAACCTCTATAATTTTTTTTATATTACAAAAACTGCATATTGTTGTGCTGCAGAATTATAGTGGTGATTGTCCTAAAATCATAACAGCTGTCTATCTCTTATGGTTTATTTTGGAAGTTTTATATTTGTTGTTGAGCTGATGTGGTATTTTAGAAAGGCAGTTGTGAAACTGCTAAATAAATGTGCTGTGGGTTTGTTGGGAGTTATGCATGTATAAATACTGTAAGATATGCCCCCACAATCAGTTAATTAGTATTTTACATTTTGTAATAAACCCACTTTGTGATTATATCTCCAAAATTGTATATTTTGTAAAAGTTCAACAAAAGCAATTTATTTCGCATTTTGGTAATTTTATAACAGTACTGGTTATGGGGAATGCCTCCTCGACAAACCAAATGGAAGAATATATGATCTTTCATCACAGCTGCCTGGATCAATATATGATGTCAACAAGCAGTGTGAACTTATGTTTGGTCCTGGGTCACAAGTATGCCCCTATCTGGTAAGCCACATAACACAGAAACCCATCTTTAACATTTATTTAACAATTTTTGAAAAATATTATTTGCAGTTTCTTCAAAATTGAAATGAAATCCCCCAGACTCTTTATCCTTAAACAAATGTTTTTTTCCTTGAGCATACGGAAGAGTTTAAAAAAAATCAGTAGAACAGAGGACAAGAAACTTCAGTGGAAAGCTTGGTAGTTCAAAGTGCTAGGAGAGTTTAAAGTGGTGTTAAGGAGTAAGTAGAATAAGTGATTTAGATCTGTGCATTTATGCAGGAGGTGGTTGTTGCAGGAAACCTGAAGTTATGTGGATGTGTTCTGACTTCAGTATTTTTTTCTTATTGTCTTACAAATGTATTCAATAATTATTCATTTTTACATGTTATCCATACAATAATCTAGTCACTACACAATTTTTAATTAATTTTAAAAGTGTTCTTAATTGTGAGTTTGGTTTTAAAAAGTAGGCATAATGTTTACATTAAATGAATAATTCATATGCAAGTGAATGAGAAGGGAATCCTGTCCTTTATTTTATAAGTTATAACTTATGCCTGTTAGAGTTGCAGAGCTTAGAATAGCTTTCATGAGAAGCTTAACTTACAGGTCAAGGTCAACAATTTCTTAATAGCAGAATAGTGAACTGGTAACAAAGCTATATACGGCTTGCTAAAATAAAAAATGGAATTTTGGTTGTTGGATATCTGTACAAACTTTAAAATGTCATTGTGCTTTATTCAGTGCTGATAATTAAAGGACAAACACTGCCAATATGGCATAAAAATTCTGCTTCCACCTGCAGAAGAATTAGCATTACCTAGTGGAACTAATTATATATGACAATTAACATAGGATCAGATTTAGGCAAACTTCATTGGGAATATTTTTGAAGTAAATTGCTGTTCATTGTGAGGTGGGGAATCAGAATCTGGCCCATAGTGAGCTTGGAATAATTTAAGATATCAGGATTTGTAAACCCAAAGGTAGTGATGTTCAGCACTGATTGCCTCATGATTCTGATATATCCATCTAGGTTGTCAATCCAGCTGGACAATATAACTTTTATACTTTGCATTAGTAATTAGGAAAACAGACTCTGTTATATTTTTTTAGATGAACTATTGGTTAATTCTTGGAACAGTCAGTTTTACTGACAGAATTAGGGTATTTGGTTTCTTTTCTATTGCCCTGATCCAAACCCTTCTGAAATCAATGGAAGTGTTTCCATGGACATCCTGAGATTTTTGGACCAGGTTCTGTGTTCCATGTACCCAAACAGATCTGTGAAGTGGAAAGTATAGAAACGTGAAACCCTCTTTTGCAGTATAGTATACGATATTATTTTTTTAAAAATGTTAACTTTTATTTAACTATATTTAATCTATAAAATTAAACACCCTATTACCATTTAATTTTTAGGCTTTCTCGTTCACAAATGTACAGTGTGACTCATTTACTCTCTTACTGTGAAAACCATTCAATATTTTATTAATGCTAAATGCCAAATGTGCAATAACTCCATTGTAATCAATGATAATTTACACCAGAGGATGAATTAGATTGAGGAGTACATTTTTGCATGTTCATCATCTTTGCCTGTTCATCCCCTTGGGGATAATTAACCCTAATTAGGCGACAGTTGAGGATTGAGCCTGCACTTTTGACAGAACTATTACAATACTGTATATTGCATCTGTGAAATCATATTGAATAAAGTTTTTAAAAGTGCCTTCCTGATTTTCAGTGGGACTTAGGCTCACTAAGACACTTTTGAAATTTGACCCATTGTCAAGAAATAGATACCACTATGTGGAAACAGTAGTTAATGGCTTTACATGGTGATTATATTCAGACCTTATGATATATAGTAAATAACCCGAACTTCTTATATTTTTTTTAGATACCAAGTTATGATGTGAAGTTGACTGATTTTTGCTAATCCAATCAGTTCAATCAAAATATTCCATATTACTTGTCCTAATCCTTGTGCAGAATCTCTTCTCTTGTTTTACAAGGAGTATCATTAGTGAAAAATATTTTAATGATACCATTTAGAATTCTCCTATTAGCAAACATTCCAAGATGCATTAAGTAAGAGAAAAGTAATTAATATGAAGAACATTGAACAAAATGATGATACAGGTGTAGCAAAGGATATGAAATTTTGTTTTCTTTTCAGAAACAATGCAAACGCTTATGGTGCACAAGTGCTGAAGGAATTCACAAGGGCTGTCGTACTCAACATATGCCATTGGCTGATGGTACCGAATGTGGTCTTGGAATGGTAAGATTTAACCATTACTATTTCTCAATATTTACACATAGTTAAATCATGGACATAGTCGACAAGTCCAATAGCCACTGTTTCTCTGCCTTGCAACTTCTGGAAACTGATTGTATGGGTGGCACCCACTTGATCTTGGATACAAAGGTTGGCTAACTCATACAATGTTATCAGATTGCAATCTCAGGCCAGTACATCCAAAGATTTAGGAATAGCACATTGGTAACAATCAAATGTTGGCCTTATGTGGAAGCTGCCATTTCCCTTTTCACTTCTAGGATCCTAAAAGTTAAGAGTCCTTTTTGATCAGTTGTTTCTAAGCAGTTACCTCTACTGTCAGCCATGCTCCAGAAATGAATTTCCTAGGATAGAGGCTCCTTTGGGCTGATGTGATGTTGTTGTGACCTGCCAACCTAGACCCTGACCCTGCATCAGAAACTGCTACTGTTAACCTATGTATTTGTGCAGTCACTTTCAATAGTAATCTGCTTGATTTTAATCTGTGCTAGCAGATTCATAGAGTTTAAGACCAGAGGGGACCATCAGATATTGTAGTCCGGCTTCCTGTATATCACAAGCCATTATGTTTCATTTGCTCACCCAGACTACAGTAACTTTGTATTTTTATATATTTTCTCTGTTTTTGTTGTGTTTTTTATACTATGTATATAATAGTGAATTTGATAAGATAATTTATTAGATAACAAATTAGTGCGGAAGGTTGCAGCTCCTGAAAAAATCATGATTTTCTTATCTTGCAAAATTAGAAAAAAAAAATTACATTGAGGCTGCCAGTGGAACTTTGGCCTGATTGCACCTCATTCATGTATTCAGAATTTAACCTGTTTTTTCTGAATTACTCATTAAACATGGTGAGTGCTCATCACATGTGTATTAAACCTTATGTGTGATCATTATTTTAAAGTGACTCCAGTGAATATGTACTGACATCAGAGTACTTTTGCTATGTAACCTAGCAAAACACCTTTATGTTATTACTGCAGTGAAACTAAGTAATTTTCTTTAGTAATTGAGAAGATAGTCACAGTATTTAGAGCATTGCCTCTGAAAGAATCAAAAACATGTACAATGATTAAGCTGATAAAATGTGATTTGTCCCTATTTAAGGGCCTGCTTCTATGCCCATCAAAGTTGGTGAGAAATTTTCCATGGTTTTCAATGGAGATTGCCACTAGTTATTAGCCTCTAACCAGTGAGACATGCTTAGTGTAATTGAGGTGCCTTTCTATTTGAGCCATAATGTTGAATAAATCTGTATTTTGTGTTTTTGATTATGAATTATGTTGTAACATTTCTGCCTCTGTAGATAAAGGTTTTAATACTTTTTTAAGGAGTTAATAATTTAACCCTAAAAGCACTTTTTAGATTTAGCACAGGGATGGGCAAATTATGGCCCGCGGGCCACATCCAGCCTGACACTTCTGCCCAGCCCTTGAGCTCCCGGCTGCGGAGGATCCCTATGGCCCCTTCCCCGCTGTCCTTCTCTCTGTAGCCTCAGTGCGCCGTGCTCTGGCCCGTAGCTCCTGCCAACGGCTTCAGCAGCACTGTACGCTCCTGCGGGGCAGTGTGTTTAGGTTCCACAGGCTGCACAGAGCCAGACACGCTGCGTGGCATGGTAAGGGTCCCGGGAGGAGGCCCCAAGGGGTGGTTAGCAGGGACAGGGAACAGGGGGCAGTTGGATGGGGTGGAGGCTCTGGGGGGCGGCAGTCAGGGGATGGGGAATGGGGGCGGGGTTGTATAGAGTGTGGGAGTCCTGGGGGTGTCTCACAAGGCGGAGGTGGTGGTGGTGGATAGGAGTTGGGGCCATCAGCGGACAAGGAGCAGGGGGTGCTGCTAGATAGGGGGCGGGGTCCTGGGGAGTGGTTAGGAGCAGGGGGGTCTCTGGAGGGGGCAATCAAGAGACAAGGAACAGGGGGGGTTGGATGGATTGGGGGTTTTTAGGGGGGCAGTCAGGGGGCAGGTAGTGGGTGGGGATGAGATATGGGGCAGGGCCAGGCTGTTTGGGGATTCACAGCCTTCCCTACCCGGCCCTCTGTACAATTCTAGAACCCCGATGTGGCCCTCAGGCCGAAAAGTTTGCCTGCCCCTGATTTAGCATGTTTTTTGTTTTAACAAATTATGTATGTAATCAATATATCTTGCTCTCCTGTTGCGTATGAGTCTTGTGCTATAATATAAGGGCTAATCCTGACAACTAATAATCTGTTTCACTTTCCTAAAAATACCAACTAGGTTTAAAGTTACTAATACAAAATACATGGACGCGAGTGAATAGACAGCTTTTACTGAACTCCTGGATTGCTGAAAACAACCTTTTCTCTCCATGTCAGTTTTTTAGATTGCAAGGTCTTTGGATCATAGGCTTTTTCATTTTGATGCTTGATATTTACAGAGCTGAACACATTAATGGTACTATAATAATCATAATAATAAATAATATTAATAGTAAATTCAGTCATCACTGGTGGCATTTGCTATAATAGTAGTAGGTAAAATGCAACATTGAGTCAGAATCTCAACAGAGAATAAAGGAAACCTTTATCTCAGGCTTTGAACTTCTCGTCAGCTTTAATCACTTTATAACGTTTAAACACTGGTTCACTTTCACTCTAAACTTCTTGTTCATTTAGTTCATCACAGTGCACTTTCTTCATCCAAAAAATGTGAAGATTTTATAGAAAATTATTTTAGCAGGAGCAAAATAAACTTGTTGGACTTCTAGCCAGAATGTCGGAAAATCTTTTTCCCCCTCACCCTTGTTCTGCTACATTCTGAATGCTGATGTCTGGCAATGCCCCAGTTGTAGCAGCTCCACTGTTCCCCGAGCCACTTGTCAGTACACTGATATTCACACTGTGTACCATCCCTTCCAGGTGGTTTTTGTGTTTGCCTTTTGGGCTTCACAAAAATCAATGGGAGGAGGAGGCACCTGCGGGTTCTAATCCCACCAGCACTGGCCCACAAGGGAGCAGAGAAGGGGACATGTTTTTAGAATCCCTGGCCTACTTAATGCTCCACAGAGGCTTTACTATAGAAAAGTAATAAATGAAATTAGACTTACCAATGTGAATATTTGCTACTTTGCAGGGCCATTAGCTGTGTTGAATATCTGAAATTTACAGCTCAGAGAAACAAATACTGCATTACTTCTAATGGCTGATTTGAGAGAAATAGTTAAACTGAATATACTGTGACAAAGCTCTGTCCTTATTTTTGTGGATTCTGCATTTCCTGGTGGATTTCACTAGCCTCAGAAGCTCACTGTGACCCTCCATGTAGCCCTTCTCTCTCTAGAGACAAGGTCACAGCCTATTGAGCCATTTTCATCATAAGCCAGTGAGGAGAAGCTATCCTTCCTGGCACAGTCTCTGTTGTCTCCCGATCTCAGTGGGAGATTAGGGGAGGCAGAAAGGGGGGAGCCCGGGCCCGCCCTCTACTCCGGGCTCCAGCCCAGGGACCCTAATAGTATCAATTATGATGGCTGACCTTTTAGCCACAAAACATAATACAATTTCCTGGGCTACTTCCCCACAGCAGTCCCCACTTCTTCAAACTCCACTTCACCCTTACCTCAGGGCCTCCTTCCTTGTGTATGATATGTCTACCACTCAGTCTCACCAACAGCACAACTTCTTCCCACAGCTCCTGACATCCACACTGACCTGACTAACTGGGAGGCTTTTAACTGATTTCAGCCAGTCCCTGATTGGCTTCAGGTGTCCCAATCAGGCTAGCTGTTTCTACTGATTTCTAGAAGATTCCAGTGGTATCAGGGATTTATTTAGCCTGAGACTAAGGGCATGGCTACACTTACAAGATTATAGCGCTATTGGTTATAGCGGTCCCCTTGTACAGCAATATGTATAGTGCTATTGTGTGTCCACACTGAGACGCGCCAGCGGTATAGCATGGCCACATTTGCTACACTTCAGGCGGCATTAAGAGCAACGCATTAGGGCAGGTATCCCAGCATTCAGCTGGGTGCAACGTGCTTTTCAAACGAGGGGGAGTAATGGGGGACGTGTTGTGTGTATGTGGAGGGAGAGAGCCAGTGGTTTTTCCGTCCTTCTGAGAGCCTGTCAGCGAGCCTGTCAGCGCGTGTCTGTTCACAGAGGGCTTTGTTTTCACACAGGCTCCCTCCTTAAACATTTGCATTGCTTTTCTGCCGAGTTAAGAGAGAAACTCTAAAGAGATACTTCCGCATTCCTCCAGCCGAGTTCAAAAGAAAGAGAAGAGACGTCAATTGCCTTAAATGGCTCTAGGCATCTCAAGAGATCACTTGTAGCACAGTGGGTGTCCACATTCTCGCCGTAGCGCTACAGCGGGAGGGCTACAGCCCTTATTCCCCGTGCAGAGGTGGATTACCAGGAGCGCTATAACTCCACAGTTATAGCGCTCTACGTGCCTTGCCAGTGTGGACTGGTAGTAGGTTATACCCCTCCTGGGGGCTTTATAGCGCTATAAAATGCCAGTGTAACCATGGCCTAACATATTTGTTCTTCAGCACTTTCCTATAGCCATCTGGCCTTGCCCCATCACAATACACATTTTTCAGGATTGGTTTTATAAGATTTTGAGAAAAAAATTTTGCAGTACAATAATGGAAAATATTATATGGCTGTTGCTTCCTCGCTCAGTAATCAAAGTAAGTTACCATGGTACCATGATGTGAATTTAGAGCAAGAGCACATGCTCACTCTGAAGTACCTTGCCCCCTGGTAAAGCTGAGCAAATAACTGATTTTTTTTGAATCTCTGGCAGTTCTGAAAAAGTGGGGGGAAAATTGTTTCAAATAGAACCAAATCCAAAAATTCCACACACAAAAAAGAATTGATCCAAAACAGATTTCTGTGGGCGCTGGGGGAGATGTCAGCCAGCCTTGCAACTTATAGCCCAGTGGGATGTGGGAGAATCATGTTCAATTCCACCTTCTGTATGATGTGGAAAGGGATTTCATCTTGGGTTTCCCACGTTGCAGCCAAAGGACTGTGGAATGGCCAAGTTTTTCCCAATGTCTCCTGTTGGGGCTGTTCCGCCGTGTGATTAGAACAGGCACTTGAACTTGTGTCCCTTCAGCCTAGATGAATACTCTAACCACCAGGCAATAGTCACTTGTACTTTTTCTCTGGCCCACTGACTAATTATTGTCATTATGAATGGCTGTGAATTGCCACTGGAAATGTAATTTTCCTAGAATTGTCTTATTGCTATGAGGAGATTTCATGGGAAATAGAAGTTTTTTTACATCTTACAGTGACTATGTCTACACTATAAAGTGTCTGCAGCACTCCCAGGTTTTATGTGGGGTCCCAACTGCCAGCCCCACTCCTGGCTGGGCATGAGGGATCCCAGCTGATGGTCCCATGCCTGGGGTTCTACTCCTGGCCACACACACGGGGTCCTGGCTGCCAGCCCTGTGCCCGGGGTTCTTTTCCCTGCCCCGCTTGTGGGGTCCCTACTGTTTGTTCCATGCCCAGGGTTCCTCTCTCAACCACGCCAGTCCAGAGCATTCTTTGGGCTGGGGTCAGAGTAATCTGGGGTATCCAGGATTCTTCTGATGTAGTGCGTAGCTTGTGTTCTGAAACATGGCTCCTCTCCCCACTAGTCTCTGACTTTGGCTGGTCCAGGCACTTCCTCACTCCTACCTGAAAGCTTCCCTATTTTGCTTTGTGAGTCTCCCCACCAGACACACCCAGCTTCTGTGGTTTTCAAAAGGTTAGCATCAACATCTTGTCGTCTTTGTCCTGTGTTTGGGAATTTTCCACTCTCCAAATACCAGATCCCTGAAGAGAGGTTGAGAAACTGGTTCTCCTGGGCTTGAATTTGACTAATTGTTTAGTCAAAGTACAGTCATGAAAGTTAACATCTCTCCATTGTCTCTATTCTGGTGTACGTCCATCCATACATGTAGGATTATAAACTACGTACATGGATTTTTTGAAAGAAAAGGGAAAAATTTGAAGAAAGCCCAAAGGAAAATCTTGAATGTGTCTGGTGCATCAATTTTCTACTGTGACTTCATCTTGTTGCTTCTGTAGAAATACAGCAGAACAATAGCTGAAACAACTTACTAGAAGAAACTATTAAAATTCCAGATGCAAACAGGTGCTTACCACTTTTATGGGGAGAAATATCCCAATGTAGACATAGGATTTCTATGTGCAACTTTTCAGAAATCTCCCTTGAAATTATTCTAGCCCTTGTTGTTTTCTTTTTTAATTTTGGCTTAGACTATGTGGTCAGGTATCTCTAACAGTTGTATAGTAAAAATCTCATACTTGAATAAAGTACTATATTTTTGTGAAATAGGAGCTAGAATTTTCAGGCCACTATGTTCATATTCGATTTCCGGTCACCCTATTGGCAAATTTTGCATGTACCGGAATGTTATTTCTTCATATTCACGTTTGGAGTCTCTCGCAGTATCATCACATTTTCATAGCTAGTAATTTGGAGGGGCTAGAAGACTGGGCTGAGAAGGTGGAATTGGACCCCAAAGACATCAGTTATAAAATGAATATTTGTACCCTATAATGGACACCATAGCAAAAAATGATATAAACAATACAGATATCTATGGAAATAAATGTGCTATAATGTCCTGCCCAACTACTGCAGTGTAAAACTAATTACTAATTCTTGCAGAGAAAAGTACTGCAACAAATAAGGGTAATAAAATGGGGCTCTTACAAATTAGTAGATGTTCATGTTGTTCAGATTATTCAACCACATAAGAGATCAGTCAGCATTCAATATGGAGAATCTGATTAGTGAAAAAGTTCCTATATTCAGAACAAAATAGTTATTAAACCCTAGTACTGCATTTGATGTATTCAGTATTGGCTGAATAGCAAAATAGTTTATTATTGTGTGGATAATAAACCCATAGCATAAACCTGTGTTGGATGTGATATATTCAGTTCTGTTGAGGAAGGCTGGGTCCATTGTTTCTATCCATTCTGAAATAATTTAATTGCTAGATCCCAGTGCCAATCTGGAACCTTTTCTACCACTCTGACTTGGGAATTTATATAGAGTATTGTCATTAGTTGCATTCTTTGTGGTCCAATGAGGCAATCACTGGCAGTCATAGTGTAAGCATGATGCTATGCCCATATGTAGAGACCAAATGTGGGCTGGGATTTTAAAAGATTTAGCCCTCCGGTTCCCATAGTTAGTCAATAGGAGTAGGGCACATCTCTCCCTTAGGTGCTTTTATTAAAAAAAACCCCCATACTCTGATCCTGAGGTCCTTACTCAGTTTTTAATTGCTTTTTCAAGAATATTCCTAGTAACTTCAGCAGGGCTACTCATGTGCAGGATCCGGAGGTTAGACTGTACACTCAGAAATAGTAATACCGTCTCTCACTTGTCTGGAAAGTACCATGCTCATTCATGGTTTGTATTAACAATACTACATTAGTTACAGTTATATGGTGCCGAATCTAATAACCGCAGTGGCCCTAATACAATATATGGTAATTGTTTTAGCTCTATCTTAATTAACCTCCAGCAGGTAATATGAGAGTTGCACTTGATTCCATAGATGAATTTGGCCAAGTTCCATTTGCAGTATTTTTGCCAGTCACTCTCATCTGCAAGTCTTTAGGTCCATGTACAAATCAGATCTAGAGTGTCATCAAAATATTTGAAATTTAGCTGTGACTCTGAGTATCTTTCTCAGACCAGAGGAAGATTTCTGTGAAGCTTGAAAGCTTGTCTGTCTCACCAACAGAATTTGCCCACCTTGTCTCTCTAATATCCTGGGACCAACATAATTACAAGAACACTGCATACATCATAATGAAATCAAATTGTTCTGAATGTTACTTAACATTTCCTTTAACTTTGTTTGCTTTTGTTGAATATTTTAAACACTTTGATTTTCTTGATGGCTTGGTAACATGATAGAATTTTTAGGTTTGCTTTTCGTCGTGAATTTTCAAGGCAAATAGAAGGGAATTTATAAACTGAAGATTGCTGAGGATCTACATCTAAAGTTTGTGTGTAAAATATCAACAAGCATTTAGGGTCAGAATTTCAAAAGAGCTTGGCTCCCATTTTGGTACCTAAATGAAGTGGCCACCTTTTCAAAAGTTCTCCACACCTTCTGTAGCTCTCAATGAGAGTTGTTGGTTGCAAAACACTTTTGACATTTTGGCACTTCATTTACATTCTTAAAATGAAAGCTAAGCCATTTGGAAAATCTGATGTTAACTGTTGGTGCTGAGCCTTAATTTTATGTGTTTCTTTAATAAGATATTTTTTCTCTTGTTTCTGTGGCGCAGTAAACTTGCGATAATAAACTTGTCAATCGATTTCCATTAATCTTGTTTCACAATATCTTTTTTTATTTATCATTTTGGTTTTCAGATTCATTGCTAACTTTTAAATTTTATTGTTTTGTCAACTGAACAGCACTGTTACCACGGGATTTGTGTGAGCAAAGAAATGGAAACACGTCCTGTAGATGGAGAATGGGGACCTTGGGGACCTTATAATTCGTGTTCAAGAACCTGTGGAGGTGGAATCAAAAGCACAACCAGGCTGTGTAATCAACCTGAGTACGTTTTGTTTGTTTATATCAATATGTTTTTGATATTGTTGTATCTCAGCAAGTTAGTTCAAGGCAGCAGCAAAATAAATAGCCATTTCAATTATTTCTAAAGCTAGAAGAGGTCAGTCTACAATCTCTGATATTCAGAGGGTTTCTGAGTTAATTCTATAATTTCTCTCAGGTTAATTGTATGTGTGTGTCAGATATTTTAAAAATGCATTTGATATAAATTGTTAACGTTGAAATGCTTTCATTGAAGTAGGAACTACAAAATAAGAGTATATCTTTACTACCCACCAGATCGGCGGGTAGTGATTGATCTATTGGCGATAGATTTATCGCGTCTCGTCAAGACACGATAAATCAATCGCCAAAGGTGCTCCCGTCGACTCTGGAACTCCAGCTCGCCAAAAGGCGCTAGCTGGAGTCACCGAGGGAGCCCGCTGCCGACCGCTGTTGCTGTGAGGATGGCAGGTAAGTTGGCCTAAGATGCGCCGACTTCAGCTATGTTATTCACGTAGCTGAAGTTGCGTATCTTAGGTCAAACCCTCCCCCTTAATGTAGACCAAGCCTATAACACTTTTCCTTTGTTAAACTTTTAATTAATCACTTAACTTCATCTTTGGCTTCTTCACAACGTTGCCAGCAAGAATATCCACATGCAATAGGGAGCACTGGTCTGTGAACTAGCTAGGCCTTCGGATGCTGAAGAATACATAGTTTTATGTTAATAAAACATTTCCTTTCTATTTGACAGTATTTTCCTCCCTCCCTCCCTCCGTTTCTGTCCTGTAAATGTCACTTGCCTCTGCCAGTGGTAATGAACCTCATGTTAGAACTTTGGAGAATAATGCTTTAGGGCTTGAGTCTGCCTGCTTTACTGCAAGTGACTTCAGTAGAATGAGGTTCGTCAGAGCAAGGTCTCTCTCTCGCTGTATAGTTGTACAGCACTTTGTAAAATGGGGCTCTGACCCTGATTGTGCCCCTGAGGCACTATTGCAGTGTAAAACTAATTACTAATTCTTTCAGAGAAAAGTACTGCAACAAATAAGGGTAATAAAATGGGGCTCTTACGAATTAGTAGATGTTCATGTTGTTCAGATTATTATAGACTTGAAAGGCCTGATTCTAAAATGGTAGCATTATACACCCACTTTGCATTCACTATTCACTGCACAAAGCAGTGCAGAATCAGGTCTGAATATCAACGTATAAGAGGAAAAAACAATGCTGAATGGGTATGATAAAGGACTGTTTTGAAGTTTTACCATTAGGATCAATGGCTTGTTTTAGAAACAAATGATGGAAGTGATGTTGATCCCATGTACTTTACTTTGAATCATTTTGATTAGGCCGAGAAATGGAGGAAAATACTGTGTAGGTCGCAGGATGAAATTTCGATCATGTAATACTGATTCATGTCCAAAGGGCAAACAAGATTTTCGAGAGCAACAGTGCTCTGATTTTGATGGTAAACATTTCAACATCAATGGGCTTACCTCTGCCGTACGCTGGCTTCCAAAATACAGTGGCAGTAAGTAAATACAGATTTTCTTTGCTAACTAAATAAAAATGTTCATTTACTTAAAGCTTTACATCAGACAAAAATCATGCTGGATTTTCTTTATAGTTTCTATGAAAGATCGCTGTAAACTTTTTTGCCGAGTGTCTGGAACAACTTCCTACTACCAGCTGAAAGACAGAGTTGCTGATGGTACTCCTTGTGGAACTGAAACCAATGACATATGCGTCCAAGGCTTATGCAGGGTATTTAAACTTTTACGTATTAACATACTAATAAATATTTATCACATATATATGTATACTATATATACTTTATAGTATACTATAGTATATACTACATACAGTTCTTCTAGTGTTTGCAGTGCTTGATGAACCACCTGACAGCAGCTTTACCAGCATAATGAAGGGCCCTAAGGCCATCAGGAAGTCTGGTTAGTTGCCATTCATCGACAACATGCACCATTGACTGACAGAGAGAACACGCTGACAAAGTGGGTTGTGCGTAGACCCTTCTTGTAGAGGTTGGCTATGCATATTTCATAACCAGTTTAGAACCTGATCAACAGAGTCCAAAGATGATGTGGCAGGTCAAATCACGGCAGTTGAACAGTCAGATCAGCAACAATGAATCCATTCCAGATCTCTTTAGCTGACCACTTATTGCACCATAGGGTGGTTGCTTAAAAATTCTGATCTGGCAATTGAGACTATGATGAACATGAATCATGTTCTGGGGTGACTGAAGGTGTCTATGTACAGTGGTAGATCTGGATTGGCATGTAGCTTTTCCACCAGTCTGACTGTTGATTGTCTGTGACAAATGTATGGAGGAGCTAAGTTGCTCAGAACTGGTAGCCATGGAATAGGAATCAGGCGTAGGGTGCCTACGATGATACACATGGTGGAGTTCAATTCAGCATCAGCCAACTTACTGTGAGGTAAACAACAACAAATGGGCACAGTAGTCCACTGAGAAATAGCATAGTGCAAGAGGGGATGTGCAAAATCTTCTGTGCATCTGTGCCCCATGTCAAACTGGCTAATTTGCTGATTAGATTGTTCCTGGTCCTGACTTTGGCAACAGTCTGTTTTAGATGCTGTGGTAAGTCAAATAATGTGGTCTAATGTGACAGCAGGGTAGACTGGTTTTGCCTTGTGTTTCAGTTGTTATTCGGTGAGGAAGATGTTTAACTTTCTTTAGTGCTTGCATTGTGGAGGCGGAAGACACTGAAAACTGTCTTGGTCAGATTTTGTTGGAGGCGCCAGCTGCTACAGTATTGTGCCATCTTAGGCAGGTTGGCATCAAACAATAATCTTGTTCTCGTCCATGACCAAAAACAGTGGGATACATTTCACTCAGCCAGATTCACTCTGCTGGGTGACATCACTAGATAGTCATGTCTAATCTGCATCATATGTGGTCCTGGACAGCTTTCCACACAGTCATCACAGACCAGCACTTATCCATGTCGGCTTTCAGCTGCCCATTGTTAGAAACATAGACAAAAAAGATGGAATTTCAGGAAACCTAACTGGGAGAAATTTAGCAAAATCCTGGAATGAAGTATCATTACTATCCCCTCATGTTTCATGCCAATCAATGAAGCCTACAAGCATTTCCATGGAGCCATCTTCAGAACAGTGTGAGTGTCCATTCCACAAGGCTATTGCTGTGTCTACATTCCTTGTTTTGACACCATATGTTCAGAACTATTAATACGGTATGAATTGCCTGGAGATGCAGATATTGCTGATCAGCTAATAAAGTGCTTAGGTGCTGTGATACAAGCAAGATGGGAGGAAACAACAAGGAATATGAATTTCATGTATTCCAGCCAGAAATCCTGGAATCTTTTGGTTTGGAGTGACAGGAGGACAGGGCAGCACTTACTGTGCCAAGTCAACACAAGTTGCTAGCCAGTTGCTTCATGTTGCAAAGATTCCCCTGAATAAGCTTGTAAAATGATAGATTTGCAATGAATGGCAGCAATTCAGATAATGTAATCTGCTTTGTTAGTGCATAGCACCATTCACAAACACTGAACTAGACACTATACCATGCAGCGTCAAATCTGGAATTTCACCAGAATTCGGCCACACATGCGTGGAGCCTTCTTCACGTACCAGTCTTCTCTTAATAGTGCGCATGCATGACCAAATTCCCCAGTTCCTTCTCTATTGTCTCTGGCCAGAGTCGGGCCTACAGCAGACTCGTTATGAACAGCAATGTCAGCAACCAAGATTTCAGCATTGCCATGCCAATTCATTGGCTCCATGTCAACCCCCTCCCCCTATTAAGTAAATTTGAAGATGTGGTCGAGGGTATAGAAAACTACAGAATGTAACTCCTACTTTATCAGCTACAGAATGTAACTCCTACTTTTATCAGGACTCACTCCACCAGATCCATGGCAGCTTTGGTGGCCTTTCTAGGTAATGTTCCCCTTAAGAACATTTCCAGAGCTGCCATTTGGGCTTCTGAAAATGTTTGCAAAACATTATGCTCATACACAGGGACCCATCACCGATATGCATTTTGGCAGAGCTGTTCTAGCTACTACTACAGACTAGTGACTGAATGGCTAGGCAGCAGTTCTGCAGAAAAGGCCCTAGGAGTTACAGTGGATGAGAACCTGGATATGAGTCACTAGTGTGCCCTTGTTGCCAAGAAGGCTAACGGTATTTTGGGTTGTATAAGTAGAGGCATTGCCAGCAGATCAAGGGATGTGATCATTCCCCTGTATTCGGCATTGATGACGCCTCATCTGGAGTACTGTGTCCAGTTTTGGGCTCCACGTTACAAGAAGGATGTGGAAAAATTGGAAGGAGTCCTGTGGAGAGCAAAAAAAAAAAAATGATTAGGGGACTGGAGCACATGACTTATGAAGAGAGGCTGAGGAAACTGGGATTGTTTAGTCTGCAGAAGAGAAGAATGAGGGGGGTGGATTTAATAGCTGCTTTCAACTACCTGAAAAGGGGTTCCATAAATGGTAGATCTACACTGTTCTCAGTGGTACCAGGAGTAGTGGTCTCAAGTTGCAGTGGGGGAGGTTTAAATTAGATATTAGGAAAATCTTTTTCACTAGGAGGGTGGTGAAGCTCTGGAATGGGTTACGTGAAGAAGATGTGGAATCTGCTTCCTTAGAGGTTTTTAAGCTCAGGCTTGACAAAGCCCTGGCTGGGATGACTTAGTTGGGGATTGGTCCTGCTTTGAGCAGGGGGTTGGACTAGATGACCTCCTGAGGTCCCTTCCAACACTGATATTCTAGGATTCTACTGCATTCTTTCGAGATTCGAAGTCCCTACCTCCTTGAGAGATGCTGCTTTTTAATCATCTACAGTGGAACACCCAGAGGAACACCTATCGAAGAAGAGGAGGTTACTTACCTGTACAATAACTGATGTTCTTCGATATGAGTGTCTCTGTAGGTGCTCCACTCCCCACCCTTCTCCCCTCTCCTTTGGAGCTGGGGTGGGCTCTGTTGTAGAGAAGGAACTGGGGAGTTTGCCCATGCATGTGCACTATTAAGAGAGGACTGGAATGTGAGGAAGGCTCTGTGCATGCACAGCCAATACGGGTACTGCTGTAAAAATCTCCAAACAGTGGTGCAGGGATGCACTGACACCTACAGTGGAGCACCCACAGGAACATGCATCTCGAAGAATGTCAGTTACTGCACAGGTGAATAACCTCTTTTCGTCCCCAGACAAATAGCAGAAAAAAGTGCTATTACTGCTATGGGGAGGAAGTTTTACATCATATTTCTCAAAATCAGGAGGCAATTTAGCTTTGAAAGGGATCATTTTAGTTTTTTTTAGATGGATGAAAATTATGGTAATGCCACAGACCTTTTTATAGGGTGAGGGAAGCTAAAACAACCCAGAACTTTGAGCCAGATTTTGCTTTCCATCCCCATGCAATCTTACTGATTGCAGTAGGTTGCATAATGTGAAAATGAAGATAAAATTTGATGCTTTATTAGGATAAACCACGGGGAGGAATGCCAGAGAGAACCTGCATTTATGTGGAGGAGGGAAAGGGAATGATCAGAGTGAAGAATTAAAAATTAAAATAGTGGTCTTGGGTTTATTTTTCTTCATATTTTAGCTAAAGGTCATATAAATAGTTAATAAATCATATGATTCTTTATTTTACAACTATAATGTTTAAAAGAATTGATGTTCATGTGCACATAATACTAAAGGAATTGATTAATTTTAACATTGCCGAGGTTTTTGAACAAATTGTCTTTAAAATATATAGTGAACATTCAATATTGTAGATAGAAAAGCTTTATAAAATGTTAATGCATCAAGAAATTCAGAAATATTAAATAGATTTTCATTGTACTTTCTTAGAATAACAGAACTATTATACTTTGTCCTTAAATCACAGCACCGAAGTTCATATAGAAGACTGTTCATGATTTGCCAACGAAGATGGAAATAGTCCATTGATGTATATAGTAAATAAAATTGTTTTGGGGAAAAATCTTAAAATGTGCCATTTTCACTGTTTCTACTGAGCTGAATGACTTATTAAAGTATATGCAACACAGATTTATTGTATTTCTTGTAGCAAGCTGGCTGTGATCATGTGTTGAATTCCAAGGCAAGGAGAGATAAGTGTGGAATCTGTGGCGGTGATAATTCTTCGTGTAAAACACTTGCAGGTACTTTCAACAGTGCTCATTATGGTATGTTTTTCTCTTATTTTACATTCAAGTTGTGTTTAAAGTACGATTTCAGTGTATGTTCTTTAGGGCCTCTGCCAACAGAAAATATCCATGACTTTGAGTCACAAAAGTTCTTTCAAGGATACAGAGACAAACACTGTGGTATGCTGACCTATTCAGGAAAAACTCAGTTGCTGAGTAAAGTCACAGCAAGAAAGAGGGGGAAAAAATGGTGTGGTGAGAAGTTGTAGAGCTGTCTCTGGAAACGAGTGATTCCTGTCTCCTGTGCTCTGTGATCAGTCTGTGCTGAAACAACACAGTCCATGGGGCTCCAGCATATCCTGCTGTCCCCATGAGGAGAGAGAGGGATGAATCCCAGGTCTGAGCTCCTGGCTGATTTTCTTTCTTTTTATTAAAATGAAAAATATAGACCCATAAAATGTGATGCCCTCTCTTATCCCAAATTACCAGAAGATATATGTCCTCTTTCTGATCACTGGCAATTGGTGGGGAAACCTCTCCAAGAATCTGTTACCTCAGTTTCTTCATTAACACTATCTGTAGTTCTTTGGCCAATGTGTAGGAGGGTTTGAGAGACCAATGTATATAGAAAATGAAACTCTTGTCAAGCGTAGCATACAGAACCATAACTTCTTAGTAAGAGCCTGGGACAGAGGGTCAGGAGACCATGGACATCAGTTGTCCAATGGCCCCTTTAGGCTGCTCCACTAGTTTAAAGGGGCAGCAAACTGGGTGAAGATGGCCCTTGGCAAAAAGGGGAGATGCCTGGCCAATGTAAAGCTGCCAGAAAGGTTCTGTGCTGTCATTTTACCCCTCCTCTTGTCCCCTGGGGAATGGGAATGTCCAAAATGCTGCTGGACTTTGGCTGTTTTTTTGCCTGGCAGATGGTCTGTGCTCATCCCAGGGGACGAGGCAAAAAAACCAGACAGCATAAAGGTGGCACACAGCCACTGTCTCCCCTCTCTCCCTTCTACCACACATATATACCCTATTCATATTCTGATAAAAATGACATTAGTGCCACTGTCGGCAAGGCAGAGTTAATATATCTGTTAGCATATTACAAATTTTTGACTCGGTTTGCTCTTTATTAAAAGCAAACATGCTTAAGCATGGAACTGTCCATTTAAAAATAGGTTTTCTTTTTTAACAACATTTCAAAATTAAATTATAGTTAATTTACTAATTTTTATTTTGTCTGGTCTTGAAAATTAGTAAACTATGTAAAATAATGAAATTTGTAGCTTCAGGAACTTTTTTCTTTCTATGGTGGTTCAAGCCATGTTCAAGCAGGAATGTAATAGCCCTCACAGAATGTGGTGTTCAGTTGACCCTTAGTATCTTCCCAGAAACAGAGGTGACCCTCAAGATAGCAGTAGCACATCTTCAGTCACACTGATGAGATAAGATGCTCTCTCAAGATTGCATTATACAAGCAAATTGGTTTTATCAGGGAGTTTGGTTTGTGTAGGCCTCACCCATTTGTGATATAATACTGTGCCTCTTTGATATTCTCAGGGGCGTGCAGTGGTAGTTGCTCTCACTCTTTATGTACCCAGGAACCAATTTGAGATTTTGTTTATGCCACTGCAGAATCAGCCTGTATGTTCACTCACTGGAGTAGTGCTCTGCATGCCATGTAATGTTAAGTTATAATTTTTTCCTAAATAAGTAAATATTAATAAAATAGTCATCAGCAATTCATTGCAACTAAATGCTAATATACTAGCATTGTGGTTTGAGGCGACAGCTACCTTTAATTACTTACACTTGATTTTTTTTAACTGTCTTTCTATTATTGCACTTATAACTGAAGTATCTGAGTACTTGACAAAAAATTGTCCCTTCCCCCACAAAAGTCAGTGACAGAATTTTCTAGTTACTTGTCTCATATTAGCATGAGACAGGACAATGTTTCTGTTATTTTTAAATTTCTTTCCTCCCAATTTTGTCTTCTCTCCTGTCTTGTCCAACTACCTCTTTCTCTTTCCTCCCCCTCCTTTTTACCTTCTCTTGGATGCGAATGATAGGGGGCTTTGGGGTGTTTTTTCTTTACTACATATTGGGAAGATATATTGTGTAATTGACTAGTAGTGGAATATTGACTAAAGAGGTGTACATTGTAATAGTTTGCAATTACAGTGCTGCCCCCAAGTGGTAGACATAATAAATCTGTGCTAACACTAAGCTGTTGGTGGTATTACACATTTGATTATTATGTGATTAATATAACACTGTATAATTAGTAGATAAGGAAACTGAGGGAGAGAGTGTTGTAGTTATATTCTTAGCTTATTACCCAGGGAGGAGGGCTAGCCAGTTGAAGTTTAGTATTAATAATAATCCTGCGGTAATGTTAGTGGATAGGAGAAGCAATTGGAGGAGCTATCAAGAATTATATTAATTCTTCTGATTGACTGTGCTACCGTTTCTTAAGCATGTTCACAATATAGGGTTCTTAGATTCTGTCGTGCTCTTGGATGTTCAGGTAGCAGCTGTGAATAAGCATTTTTAACTGTACATGTGAGAAGAGCGTGACTGTTTCTCTCAAATGTGGATCTGGCTGTCTATTATTTTGTTACCTCAAAACTGTGCTGGTACAATACCTATTATTTGGGATTAGCTGGAGTAATTGTAGAATGTGGTGACACGTTTATAAAGAATTGCTTCTTAAAGGGAGCACATTAGAACCATAGTCTAAGGAGTAGCCCAACTCGCTTCTAGAAGATTGCAGATCTGACATGCTTAATTTATCTAATATATGTAACTTACCTACCTGCCTGGCCTTAACACTGTACTAGATGACCACCTAGTAATCATCGTTGGATTTTCGCTTCTGAGCGCCACTTTAAAATAGGGAAGTATCTCCATTTTACAAACAAAGGGGTGGGGCACAATGTAGATTAAGTGACCTGTCCAAGATCACACAGAGAGTTTGAAGGCGGGTCCCCCTGAGTCCCACTGTAGTGTCCTATTTAGTAGACATGTATATGGAAAGGGTTTTATTAACAGAGTCCACTAACATTATTGGTCAGAGTACATCATTCAGTTTTCATAAAACCAGAAAAAAATAATTTTCTTTGTTACATATGAAATCAATAAGTATTACAAGAGTTCAATTTGACTAGACTTTTTATATAGTTTAATTTCTGTGTTTTAAAAGAAGCTACCAGATTTTTTCTTCCTGCCAAAAAATGACTGGATTTAACAACCATCCCTCATTGGTTGTAAGAGTATGGGAAGAAAGCTGATTAAACAAATATTCAGAACATTAATTTTTACAAGTATATGAATGTTTGTGGTGTTTATAAAGAATTAATTTTATGTACAATTATATTCCAGGTTATAATGTTGTAGTAAAAATTCCCATGGGAGCAACAAATATTGACATTCGTCAGCACAGCTATTCAGGAAAACCAGAAGATGACAACTACCTTGGTAAAGGTTTCCAGTAAACAACAGCTGATAGATGGTTTGTGTGTACTTTCCCAAAAGTCTACTACAGACTTAAAATATAAGAAGTCTGATAAAGTCCTTAAAGCAATTGTATAATTGTAATTTTATTTATCTCCTGGGTTGCCTGGTTCCCTCTGCAGAAGTTACACAGGTGTAATTTCAGCTAGAATAAAACCCAGGAACTTTAATGGATTTCAGGTATTCAGAGACTTTCTGGCTGGAAGGGACCATTGTGATGATCTAGTCTGATCACAGGCCATAGAACTTCCCCAAAATAATTCCTAGAATATATCTTTTAGGAAAAATAGTTGGTGAGGGAGAATCCACCATGTTCTAGTGGTTAATTACCCTCACTGTCAAAAATGTATGCCTTATTTCCCATCTGAATTTGTCCAGTTTTCACTTCCAGACAATCGATTGTGTTATACTTTTCTCTGCTAGAATGAAGAGAGCTTTATTAAATACTCATTCATCTTGTAGGTACTTATACACTGTAATGAAGTCATCCATTAACATTTTCTTTGTTAAGCTAAATAGTTTGAGCTCCTTGAGTCTGTCATTGTAAGACATGCTTTATAATCCTTTGGTCATTCTTGTGGCTCTTCGCTGAACCCTCTCCAGTTTATCAACATTCTTCTTGAATTGTAGACCCCAGAACTAGATACAGTATCCCAGCAATAGTTGTACCAGTACCAAATACAGAAGTAAAATAACCTCTCTACTCCTCCTTGAGACTCGGCTGTATGTGCATTTCACGATTGCATTAGCTCTTTTGACCACAGATTCGCATTGGATCTCCCATTCAGCTAATTATCCACTATGATCTCCAAATCTTTCCTCATAATCACTGCTTCCCAGGAGAAAGTCCTGCATCCTATAAATATAGCCTACATATCTTACTCCTAGGTGTATGCATTTACAGTTAAAATGCGTACTGTTTACTTGCATCCAGTTTACCAAGCGATATAATTTGCTGTGATTCAGTAACCTGTCTTCATTATTTAACATTCCCTCAATTTATGTGTCATCTGTAGACTTTATCAGTGATTATTTTATGTTTTCGTCTAGGTTATTGATAAAAATGT
This sequence comes from Dermatemys mawii, assembly GCA_007922305.1. Lineage (NCBI taxonomy): Eukaryota > Metazoa > Chordata > Testudines > Dermatemydidae > Dermatemys > Dermatemys mawii. Next base: position 43,828,693 of record ML677341.1, on the reverse strand, counting down.
TACATAATGTAGGGCCAAGAACAGATCCGTGTGGGACCCCGGGGAACAAACCTGCTTATTGATCATTCCCTGTTTATATTTACATTTTGAGATGTACCAGTTAGTCAGTTTTTAATTAATTTAATGTGTGCCATGTTAATTTTATACTCTGTTTTTTTAAACAAAATGCTATTTGGTACCAAGTCAAATGTTGTACAGAAGTCTAAGTATATTATGTTTATTAACATTGTTACCTTTATCAACCAAACCTGTAATCTCATTTAAAGAGAAAAGATAATTAATTTGACAGGATCTCTTTTCCATAACCCTATATTGATTTGCATCAATTACATTCTTTATTAAATGAGTCCTATTTCAGCCACTCAATTATCTTGCCCAGAATTGACATTAAACTGACAGTCCTATAATTAGCCTGATCCTCCTGTTTAGCCTAATTAAAATTTGGCACAACATTAGCTTTCTTCCAGTCTTTTTGAACTTCTCCAGTGCTCTAAGACTTATTGAGAATCAACATTAAAGGTCCAGTGAATTGCTCAGCGAGCTCTTTAAAAAGTCCTGGATACAAGTTAACTGGACCTGCTGATTTAAAAATGTCTAACTTTAGTAGCTTCTGTTTGACATCCTCCAGAGATGCAATCTGAGTGGAAAGAGTGTCATCATCACCATATAATGAGACTACATTATCTGTTTTTCCTACAAATATAGAACAGCAATATTTAATGAACACTTCCCCCTTTTCTGCATTATTATTATTGATAACTCTACCATTTCCATCTACTAATGGAAAATATCATTATCAGGATGCTTTTGCTTCCTAACATGTTTAAAGAACTCTTTATTGTCCTTAACTCTGCTGGCCACAGAGTTCTCCTTGTGTCTCTTTGCTGCCTTATCAGTTTTCCACAATTCCTAATTTCTGATTTATATTCATTACTATCAGCTTCCTTTTTCTTCCATTGGTTTTATATATATATATATATAAAATAAATAATTTTTTGTAACTGCCTGCATTTCTCCTCTAAAGCATATCAGTTTTTTTTATCCAGTTTAGCGTACTGTGCCAATTGTGAGACTGTAGCTTTTTGGGCATCTAGTAAAGTGTTCTTAAATTATTTTTAATTATCATTTAATTTTTTCTTATTAAAGTTTTCCTCACAACTGCTTTGACTCATCATTGTTTTCAGCTTTGTGAAATTGGCCTTATTATTATGTTTGCACATTATAAATTTGATCAAGTAATGATCACTTGTACCTACTCTACCATTAATTTTTAGTTCTGTGATCTTTATCTGTTGGCACAAGGTTGAATAAAGAATCCTCTGTGTTGGCTGCAACACTTTCTTAGTTAGGAAAATTGTCATCTATGATAATTAGAAATTCCAGGGATGTTTTTGTACTGGCAGCATGGAACCTCCAGAATATGTCACTCTAATTGAAGTCCTCTGTGATCACACAGTTATTTTCCCTACATATTATAGATAGGTGAGTAAGGAGGCAGTGATCCTGTTCACTAGTGTGATTTGGTGGTCTGTTTCTTGTTCTTAATGTGTGTATATGTGTTTATCTGTCATAAAAAGTCAGCAAGAATGGATGGTGTGTTTACAAAGATTTGATCAGTATGAATTTGTGGTGGTGATGTTATTTACGAATGAACTAAGAATTAGACCAGGTACTGGGATTTTTTAAATGCATATTTGTTGAAAACATACCATTTATTTATAAGTTGAGATCTCTGTTATATCTGAACTATATTGTTCCACTTTACATCATATTAAATAAACAAGATTTGGACAGAGTAGAATTGTTGTTGAAAACAATTTGTCTTTAATTGTATTACGACATTTTGCGGTTAAACGTTTTATTAATTTTAGAGAGACAAGGTAGCTGAGGTAATATCTTTTATTGGACCAACTTCTGTTGGTGAAAGAAAGAAGCTTTCGAGCTTATGCAGAGCTCTTTGTCAGAATGTTAAACATGCACAGAGAACGAGCTCAGATGGTCACCTATACATACATTACACATATATTCTATCCATGGATGAAAAATACTGGGAGAAAAGAAGCATAATTTTCTAAAAGCCAATCTTACAATATTAAAATTTATCATGTAATGCCAGAATGCACATTTCAGTCTGGCCAATGAAGGCCTAGGACTTACCCACTTTTAACCATGTTACTGAATAGAGCTATAGCCCTGTAGAATATAAGACTGTAGAGCAGGGATCGGCAACGTTGGCATGCGGGACCCCAGAAGTTGGGGGCTGCAGGAAGTGGCGTGGTGCTGGCCCCATTGGACCGGGATGGCGAGCTGGGGCCACTGGGAGTCGCATTCAGCGAACCGCCAGGTAAATAAAGCAGCGGGGCCCGCTAAGGGTACTTACCCTGCGGTCCCGCGTGCCAACGTTGCCGATCCCTGCTATAGAGCAATTCAGTAATACAAACTGTTCCCAGGTATACTGGCAGGACCAAATCATTTTTTAAACATTTCTGGTGTTATTACCCTGTAGTAATGAAATCCCCCAAGAGAGCAAATTTTAATGATGTAGATAGAACCTACAGCACCTAAATAGAAGTATGTTACTAATGGTATCAGATCTTACCGGTGTTTTCAAAACTATTTGTTATGAATTTAAAAATACAATAGTCATAATAAATAATTAAATGCAAACAAAATATCAAATTTGTATTAATGTTCGTTATACCTTTTATTTGGGATAGCTGCTTATTCCCAAATTTTTACTTTTAGCATTATCTGATATCCATGGGAATTTTATCCTGAATGGAAATTTTGTTGTAAGCATGTCTAAAAAAGAAATTGGTATACAAGGAGCCATTTTTGAGTACAATGGTTCAAACAACACAGTAGAGCGAATTAACAGCACCGATCGACTAGAAGAAGAGCTAATTTTGCAGGTGAATTTTCAATGTTTTAAAAATTTCGTAAAGTTAATAAGTGTTTATAGTTTTATAGTCACAGGCCAATTCATTGAAAAAAGGATTATTTTTATATCTTTAAAGGTATTATGTGTAGGGAATTTATACAACCCTGATGTGCGTTATTCATTCAGTATCCCTATAGAAGAGAGAAGTGATCTGTTTACCTGGGATACATATGGTCCCTGGCAAGAGTGCAGCAAAATGTGCCAAGGTATTGTGAATTTTTTTTGAAATCAGAATTCTGTTTATGATGTTATTTCATATTCTTATATGTAAATTCAGAATTATTTAACATCATGTCACTTCATGGATCTCAAGCTATGTATGCCCAAATGTGGCACGTAATTTGAGATAAAGTCTTGAAAACGTGGTATACCAATAAATGCAGAAAACTTTAAATGGTGAGGGATTCATTTAATTGGTGTAAATAGAGTTCTTTATCTTCTATTCTGGATTCTCTATTTCTAATGTAAATAATTTTCAATTGTAAAAGTGTGAAATTTGCATGAAATTATAGATAATTTAAATTTAGAGATCAAAATGATTGATATTGAAATTAAGGTACACTTAAAATATGTGTCATCCAGAAAAGTGTGACAACATGGATTGGGTTCCTCAAGGGATTAATTAGTTCTGTGTAGTTTAATTTTTTCTGTATACAGAAAGGTATTATTTTATTTTATTTTTACATATTCACAACAGTTCTAGCAATAATAATTTCTATATTTATAGAAGCAGGTTGACTCAAAAATGGTTACATTATATAATTTACAAGAATCTTATTTATACGAGTCCATGCTCTTGCTTGACATGAACTAAGTCAGAAGGCCAACAAAAGAGGCCATCTGTATCTTTTTAAAGAGCCAGAGAAAGCTCAGTAAAAATTTTCAGTTAAAGAAACCTATCACTGTGGATTAAGCTTCATATCCAAGCTTATTATGAATAACCAGGAGGCCCAGACGATAGACATTGTAGAGGATAACAAAAAGCTGTGTCTCATCCGCATATGGATAGCATTTGATGTCTCATTGCTCTGTGTATATGCTACATAGTACTAAAGAAAGAACTGATCCCTTGTGTATGTCTACATTACAAAGAAAAACCTTCAGCAATGAGTCTCTGAGTCCAGGTCAAGCTGCGGCTCAGGCAATGGGGCTAAAAATAGCAGTGTAGATGTTCTTGCTTAGGCTGTAGCCCGTGCTCTGAGACACTACCCCCACACTGTGTGTAAGAGCCCAGACTCTTATCTAAGCAGGAATGTCTACATTGCTATTTTTCACCCCACAGTTAAGCAGAAGTCTGAGTCAATTGACGGGGCTCTGATATTCATCACTGTGGGTTTTAATTTGCAGTGTAGATGTATATCATGGCTAAGGCTACAATTTAGTCATAGGTATTTTTGGTAAAAGTCATGGATAGGTCATGGCAATAAATAAAAATTCATGGCCCATGACCTATTTATGACTTGTACTATAAATACCCCGGACTAAATCTTAGCTGGGGGGCCACTGTTTGTGGAGCCCCCTGGGGCCAGTGGCACAAGCTGCCGGGTGCCCCACCCACTGCTCCCGCTGTGACTTCCGTGACAGACACGGAGCCCTAAACATGGCACTCCACAGGTGGAGAGGCAGTTTCTCATTGCTACTTTTGGATGATTCCTTCCAGGAATTCCATTCTCCTAGACTCTGGCTTCCTCTTTTAGGCAGAACGGCAGGTTCACATGATTGATCATACAGAATGCTATAGAGATCCAGGAGTATGAGATTGAATGTCTGCCTTCCATCTGTTGACATCAAGAGATAATCCATGGGTGCCATTAAAGCTGTTTCTCTTTCATGTCCTGGCCTGTATCCAGATTATGCTAGGTCTAGAATATTGGCTGCAGCTCGATGAGTTTGAAAACAGCTTTTGGGTAACTTCTCTGTGAGCTTTCTCAGGAGTGAAAAGTTTGATATGGCGTGGTGCTTAGTCAGTTCTGATATACCACCAAGTGGATTTCTTCATTATTGGTAGGACTGTTGCATGTCTGGAAGAGGAAGGGACACTGGTCTTTTCAGTCAGGAGGGATATCATCAATTGCTTATGACTCTTTTTCACCAACCAGCAAGGGCCTGGATTAGACTTACAGGTTTTTGGTTGAGTCTCCTTCAGAGTGTTCTGTAGTTGTGGAGTGAATGGGCTGAACTTAAGCAACAAAAGTATTTGTTTACTGTGTCTGGCAAAGGGATATTAGCTACATGAAGCATAAGAAACTTCCTGAATGTGTGTGATATTTTTGTGAAGTGTTTGATGCTAAATTCTGCTTTAGACTGTTGGTGGTCAGAATTGATGATAGTTTGCCACCTTGAATACCTCATTTGGGTGAGATTTGGCAGCTTCTGCAGAGATAGAAAGAAAAGTGCTCTTGGCCTTTTGGCAATTTGGGGTCCAGAGTGTTGATATATCATGCTATAATTATCATACCTCTGCAGATTCTCCACTCCTTGCCTGTAGGTGGAGTATGGTGGTCTTTTAATATGCTCTGGAATTTGATAGGGGTGATCAGCCAGGATTGTGGGTATTTCTAAGTGCCTGGAAGTGAGCAATGCTCTGGCCACTGCGTTAATCAGGTGATGCTGACACAGTAGCTGGATTGTGTTCTCTTTTACATCAGCATAAGAACGGATAGGGAATTTTTTTTACTAAGCATTTTTGTCAGACAATGCTGATTTGTCAAAACCTAAGCTTCTTATGGAACTGTGGCTGTTTCAATGAAACTGTCTTTGGGAAGGCTTCTCAGATCCAGGCTTGGAATTTCTGGTCAAAAAGAGAGAGTGAGCAATCCCAGATAGGTACCAGCTTCAGGTCCCCATTGTGCCTGATTAAGAGTGAGGGCTCGAAGCTGGGTCTCCCATCTCTCTCTCTCACATACAGGTTGTTCCCTTTTTTTGTGAAAAAAATTCAGGTTTGTTCCGATGAGAAACAAAGAAATTCTAAACCTCAGAATTTCTCACAAAATGGAATTCTTGTTTGTTAGCCAACCCTAATCAACATCTTTTGAACACCAGCTTCAGGGTGTGACCATCTGTGTGGGTTGAACCAGAGATAACTTGTGAAACTCCTAGGGGAGGCAAGTAGAGAGATGAGATTTTGGGCTTGTCTTCACTAGCGCGGGGAGAGATCGATCTTATGGTGATCGATTTATCGTGTCTCGTCAAGACGTGATAAATCGATTGCCAGCGGCGTCCCCGTCGACTCCGTAACTCCAGCTCGCCAAAAGGCGTGAGCTGGAGTCGACGGGGGAGCGTGCCGCCGACCGCCACCGCCGTGAGGACGGCAGGTAAGTCGGCTATAGATACTCCGATTTCAGCTACGTTAATAACGTAGCTGAAATCGGCATATCTACAGTCAATCCCCCACCCTAGTGAGGACCAGCCCTTTGTCTCATGTATGTTGGCTTTCCTATTCTGTGTAATTATTTTGGGAAACACAAATGAATATTTCATTACAGAAAATATGTAGCTAATTTTAAAATAAACAAAAGTGTCAATAAATGATCAAAAACACTTTTTTCTTAGCTCTTTAAACTTTTCCAAATGTTTTGTTCAAGGTCTTCGTAGAAGAAAAGTTACATGCATACGTAAGAGTGATCACTTGGTAGTGTCTGACCAAAGATGTGAAAATATACCTCCTTTACCAACAGTCTCTGAACAGTGCAATACGGAGTGTGAATTAAGGTAAAAAGATGTTTTTGTGAAAAAGCTCTTTTAACACTTTACTGTTTTGTAGATGTAGATCTAAACAAAGTATTATACACAGGTGAGCTTCCAGCTTTTTTAAAGAAGAAAATGAGTTGTTTGCATGGAGTCACACTCTGGATTTACACTTGTGAAACTAAGAATTATTGTATTTATTTTGGTTCCTGGTTGAGGGAGTGAATTTCACCTTCCCAGCATCTGAACTACTCTGACTTTACTAAATTTCACCAAGAATTATACTCTCAATAGGAACTCATTTGGGGCCCAGTCTTCTACTGCTGGTGCACCAGGAATGCCCAGGTTGCAGTATTCAAAGAATGCAGGCTTAGAATCACTGATTGAGTTTTTCAAAATCACCCATGGAATTTAGACACAAGTTCTGTTAATATAAATATCTGTGTAGAAGTCTTTCAGGGTATGTCTATGCAGAATTTTGGAGAAAGCAGGAGTGCACCTTCCAGTCTCGGTCAATAAACTTGGATTATCAGAGCTCGTGCTAATGCTCTAAAAATAGCTGTATAGAGAGCACTTTGACATTTTGGCTTGGGAAGTCCATCCTCCTTCAGCACCTGAGCTCCAGCCCATGCCACAATGTGTAAAGCGCTGTCTGTGCAGCTATTTTTAGAACACTAGTACGAGCCCTGTTAGCTGGAGTCTGTCAACCTGGGCTGGGAGGCTCACTCCCGCTCACTCCAAAATGTTGTGCAGACAGACCCTCAGTTTATATATGTGTTTAAATCCCCATGACAGTTTTGAAAATTTCAAAATTATGTTTATTTTCAATTTATTTAATCTGTTGCCTAAAATTGATTTTATACTGCATTCCTCACTATTGTATCTGAGTGCTTAATGCATTTATATTTTATTTATTAAAATATATTTAGTTTTATATAACAGTTTATACTTGTAGGTGGCATAATATTGGCAAAAGTGAGTGCACATCACGGTGTGGCCCAGGGTATCGGTCTTTAGACATCCACTGCATGAAGTACTCTGTTTCAAAAGGACTGAGTGTTCCAGTGGATGATAAATACTGCGCTGATCAGCAGAAACCACCAGTCAGAGAACCCTGTCATGGAGATTGTCTGTTAACAAGCTGGCACTACACGGAATGGTCAGAGGTACAAATTCAAACCCTTGTGATTGTACGATTGCAGTTCTTCTGATTAGTGCTCATACTAGATTTTGATTTTTTTTTTCTGGTAGAAATTTGCTCTGATTTTCTCTGTTTAAGTAGTCAAAAGAAAAATTACTTCAGAAAATCTGAATTGTTATAGGGGATTTGGTAGAAAACCCTATATTTAGGTTTCCTGATACTTTCTATTATAAAAGATTATTGAAACTTTTTTATAGAAGCTCTAGCACCTTGATTGTTTGAAACTGGCCTTTGAAATTCAGTAGCAAGAAGAGTTTTTTCTTCATTCCAGTTACATTTTCATTCTGGTTTAGTGGAGTTATAAATGGTTGAAAAATTTCAATTTTGCTTCTCTTGCTTTCATTCTTCTGGAAAATTTTGGCAGGATGCCAAATCACTGAACATGACCACATCATCAAAGCACCAGCGCAAACTGCATTGGGAACAACAGGGAGCTGCCAGAGTAGCTGTAGTGCTAAAGTCTTCCTAATCCATACCCCCCATGAATGTGATACATAGCTCTAGCATCACATCTTCCTCTATACAGGCCCTGCAAAGGGCAAGAGTTCCCCCAGCTACCAATGCAGGGAGGAGTGGGGGCAGGGGGAAAGAGTTGGGCTGATCTTCATCTGTAATCCCTCTGGCTTCAGAAACCCAACCTTCCCATCCCCTAGGGCAGGTGCTGTTTACTTCCCCTGGAGAGAGAGGCAAGAGAGAGTCAGACTAGGTTGGCTTCCCCTGAAAACTCCCTAGACCAGGCCTGCACAACTCGGAAAGCAGCGAGGGCCATATTACTGCAAAAAACCCAGCTGTGGGCCGAAAAGCCCCGCCCCCATCAGCTCCCACACACCTCACCGCTTGGCTTGCTCCACCCCTACTTACTCCCTGCGGGCCGCACAGTGAGCCATGCGGGCCGCATGTGGCCCCCGGGCCGTATGTTGTGCAGGCCTGCCCTAGACCTACTCTAGGCTAGGCTCCTCCAATAACTCTTTTAGTATGAGTAATACTTTAACATTATGAGTAAATGGACTCTCATTTGTGTTCACATTTTTATTGCTAGGAAAGTGCTAATGTATCATTGGAATGGTATATGCTTGAATTGGGCATTGGTTAGAAAACAAGAAAAAAAGAGCTAGCACATGACATCAGTGACTTATTTCCTCTTTTAGCATAACAGCCTTCTCCTTCTGCCAGCTAATGTAATTAGTTTTGTAGCTCAAGTGCTAACAGTTTGTGATATAGCAATGCTGAATGTTCAGTGTGCAAACCCTGATGATGATGTAGAGTGGCAGGGGTGTTGTAATACTCATATATAAGAGATTTTTTTAAAAAAAATTCCACTTTTTTAAAAAAAATTAGGAAATTACACACAAAAATTATGTTTAAAAACAATTATTTAGATGGCAAAGTCATGCACTTGAAAGTTAGTAAATGCCATAATTAAGGTTGTCCGTGCAACTGTATTCTGCCTCTCTTTGTGTATATGCATTGTTTATAGTCTTTAATTGCGTTATCATTTACTGTTTTTTCCACAGAATCCCTGCATCATTCAATACACAGGATCGATGCAAGAGGTTACATGGGCAATCATAAAACTGGCATTTTCTAACTTGGAAGTGCTTTATTTTGTAACTTAAATTGCTTTCTATTAACATATTTTTTATGTATTTTAAGAAGATAAGGTATAAAATTGCAGCCTTGATGTTAGTTTATGAACTGTATCATGGAGCTAAACAGCAAAGTGACAAATTTATCTCTGAGACATTTATTTGAAGTCTGTAGTGTTACACCAGGGATGAATGTGGCTTAATGTAGCTTAAACTAGTTTTTGCTACGGTACATTTCTTGTGCTCTGTTTTACTTTTTTCTAAATTCCAGTGTTCCAGGAGCTGTGAGAGAGGCATAAGAACGAGAGAAGCTTTTTGTATGAACAACTTTGGTCGTCGGCTAGCTGATAGAGAATGTCATGAGTTTCCAAGGATTGTAACACAGAACTGTAATGAGTTTTTATGTCCAAACTGGGCTACTAGTGATTGGAGTGAGGTAACACTAATCACGCAAAACTTCAGGCTCCTTTGATATTATTATACTACTTTAAAAATTACTTTAAATGTAAGCAGTACTTTTTAAATGTTCACAGTTTTGGTTTTACTAGTTATTTTCATTGTATATTAAATATAGCATATTCTAATGCTAGAATTCTACAAAGCTCTCCAGATAGCTTGCTTGATGTCTTGTGAAAAACTTACCAGTAATTCAGTTTTTCCTGGAAATGTTATTGCAAGACTGTGAGGGTTCTTACAGAGATTTTATCTAATATCTTCCAATTACTTTTTGTGAAGTAATAAAAACTATCCAGTCTAGCAAAGCACATTATTGTATATATTTTCATTTAGATTATACCTGCTTTCTCTAGGAATGGGCTAAGCATGTTTCCTCTGGAAGTTATGGCATATGTTTTTTCATAATTTGTGATAAGTATACATTTTATGATACTTTACTTTAATATTAATGAGTAAATGAATTTTAATTTGTATTCACATTTTTATAGCTGGGGAAATGCTTATAGATCATTGGACTGGTACATCCTTCAACTGAGAACTGGTTAGAAAGCAAGATAATAAATAATTGGTTGCATTAAACTATAAAAATGTTTTTGTGATTAGCTGTATATTAACTGAAGTCCAACAAATGATTGGAAAAGGTGAATCTATTAATTTATGTTTCATACTTTTTTATCAGCTGACAAATTTAATATTATCACTCTGTAGTGTCCTGTGACATGTGGGAAGGGAATGAGACATCGACAAGTATTGTGTCAACTGAATGATGAAAAAGTCAGAGAGAACTTCTGTAATCCAAACTCTAGACCTGAATCAGTAAGATCATGTGAACTTCATGAATGTGCATCTTGGCAAGTAGGACCATGGGGATCAGTGAGTACATATGCATGTTTGCTTTTTTCATCTATTCCAGACTCTTGAATGCAACAACAAAGTTTTAAAATATTTTCTGTTGGAATATAATTGCTAAGGTTGTACGATTCGGTCATTACCTCAGCAAGTTTTACATGTTGAGTAAAACAGGGCTTTGGGGTGATGCTTCGGCTCCGCTCCAGCTCCAGGCAAAAACCTGCTGCTCCATTGCTCTGTGCTCCAGCTCTGGGCTCCGCTCCAAAGCCCTGAGTAAAAAGTGTTGCTAACCCAAAATTAATGAAAGTAGATGCAATTCCCAGAGCAGCCATATTGGTGGTAAATGTCCACTCAGTCATTTTTAGACAAATCTGTACTTCTAGGGGTAGCCTTGATTTAAAATATAAGACTATATATGCCAAGCTAATGATACTGTTAAGAATCTCTGGCTGCTTAATGTAATATAGAATCTTTAGGAAAAATGCACAACTTATTTTAATTAAAATAAGTGGATTTACACTTTGGTAGGGTGTGCTTTGTTTCTAACGGCATATATCTAGTATATATATGATATACTGCAAAATTTCAAAATAGGATGTATTTGTTTGAAAGAGGAATATTTCTAGTAAAGTAGCTGAAAAATAGTTCAAAAGAAGAGTCCTTAATTTGATGGAGTGCCATCTGAATGATCAAATCAGTATTGTTTTCAGTTTATTCACAAGAAGTCTCTGATATTCAGTGAGAACTTGTAGGTAGGGAGCCGGACAGCATATGATAATACTTCTTTTACCTGCGAGATTCAGAGACCTTGTGGAGAAAAGGCTTTAAGCACATTCTTGAACTAAATTTTTCACTTCTTTGGAACTTTTCATCTATCTAATCTCTCTCCATCTAAGGCAGAATTCTTAAAATTTAGTGTAATGCTGGGAGTTTGCAGAGTAATTATTAATGATCTGACCATTGCTTCCTTCTCCATTTCCAACTGCTAAATTGCATTAAAATGAACTAAAAATCCATTAAATACTTTCATAATATTACTTTTCCATGTAGGCAATTGCTATACAGGTGTGTCGCATCTTATGCACATTTAACATGTGCAAATTCAGCTTTGCGTGGTCGGCAAAAAAAAAAGAGAAAAATAACAATTTAAATACTGTACCTGTAGTGCAAGTGATTCTGCCCACTATTCAGCTCAATGAGCATTTGACTATACGTGATTTTTGCTTTATGCATTGACTGCGGAACGTAACCCAGGCATAAGATGAGACTCTCCTGTACTTTGCATTTTTGATGCAACACCTAAAATAAATTTGCCAAATAAGAAATGCATGTAATAACAACAAAACAAAACAAAACTTTCCACCCTCATTACACCAAATTCCATGCATTGGCATCTACTGATAAGCTGCAATTTTTACTGCCAACTTCTGACTTAACAATAATATATGCATATTTCTTTGAATACGGGATTTTTTCTGATAACTTAGAGCCCTGAATGAGTATATAATGAAATAATGAAGACGTGTCATTAACAGTAATGTTGAGCAAAAGAACAGCTTTCATAGCATCTACACCAGTGGTAGGCAACCTGTAGCCCATGGGCTACATGTGACCTGTCAGGGTAATCCACTGGCAGGTTGCGAAATAATTTGAGTACATTGACCGTCTGCAGGCACGGCCGCCTGCAGCTCCTAGTGGCTATGGTTCACTGTTCCCAGCCAATGGGAGTCACGGGAGCTGCGAATTATCCTGACGAGTTGCGTGCATCCTAGGGGCTTCAGGTTGTCCACCATTGCTCTACACTGATTTGATTTTTCCCACAATGTTTATCACACTGGAAGCTTGATTCACGGAACTGTTTGCTCCTAGTAACGTAAAGTTAATTCTGATTGGTGTACAATGCGTCTTAAACAAAAATGTTGAAGCTCTAAAACCCTAATTGTTTTGATATGATCCTGAAATAGTTTCTTGGGACACTGTATGAAAAACCACAATGTATGGTCACTCTAAGGCCAGCATAGCCAGCCCTGGAAGATTCCTGTGGGGTATGTTTGGGGTGGTATATATCCAATGTGGCTTTTAAATGACCAGGACATCCCTGTGTCTTGCAGTCTCTGCATGCTGTAGTGGTCTCTGGAGCTTTTGGCTGCCTGTGTAAATTAGAGCATCCTGAGGGCTGCTCTGATTTGTGTTTGGAGCAGTCTGAAGCCTTGATGTTATCAGCATTAGAGAAGTACATAGGATGTTTTTGCATATTCTTCTAATACCTCCGTTTTCTTTTTTTGTCCTAGAGAGAGAGGTTGGGGTTGGATGGGTGAGGTTTGACTTCCAGTGGGATATCAAAAGGGCACTTCCTGTGATTTGAGCAATGTTTAAATTTACTGTATTTGCATTATCCATAGTTGTTGAGCAAGCCAATTGCTGTACAATGGGTGTCTGATTTTCAGAGTTTTAGACATGCAGTTCCCTTAAAGTAGATTATACAATGCTAATTATGCATAAAATGGCAAGTTATGTATAACTTTTCATTCGTAGTTGCATTTAGTACAATTATTGATATGGTCATTAAGCATATAAATTAGCTCCCGTGCCAGAATTATTATTCAATATTAAAGTTATTCCACTTATTAAATGATTATTAGAATATTTTTAGAAAGAGAATAAATGTAAATTTAAAAAAGGGCTGTGCAAAAAAATTATTTCTAGATTATCAGATTCTTGTTACATGGATGTTTAAAAATAGAAATTGTATCAACATTTTAAAATGATGACCAACTTTTAAACTATTTGAAGCCACCGAAATGTTTGTCTTTAACAGTGTTCTGTGACATGTGGACGTGGATATCAAATGCGTGCAGTCAAATGTGTTAGTGGCACTTACGGAGTTATTTTGGAGGATGACAGAGAGTGCAATGCTGCTGCCCGTCCTAGAGACAGTCAAGTAAGTCAAACAAATACATTTCAGGCAAACAATTGTTCGTTTGTTTTATTTAAATAAAGCTAGTTATATAAATGTAGCCTCATTGCCATTTGGAGGGGTTTCAGAGAAGTATCTCCCAGTAGCCTAGGGGCTGGGAATATTATACTGAAACTAAGTGTTCATACCGTGTACTTCAGATCTGGATAGTGGAGGCTGAGGAAGAGAAAAGGCATTATGGGTCAGGAGCCTGACTGACATTCCTGGACAATCAACCACTCCCTGAGTAGCCTGCACATGACTGGGGCTGTCCTGACTTTTGCAGACAGTCAAAAGAAACTTTGATTAATAATAAATGGCTCCAGGGCATGGAGCAATATGCCTAGGCTGACAACCTGCAGGCTGAGGGCAGACTCTGTTGTGGGATTCTGATTATGTTTAGTTAATAGAGGGGGGATAGAACTACTTGAGGGAGGAATCTCTGAGGTTAATATATTTTAGTTGTATAAGCTGGTATGACGTGATTCCCTGCCTTTGCCTTTTATTCCAGATTGCTATCCTTCCCTTTACTTTATTTTAATCCTTTTCCCTAATAGTGTTTGTTTGTTATATTCAGTTGATCTTTGATTCCTTTTAATAGTATAATGCAGATGTTCTGGAGTCCATAGGGGTTGTGTATTTATATGTACATCCGGCTACTGTGTGGAGGAACCACATGTTAAGTACCTTGTGCAGCTCCAGAATACCAGTAGGCACCTAGGGCTGAGTCTAGTCATCAGCCCAAGGAACACAAAGAACACAGGGCCGACTGGTCACAACATCAGCGAAAGAGTTATTTAAGAGGAAGTAGCCAGTGAATTTGACTGCTGTTGGGGATCAGTCTGCTCTAGAAGAAGGCTGCTTAATCAAGTCTTGAAAATATATAAACATGTAATAAGTGATTGACATATGGAAAGAAAGCTACTACTTTAAGTGATTGTCCCCACAGATTCAACTGTTGGTGCACGTGCACCACATACTCAGGAGATCAGATTCTCCTGAATAACAGTGTCTGCTGAGGCCATGTCTGTGCCCTGTACCTGAGGGCAGCTGAGGACAGGGCAGCCACAACTCATACTCGGTTTCTTCTTATTGCCCATGATTGTGAGATAGATAGTGTCTGTTTTTCCTGGTCTGAGCAAGTTAGCTGACACAGTTCTATAGGCTGGAGTAGTTACTGCTAGTTACTTCATTATTAATTCATTATTAGTCTTTCTTTGCCCGTAGGCTCAAAATAAACAAAACAAACATCTGTGGACTAAGGATTGTGTAGAGAGAGGTTTTCCTTCTCCTCTCTCTACAAGAGTCATTGGAGCAGGAGGATTAGATCCTCGGTCTCCCACCTCTCAGAAGAATGCCTTACCCCCCACTCTTTCAGGTCCAATGACTATTTAATAATTTATCTAAATTGTAACAGCTTCAGCAGGAGAATTAAGGGAAACCTGCACCAGAATATCCCATAGTCTCTAATGGCACTTACCTGAGAGGTAGCAACTTCTTATTTAAATCTTGTCTCATCAGGCAGAGTGGGGACTTGAGCTGATGGTCTCCCACATCCTGTGTGATTACCCTGACAGCTAAACTAAAAATTATAAGGAAACTCCTTCTCCTCCTCCTGGCTGTTGTGTTTGGAGTGGCCTCTGAGCATGCCTACCAGATCAAGCCCCACAGATGAGTTAGCGTCTCTCTTTCTCTAGTTCATGGATCACACCATGGCTTAGGCACCCAGATGCCAATAAAGCAGATAAATAGGCACCTAGGGAACTTGTACTGCAGAAATTTAGGCAGCAGCTGAATGTGAATTCTAATGGTGCCTAAATCTGGTACTTAGGTCCCTAAGTCTCTTTATGAATATATCATCAAAAGTGGAATCTGTGGGGACAACACATCTTGAAGAACCGTAATGACTATGGGGTAAATAACTGTTCTTTTAAACACCATTGAATAAGACTATGGAAAAATTGAGAACAGTAGAAAATAATGGAATACTATAATATAATGGTGATTTACTTTGCTTTTTGCAGTTCTGAAAAATGTGTTTAATGTTTACATTATTCTTTTTTGCACAGGACTGTGAAATGCCTCCTTGTCCAGAAACCACAAAATTATGGACAACATCACTTCCCGTCGTAGGGAAGGTGACTCAGTGGAGATATGGATCATGGACCCCAGTATGTAATATATTACAGTGGGCATAGTAGCTAATTATATAGTTAAGAAAGTTCCCATTCTGTCCATTTTTTAGTGCTTAGAACTTATACTTTACCTTTGTGTCTGAAATTTTCTAGGCTGAATTCTCACAAGAGGTGAACTTTTGGGGATCGTTTGTGCAAAAATGATTCACAATTTTTTAAGCATAGGGAGAGTGAAAATATATTTTTTCCTTTATAAAAAGATTATTGATGCCTTTGGTTTAAACAGCTGTACAGCTGAACAGTGGTGAGGTTAAAGTTGTAATTTTGCATGTAAATAAACTTCATTGAAAAGAAATGTCTTTGAGTACTTTGTTAAAAATTGGCTTTGATTTGTGTGAGATATGAGTATTTTAAAAAATGCACTGGTCCTGTATATTTTTTGTAAGGTCATAAAGTGTATAACTGAAACATGCATGCATTCTAATTTAGCATTGTAGTCCAAAGTGTACTGAAATTGAGACTGGATTGAAATGATGCCTACTCAAACAGCCTTTAACACAATTCATGGACAGTTTTTGAGATATGAACACATCAGGGAGTGCTTGATAGATTTATGCTGGGATCAAAAACAGAGTAGAGATGTTATAAATCAGGCCCTAAATATACTTTATCATTATGTCAGTGAAATTAGTCTCAGTATAAAATAATGGAAAAGTATAGAAAGATGCTACCATAAGTATCTAAACTGTAGAAAAAAATAATAATAATTACGTGATAATCCATCATATATTTTGAAGACTACATCTTAACACATGCACTCATGTGAAACAGTTAAGGTTGCAGAAGTGACAAAGAGTCCTGTGGCACCTTAAAGACTAACTAAAGTTTTAGAGCATAAGCTTTCGTGGGCTAATACCCACTTCGTTGGATGCAAGCAGTGGAAGTGTCCAGGGGCAGGGATATATCCTAATATACTATTGATGCCTTTGCACATCTTGTGCCTGCACTTCTGCAATACCCACTTCGTCGGATGCAAGCAGTGGAAGTGTCCAGGCGCAGGGATATATCCTGCCCCTGGACACTTCCACTGCTTGCATCCGATGAAGTGGGTATTAGCCCATGAAAGCTTATGCTCTAATACTTTAGTTAGTCTTTAAGGTGCCACAGGACTCTTTATCACTTCTGCAATTCCAGACTAACTTGGCTACCTCTCTGATTCTTGACACCAGTTAAGGTTGTACATCTAAACCCCATAGCCCTTCTGTGATCTGCGCATGTCAGGCTCATCTAGCAGTACTCCACCCCCCATTCCCCGATAACAGAGCTCCATTAGAGCCATACTGTCAGGGTTTCCCCACTAGCAGTTGCTCCCAAGACTTTAAAGGGAGCTGTTCGCCATGGAGAGAGGCCAAGAAAGGTGATACAGGCTGAAACAAATACACATCTTGGGTGACTTTAAGATCTATTCTTGATTTATATCTGTATAATTGAGGTTGGAATCTCGCTCTTGGTGTTTAATTTATGGATTGAAACCTATATTAAATCATGTTAATGCTAAATATGCTTAAGTTTGCAAGTTAATTTTGGATTTTCTGATCTAATAAAATATGATCAACATATATTTTTCTGCTTCATAGTGCTCTGCATCTTGTGGAAAAGGGAACCGTGCTCGCTATGTGAGTTGTAGGGATGCTTATGGTGGAGTTGCTGATGAATCACTGTGTACACACTTACCCAGACCAGCTGAGATTTCAAACTGTTTTAGTCCATGTGGAGAGTGGAAAGCTGGAAATTGGTCACCTGTAAGTATTGTTTTTGTTGTTGCTGTTACAGCATATTTATATTATGTTAGTGCCCAAAAGCTCTGATTAGAATTGGGTCTTCATTGTGCTAACTGCTATGTAGAGGTATACATAGAGACTGCCTGTGCCTGAAAAAAATATTATACATTTATTAATTTCCAAAGTAAATATGAATATCTTTAGTTATTGTTTTCTGATGTTATGTTGTATCACAAGTATTGGGTTAATTTTTCGTTAGTGCACAGTTACATGTGATAATGGAATAGCAACAAGACAAGTTGCCTGTGTCAACTATCATCAACAAATTGACGAGAATTACTGTGATCCCGAAAGCCGTCCTTCCAAAGAGCAAGAGTGTAACATGCCACCATGCCTTCCAGTTTATCGTCATATTCCTAAAATGCATGACCGTGCAAGCCATTTTCCAAAACTAGATTACCCTCCAATACCAAGGGGCCATCACCCACAAGATAATGTAAATCAGTGGAGCCATCCTACTGTAGGAAGAAACCAGTGGAGAACAGGACCATGGGGAGCAGTAAGCATACTACTAAAATGTATTTACTATGTTCATCATTCTGCATGCATTAGAGTTCTCTCCTATCTTTTTTAACATTTTTGAAAATGACATTGTAGTACAATACCTATTTGGTAAGCTTAAATATACATTTTTATTTTAAAAGAGATATTTCAGTGTTTAATTGAAAAAAAATTATTTTAATTTTTTAAATTTAGAATGTTAGAACTTTTACAAAATTGTTTTTTGGGTATTTAATTTATAGTTCAGTGCCAATTTCCATCTTCTTTATTTTAAAGTTTATTTAAGCAATATATTTTACATTGCAGTGCCTGCACAACTAACAAAGATGTATATTTGCTGTTTGTTTTACTAGTGCTCTAGTACTTGTGCAGGTGGATTCCAACGTCGGGTTGTAGTGTGTCAAGACATGGATGGAATAAGTGCTAGTTACTGTGATGAGGCAATAAAGCCACCAGAGTCAAGGCGCTGTGATTCTGGACCTTGTCCACAATGGAACTATGGGAGCTGGGGAGAAGTAAGATTATTTAACATTCTAAAAAAAAAAAACCCTGTAAACCTTTTGAGCATTTTTTTAAAAAAGGTAAAATAATTATTTAAGAATGTATGAAAGAGAGAATCTTTTTTTACTGGTCTAAATAGGATCAAAAATTTTCAAACTCGAACAATTTTTATCCACCACCGTCTTCATAATGAATAAGCAATTTATTTGTTCATTGATTAATCCAGACTTTGTGATATAGATGTCCTATAAAAGGACATGTTGTTTCTGTTGATTACGGGCATCTGATCACCATATCTATAAGCAATAGACCAGTGAGGACTCACTAGTGGTTATAGCTTTGTCGTGCTGCCTGACACATGGCAATTATTCATTAGTCTAATTAGAAATTATTGTAAACTTTTCTTAATTCAGTGCTCCACTCTAGTAGTGTCTTGAACCAGGAGAGATTAATTATAAGATTAAATTATTATTTAAGATTTAAGATTATTTAAGATTTAAGATTATCTTTTCTAAAAAGATGAGTTGAGTGGGATAAGGGTTTAGTCCAAAACTCATCATCTAACATAGCTGTTCTCAAACTTTTGCATTGGTGACCCCTTTCAAACCTCTGAGCATGATCCGCACCCCTTATAAATTCAAAACACATTTTTTGTATTTAACTCTATTATAAACGTTGGAGGAGAAGTATGATTTGAGGGTGGAGGCCGACAGTTCACGACCTCCCACATCATAACCTCGCGACCCCCAGTTTGAGAACTCCTAGTGTAACCGCCACCATAAGAAAAGTGAATACAAGAAGGTGAAATAAAAGATTAATAGATTGTAAAGCCAGAAGGGACCTCGTGATCATCTAGTCTGGCCGCCTGTATATCGTGGGCCATAGAACATCCTTGAATTATCTCCTGTTTGAACTAGAGTGAATCTTTTAGAAAAAAACATCTTGCCTTCATTTTAAAATGTCCAGTGATGAGAGAATCTATCACGACCCTTTTTAAATTGTTCCAATGGTTAATTATCCTCACTGTTAAAAATCTGCACCTTGTTTTAGTCTGAATGTATCTAGTTTCAATTTCCAGGCATTGGATCTGGTTATACCTTTTTCTGATAAACTAAAAAGCCCTCTAATATCAAATTTCTATTCCTCAAGTAGCTACTTATAGACTATAAACAAGACAACCCTTAATCTTCTCTTTTTTAAAATAAACAGATTGAGCTCTTTGATTCACTATAAAGCATGTTTTCCAATCCTTGAATCATTCATGTTGCTCTTCTCTAAGCCCTCTCCAATTTGTCAAAATCCTTCTTGAATTGTGGACAGCAGAACTGGACATAGTATTTGGCACTAGTGCAACTGCTAATGAAATACAGAGTTAATATAACCTCCCTACTCCTATTTGATATTCCCTGTTTATACATCCAAGATTATGTTAACCCTTTTGACTATAAGTCATTTTTAGAGTCATTTCTTCCCAGGAGAGAGTCACCCATTCTGTAAGAATGACCCACATTCTTTGTGCCTAGATGTAGGACTTTACGTTTGGCCATATTAAAATACATATCATTTGCTTGCACAAAGCTTATCAAGTGATCCAGGTCACTCTGTAACAGTGACCTGTCCTCTTCATTATTTACTACTCCCTCAAATTTTGTGCCATCTGCAAACTTTATCACTAATGATTTTCTTTTCTTCCATGTCGCTCATTGAAATGTTAAATAGCATAGGACCAAATCCATGCAGGATCCCAATAGAAACACATCAGCTTGATAATTGCCCAGTTACAATTGTATTTTGAGACCTGTCAGTTGGACAGTTTTTAATCCATTTAATATGTCCATTTTTAATTTTTGCATCATTCTAGTTTCTTAAAGTATTGTGCAGTACCAAATCAAATACCTTACAGAAGTCTATAATACATCAGGACTAGTAATCTCAATAAAAACTGACATCCAGTTGGCTTGAAATTATCTATTTCCCAGAAACCCATGTTGTTTAGCATTATATTACCCTACTTTCGTTATTTATTTATCAAGTCCTGTATCAGCCAGTCCATTTATTTTTTTGTGCCTAGGGTGGATGTCAGGATGACAGATTACAGGTCATTCTTTCCATCCTTTGGAACTTTCTCTGTTTTCCAAGACTTATTAAAAATCAGCATTAATGATGCAGAGAGCTCTTCAGGTAGCTCTTTTATAACTCTTGTGTGCAAGTTATCTGGACCTGATGATTTAAAAATGTTTAGCTTTAATATCTGCTTTCTAACATCCTTCTGGGTTACTGTTGGATTGAAAGTATTAAATCATCATATGATGATTATATCACCAGGCTTTTTCCCAAATACAGAACAAAAATATTTTTGAATACTTCTGCCTTTGGTGCATTATCATTGATAATTCTACCATTTCTGTCTAGTAATGGCTGATTATCATTATTAGAATCCCTTTTGTTTCTAATATATTTTTTAAAAAAATATATATTAAAGGCCCTCCTTCTTATAGTCCTTAACTCTTCTGGCTATATAGTTCTCCTTATGTCCATTTGCTTCCCTCATCAATTTTGTACAGTTTGAAGCATCTGATTAATATTCATCACTATCAACTTCCCCTTTTTTCTATTTGTTATACAGTATACATATATATTTCTTTTTAAGCAGTGTGGCCTTTTTCAAAATGGAATTTTGAGGTTGGAGACATCAACTAAAACAGTGATTCCCAAACTTTAAGAACCTGTGAACCTCTTTCACTAAAATGTCCAGTCTCACGAACCCCCTCCTAAAAATAAATATTTCCAGGAATTTTCTCTTTTACCTGAGTATAAATTATAAAAGCAGTGAACTTGGAAATATACAATTTGTTTTTATATCATGCTTATTACACACTATTTAGTATTTATCATTACAGTATTTTTATTACATTATGAAAACTGCAACCCTCTTCCAAGATCTCACTTTCGTAGCCTGTATCACTTTAAATAAGCCTGTTATAAGACAAGGCTCCTATGTTTCACTACAGAGTATCAGAAGGAAACAGCATGAAGATATTTAGGAAGCCAACTGAAAAAGTTCCTCCTACACAAGCATTCAGAT
This sequence comes from Dermatemys mawii, assembly GCA_007922305.1. Taxonomy (NCBI): domain Eukaryota; kingdom Metazoa; phylum Chordata; order Testudines; family Dermatemydidae; genus Dermatemys; species Dermatemys mawii. The sequence continues at coordinate 43,806,954 of ML677341.1, read as the reverse complement.
CTTGAGCGGTCCAGGCAAACAATGCACATTACAACAAAGCTTAAACTTGTTTTTCATAATAATTTTTGAAACAATACTAGCTGCCTATTTAATTTTGAAAACAGCAAAAAATATCCACCTACCTTTCCATTTCTTATAAGGAGTCTTTAATCTCCTCAGTGTGATATATATGCTTACTTTGATCTGTTTAGCTTTTGGAAGTCCAGGGGCTCTGGGCTGTTGTCTCTGTGCTGCCTGGTCCTGGTTCCTAAGGACAGCTCTGTCTGCCATTAGGGATTTTTTTCCCGAGAACCCCCATAACATTTCACAAACAGCCGTTTGGGAACCACTGTACTAAAATGATCTTAAACAGTTCCCAATTATCATTCCCTTTTTTCTGTTTAAATTCTTTCTCCGAACTGATTTGTCTCGTAATTATTTACAGCTTTGTAAAATTGTCCTTATTAAAGCACCAAGTACATATATTACTTGTCTGGATTTTAGTCTACTTGCACATTTTAAATGTAATCAAGTCATCATCACTTGTACCTAAACTATCACTAATTTTTGGTTCTGTGATCATATTGCTGTCTGTCAAGATGATGTCTAATATATAAAATTACGCCATGATGACTGGAAAACATTTTGAGTTAGAAAATTGCCATTTGCAACATTGACATTCCAAGGATATTTTTATACTGTTAGCATGAGATCTCCAGATACTGCAACAAATTATTAAACAATCAGTTTATAAGCACCTAGAAAATAATAGCTTGATAAGAGCAAATCATTCCAAACCAACCTAATGTCTTTCTTTGATAGTGTTGCTGAAGGCTTTTGTCACAGTCACAATAATTTTGATAAGCAAACTAGGGAAATACGGTCTAGATGAATTTACTGTGTCTGCACCATTGATTTAACCAATTGCACCTAAAGGCTGCTTATCAATGATTCGCTGTCAAAATGGAAGATTTACTGTGTCCAGTTTTGTTAATACCTTGGATAATGGAGTGGAGAGTAAGCTTATAAAATTTGTGGATGACACTGAGCTGGGAGGGCCTGCAAGCTCTTTGGTATACAGGATGGGAATTCAAAACGACCTTGATGAATGGGAGAGTTGGTCTCAAATCAACAAGATGAAATTCAATACAGACAAGTGCAAAGTACCGCACTTAGGAGCAAAAAACATCAAACACGCAGCTACAAAATGGGGAATAACTGGCTAGGCAGTAGTACTGCAGAAAAGGTTCTTGGAGTTATAGTGGATCACAAATTGTATATCAGTTGTCAATATAATGCAGTTGCAAAAAGGCTAATAACATGCTAGGGTATATTAGCACGAGTATTTGTATGCAAGACACTAGAAGTAATTGTCTTATTCTGCTCGACACTGATGAGGCCTCAGACGAAATACTGTGTCCGATTCTTAGTGCCACACTTTAGGAACTATGTGGACAAAGTAGAGAGTCCAGAAGAGTGAAACAAAAATGATAAAAAGTTTAGAAAAATGACCTACGTGGAAAGGTTTAAAATAAACTGGGCATGTGTAGTCTTGAGAAAAGACAGGGGAGGAGGGAAAGGACCTGATAAGTCTTCCAATATGCTGTTATAAAGAAGACAGTGATCAGGATTTTTCCATGTCCACTGAAATTAAGACAAGAAGTAATGGGCTTAATCTGCCCAGAGGGAGTTTAGGTTAGGTATTAGGAAAATCTTTCGAACTATGAGGATAGTAAGTACTGGAATAGGTTACCAAGGGAGATTATGAAACACCTTCACTGGAGGAAGTTTATAAGAGCTGATTAGACAAACACCTGTGAGGGATGGTCTATATTTGCTTAGTCCTACTGCAGGACCAGAGGGTGAACTTTGAGGTCACATCCAGCCCTACATTTCTATGATTCCATGTCATTCGGATTGCAGTCCCCCATGATAACATAGATATATTTTCCCCTACCCATTACAGATAGGCACTTAAGGGGCAGTTATTTGTTCTCTTTTGTGATTTGGTGGTCTGGAGCAGACACCAACTAGTATTCTATGTTGGGCTGTATCTTTTATGACATTGATTTATAAACACTTGTTTCTGAGTAGTCAATGTCTTTGAAGCAAGTAATGCCATTTTTTACATAGAGTGCTACTCCCCTCCCATTTTGCACACTTGATCCTTCCTAAATAGGTTATAACCATTGATTTTAACATCCAACTCTTCCCACCAGTTTTCAGAAATACCACCTAGGTTGAATTTATACTCATAAGTGAGCATTTCATATTCCTGTTGTTTAGTACCTAGTCTCATAGCAAGTGAAAAGTTTTCTCAGCTGAAGCTTACTGTACAGTTGACTAGAAGCACTGCAAGAATTATTGTCCTCAGGACATATGGAGAACATGGTAGATGGAGAAAGAAGAACTGGGTTGTAGCTGTAAATTAATACCACAGAAAATGGTAACCTTCTTTGAAAGGGAGATCATATATTGACAAGTGAGCAAGGGAGACAGCTAAAACATTTCAAAGAGACAAATAAGATGACCGGTGGAAGAGAATGTCAACTCCCCCTCTTTAATTGTGATGGTTTGTATGAACTTTTTTCAATTATGAAAGTGAGGAAGGGATTCTCTGTTACATGCATGAGCAAACTTTGATCATAGATTCTGTGCCAAAGATCACATGTGCAGTTAAAACAAATATTTTGAGTTTATTCTGATCTAGGTTCTCACTTGCATCACTTCCTATGTATTGAATCCCATGTACCTCAATAACTAGTAGATAATTTTTTGAAGTTTAGGAATAAAAATGGAAAAATCAGCATCTGATTTTTTTACATATGTTATTCACCAGCTCTAGTAACTTAGTTCCCTAGGCCTAGCTGGTGCATCTTGGCATTTTCTCTGTTAATATCTGCACACTAAGGAATTTGCTTTGTACAGTACAGTAACTCCTCACTTAAAGTTATCCCAGTTAACACTGTTTCGTTGTTATGTTGCTGATCAATTAGGGAACGTGCTCATTTAAAGTTGTGCAATGCTTCCTTCTAACGTTTTTTGGCAGCTGCCTGCTTTGTCCACTGCTTGCAGGAAGAGCAGCCCATTGCAGCTAGCTGGTGGGTGGTTGGAACCAGGGTGGACCGGCAGCTCTGCATTAGCTCCCTGTATGAGTTACCCACTCCCCTAAATTCTCTGCGCAGCAGCTGCCCAGCAGGCTATCAATTGCTGGCAGTTCAGCTGTCCCTCCCCCACTGCCATGTGCTGCTCCTGCCCTCTGCCTTGGAGCTGCTCCCCGAGACTCCTGCTTGCTGTGGTGGAGTGAGGGGGAGAAGAGGGTGGCTAATGTGAGGGTGTCTCCCTCCCCCTGCTTCTGCATCCCACTTATCCACATGACAAGGACCTTCAGAATGGAGGGAGCTTTCGGCAGCAGCTGCGGTCTGGTCTCAGCTTGCTGATCTAATTGACAAGGCAATGTACTTCTGACCCCACTCCTTTCTTTCTCTCTCTCTCTCACACACACTCACACTCACACAGTGTGTGTGTCTCTCTCTCTGCCCTCCCTCCTTTCCTGCTGCCTTGTAGAGTGTGAGAATTAACCCTTGAGGGCTCAGCCAATTGCTAGTTCATTATTTAGCGGTAAGGCATTCCCTGGGAAATATCCCACCCTCTGACTCCTCCACCTCAACCAAGCTTCACAATCATCATCACTGTGTACCAGTATTAAATTGTTTGTTTAAAACTTATACTGTGTGTGTGTGTGTGTGTGTGTGTGTGTGTGTGTGTATATATAGTATAATATATATATAGTTTTTTGTCTGGTGAAAAAAATTTCCCTGGAACTTAACCCCCTAATTTACATTAATTCTTATGGGGAAATTGGATTTGTATAACATCATTTCTCTTAAAGTCACATTTTTCAGGAACGTAACTACAATGTTAAGTGAGGAGTTACTGTATAGACAACCCTCCTTTGGTTTAGTATTTTTTAATAAAGAAACAGAGTATGCGACAGTAAAGGAGTATTACAAACTGTTTCCTCATCAGATTATAATTTATTTCTAATAGTTCATTATAAATAAGCAATATTTTCTGAGAAAAATGGATTAAGTTAACTAGGAGTGAGCTTAGGCTAGAGTGAACTCAAATTACCTTTTCCACTTGTTTTAGGAGTACATATAATGTTTTACAGAACTTCTGGCTAAAGTTTGTCTCTCTCTTTTTGTTTCTGTACTACAAAACAATAACTTTAAATTTGAAAAAATAAATATGTAGTACATACATCAGTAGCCACCTATGTCTATAAAACAAATGGCCTTTAAGAATCAGAATATGAACAACAGGATGGGTAGTGTACTGTGTTGCCCAGTGTTTCTGGGGATTCTCTTGTTCAAGCTGGAATCTGTTTCATGCCCAGTTTCCATTTGCCCTTATCACAGAAAAAGGAGTGCATGCTAAACTGATTCTGGGTGCTAACCCTGACGAATTGCTAGCTTCTCTGAATTTTTTTTCTCTCACACTAGTGTTCACTTCTGCCTTAAGGAGCAGACTGTCTTCTATCTTCTTGTCTTTAGTAGACAAATGTTAATTAAATATAAAAATGTAGTTTTGTAAGCTCTTGGGGGGCACAAACTTCCCTTTCATTATGTATAGGTGGAGTACCAAGTATGGGACCAAGATTTTTGCCTGAGGCATCTAGGCAGTTGCACAATACAAATATTAAATAGTAATAACAGTTTACTGATTAGACAAGTATCTGTTTAGTATATGAAGACTGTTGAGGAGACCCCTGAATATATCTTTTTAATTTTTTTTAGTGTACTCGTACATGTGGAGATGGAATAAAGACAAGATTAGTGATTTGTCAGCTTCCTACTGGCCAAATGCTGAATGATCAAAGCTGTGAAATTCTAGACAAGCCACCTAATATGTCACAGTGTAATGTGCGTTCTTGCCCTGGCGATGTGTCATGGCAACAGGGACCATGGAAATCGGTACGATAGTATTCCCTATTTTTTCTTTTATAAATTATATATAGTATTTTTCTTTGATCACAGGGAGACAAAACTGTGTGTGGACTGTACTCGTAGCTTTATTAAGCATCTGCTCCTGCTCCCATTTAATTAAATGTCAAACTTCCATTGACCTGTCTGGAAGCAGGATTAAATCAACGTAAAACAGATTTTAAATTTGGTTGCTCTTCATCCTGGATTATAGTGCTGATTAACAGTTTATTCTGTTCTGCAGGAGGAGGAATCAATTTGGGATTTTATGTTTAAAATAAATACTGTAATTTGTATTATAGTATAATCTAAATATTTATATTTGTATATAGATATCTAATGCATAACAGTCTAATGAAAGATACATCTAAGTATGAAGTGTATCTCACACACATGTATGTTTTGTTTTCCCTATCATCAGTCAGTACTGTACTCTGCATTTTATGTACAATTGTGTATTAAGGTTTACATCTGTGGATATAGCAATGACTAATTAAGGGTGTCTGTATAATTGTATAAGTAATTATAGTAGAGCTTCTATCTGTATGTCACTGTCTATTGTTATGTAAAAATGAATACAGTGATCACTACTAAAATCTGTACAGTTCCCACTTGCAGATAGTTTACGTTACTGAAATAATCATAGTAGGCCCTGTGCTAAGGTACTAGGTAGTATTCCCTATGCTGTGAATGCTACAGTAATATTTATTAGACAATGTGCAAAAATTATAAAGAGATCAATGGCAACCACTATCGGGGGTGAATCCAGCTCCACTGAAGTCAGTGGCAAAAATCCCATTCACTTCATTGGGAGCAGGACCAAGACCAGGATCAAAATTCTGTTAAACATTACTTATATTAAGCTAATATAATTTGGTGGTTTTGATCAAGGAATGTGAAAATATTATATTAAATGAACTTCAGATTTAAATTTTAAAATATTTTTAAATAATCTAATTTTATAACCTAAATTTGATTCAAATATAAATTGAAATAGATGTTTTAATTAATAATTTATAATAGTATCTCTTTCTTCCACCGTGCAATCAGAGTTTGTCTTATGCTGGTGCTGAATGTCTGTTAAGCAGATCTCATTTAGCCATTTGCCAAATGTTAACTGGTGACTTGCAAACACTTACTAATATCTGCTTTTGTTTTGTTTTATTTAACTGTAGAATTACATGCTAAAAGGGTAAGCAGAACTTTCATTATCCCTGACTATAAGCTCAATGTTTATTCTGCTTTGATCTCCTGAAATCACTTACTGCCAATTTATTCACTGAGTGATGCTGCGCATTGCATTGCAACATGTGGGTGCTCTTACAGTCATAAGTAGGACGGTAACCACCTGATGGAGCATAGAACCAGTCTGCTGAGGAAGTGGGATCCAGATAACTTTTTAATTTTAAACCATATGTGATATAGTTTTGCAAAGATTTTCATATTATTTTATATCTCAAGTGATATAAAGTTCATTTTATATCTTTCAAAACTAATCCATATGGTTTAAAATGGCATTTTTTAACACCATGCCCCAGTTGGGATTCTGTGGTGATGCTGACATCACCAGCATATTGCTTATTGGGCCTCACTCAGAGAGGGAGCTGGTCATCAAAACCAGTAGGGGACCTAAGATGAAAGTATATTCAAATGCTACATGTATTGACTGTTTCTTAACCTTACTTTTGGGAGTATTCAGCACATAAAACTATAATGAACATTTTTTTAAAAAAAAATTCAAATCACCTTTTAAGTAGGACTTAGGTAAGTGCATGTTGTCTGGAATTATTGATCACTAAGGGCTAGATTGTGTGTATTTGGTACAACCCATAGTTGAAGTGGTACAAAGTCACAGAGCCCTTGAGGAGTACCAGAGGTGTTTTGTCTCAGAAGACAAAAGCCTACTCTGAACTTCCGAGTGCATTTTGATGTGCGCTGCTGCAAATTGCTATACTTAGAGTATTTCTTCACTCCCACCTCACTAGCTCTGCTGACAAGTGTGTATGGAAGGGTAGGGAGAAACCATGACTCTGCCTTCCATGTGTCATTTTGTATTGCTGAGCAATCTTGGATGAGTGTCTGATAGCCACCCTATAATCTCTGGAACTCTTCAGTTCTGCCTTATCTTCAATTTGCCCCTCCCATTCCCCTCTCCTGCCCCCTTAAAGGCTCTGTAGGAATTAGGTAAAATCTAGTTCTGCATTATTAAATTATTGGGTAACAAGTGTGAGTCTGTGAAAGAGCACATTATTTATATATAATAAATAAATATAATATATTTATTATATAAAATTGTGAGTTATCTGTATCCTGTATTATAGGTAGGAACTGACAGTGAAACAATCAAACAGAAAAGGGTCCCATTCAGTTACATCACATGAAGTCTGACAACTAAATATTGACAAATTATATGAGTGTTTTTATATAAATACTAGAAACCTAAACATTAAGATGGGTGAACTTGAGTGTTCGGTGTTTAAATGAGAATATTGATATAATAGGGATCTCAGAAACTTGGAGAAATGATGGTCATCAATGGGGCATGGTAATACCAGGGTACAAAATGTATAGGAATGACAGAATAGGTCACATTGGTGGGGGGAGTGGAACTATATGTGAAAGAATGCATAAAGTTGTATACAGTAAAAATCTTAAATGAATCAAAAATGTACCATAGAATATCTATGGATAGAAATTCCGTGCTTGAATAAAAAGAGTATAGCAGTAGGAATATACTACCCACCACCTGACCAAGATGGTGATTGTGAAATGCTCAGGCAGATTAGAGAGGCTAAAAAAATAGAACATTCAATAATAATGGTGAATTTCAACTATCCCCATATTGACTTGGTTCATATCAGCTCAGGATAGGATGCAGAGATAATATTTCTAGACACTATTAATGACTGCTTCTTGGAACAGCTAGTCCTGGAACCCACAAGGCGAGAAGCAATTCTTCATTTAGTCATAAGCAGTGCACAAGATCTGGTCCAAGAGGTGAATATAGCTGAACTGCTTGGTAATAGCAACCATAACATAATTAAATTCATTATGCTTGTAGGGAGAAAAATGCCAAAGGAACCCAACACACTAGCATTTAACTTCATAAAGAAGAACTACCCAAAACATAAAGAAGCTAGTTAAACAAAAATTAAAAGGAAAAATCACAGAAGTGAAATGCCTGCAAACTGCATGGAAATTTTTAGAAAACACTCTAATAGATACTCAAGCTACTGCATCCCCCAAATAAAAAAAAAAACAATAAGCAGATCCCCCCCAAAATGCTACCATGGCTAAGCAACAGAGTAAAAGAGGCAGTTAGAGACAAAAAGACATCCTTTAAAAATTGGAAGTCAAGTCCTAGTGATAAAAATCGAAAGGAGCGTAAATTCGGGCAAGCCAAATATAAAAGTATAATTAGGCAGGCCTAAAAAATAATTTGAAGAACAACTAGCAAAAGACACAAAAACAAACAGGAATTTTTTAAAAGTACATCAGAAGCAGGAAGCTGCCAAACAATCACCGGGGTCTCTGAACGATCAAGGTGCTAAATGTGCACTAAAGGCAGACAAGGCTGTTGTGGAGAAGCTAAATCAATTCTTTGCATTGGCCTTCACTGCAAAGGTGGTAAGGTATACAGGAGGTTTTGGAACACACTGATATATTAAACAGTGATAAGTTATCAGCCAGATGTCACTGTTGGAAGACAGGATACTGGGCTAGAAAGACATTGGTCTAAACCCTTGTGGCCATTCTCATGTTCTGTAACCTTACAGCAATCTTGATAACATTACACACAGATTGGGGCATAAATTAGAGCAGCCCTGAAGTTAATTTTAATTTACAGTGGGAGCTGGCCCAGGCCCTACTGAGCTCAAGTTTGCGGCAGCGCTTTGAAGTGTAAGTGTGGTCGCACGTGAGTGCTAGGAGAGAGCTCGCCAGGGCTGCTGGTAATCCACTTCCATGAGGGGATTAGCTCTGAGCACTGGGACCATGGGTCCCGGTGCTTGGAGCCTGTCTACAGTAGTGCTTTAAAGCACTCAGATTTGCTGAGCTCAGAGCGCTATAAAATAGAAGCATAGCCAAGCCCTTAATAAACGGATAAAGGCCACTTTAATTGTGAATGAGAGTGTCCACACTGAGGTTTAATGCAGAATCCACATCTAATTCACACCTTTAGTTAATCTGGATTAATTTTCCTGAGTATCTCCATGTAGACAAGCCCTAATATAAGTTTTATGATTGTTAACTACTGTAAGTACTGCAGAATGAAAGAATGAGCTGAATTCTTTAAATGGGTATAAATAAAATTAACTTAAGTGATAAAAATAGAAAGGAGCATACATTCGGACAAGCCAACTGTTCCCATTACAGAATCTTGAATAATCGTGATGTCAGAGCCAGAGACGTTAGTCCCAGGTTGAGCTTGCAGGGTGGCAATTAGAAAATACATCCCTTTACTTATATGTTGAATGCACTTGGTATGGACGTCTCTGAGAGATAAAGAATGGGGGATCCCAGGAGGGCCATTTTACAATCACTTTTCAAAGTATAAATGTTTTTCTTCCACCCTTTGAATCGTACAAAAGTTTCTGAGTGCACTTTCTTTACCGAGAGATGAATCATGGTCTTTATTTTTCAAGTCTCCTTCATCTGCATGTCAACTGGTAATGGTCAGGTGACAATCAAAGATCCATACATCTTTCAGGGGCTCTGAATAATTTCAATTATTCTTATGGGGATACAAATCGATCCAAAATAATACATTTGTCACATTCTTGATTTAAAGTAAGATTATTAATATAATTAATCCTATTAAATCTCTGGCAGTGGCATGTGTACAAAAAAGCCCTGTAAATCATATTTGTAGATAGTTTTTCAGGCTAACTGCTACATACTTGAGTATAATATCTCTATTTTGATACATACAGTGCACTATAATACATAGTCTAAATTATCCTTTCATAGAACTAATTATTTCAGTGGAATTACACCAGGAAAAAATTCTGGCCTGTATGTCTAGGATGTTTTCCTTTAAGTCTTCCCTGGTTTTATGTGTGAAAGAGTTGTGCCAACCATTCAAAAAACTTTAAAGAGAAAATATATAGAGACCATATGCCACATTGCAAAATATCAAGAGAAAATTCCATAGTATTTTATCAGTTTGCTAAGAGTACATTTTTTTATTAATGATTTATATATTTTTTTTTCCTTCTTTCATTACGCTGTGTTGGGCACTTGTCTGAAGTGCATGAAGTGAGACATCTTGACTTAGTTCTGGAAACTTTCATTAAGACATTCCCGATTGCCTTTATGCTCTTGAGAACTGGAGGTCAGATTCTGTGCTGCTCCCTCTGGAGGCGCACCGCACAGAAGGTGGCTTTAACTTGTGGCAGCCTCCCTTCTGTTGCTTACGTCTTGCAGTGCAAACGAAAATGGCCATAATACATGCAGCTGTGGTCCTACCTTTGCCATTCGTCTTTCTTGGGTGGAGACCCACATCTGTCTCCCTCTCAATAGGGGTATTTGGAGGCTGACCAGTTTCCTGTCTTCATTGTGTTATTCCCAGGAAAAGACAATCTACCTAAGCAGACTTGCTTCACTTCTCTCCTCAGAGATGGCACACAGTTTAATTGCTAGAGCTACCACACTGTTCTTTCTAAGTAAGCATATTTTTTCTTAAGGTAAAAGTACTAGAAAGCACTACAGCGAAAACTGTACCAGATTAGCAGCGATCATTCTCTCCCTCCAGCAAGGGTGGTGGATGAGTAGTCCTTCAAACCCCGTCCAGGGGTTTTCCTGTGGTTTCATCCCAAAAGATTAGTCATGTTTGCTACCTTGTTCAACAGTCTTTTGATGTTCACGATACTTCCCAGATATTGTATAATGCTGTCTTCATACAATCCCACAATAGTACATAAATATTTGCATTGTTAATATACTTAAACTTAACTCAGTAATATTTGTCCAGGTATTGCAAGAAATTTCCATCACAATATTTTTTCAGCCAACATGAAATATTATTATTCAGTAATTGTTTAGTTTTTAATTGAGGATTCTGAATATTATTATTCAGTAATTGTTTAGTTTTTAATTGAGGATTCTAATAATCAAATTGTGAAATTAAATAGTAATATATGGTTATTTGCTAAGGGCTGACAGTGTGTTAGATTTTACATTGTTATGATAGACTGTTACTTCATTTAGAGCACTGGATGAGCACAGTCTGCAGACATCAAATAATTCCTCCAGAGTTTATACTTTAAAAAAGAAAAAAAAATAGAATATACTAGGAGATGGATTGGCTGGCCTCCAGTAGGTGGTCAGGAAGAGATTTTTTGCTCCGACCCCCCCCCCCCCCTGTATCCTGGGAGGGTATTCTTTAAAAAAAATTCCTTCCTCTGAAGTATCAGAGATGTCCACAGCTGGAGATCAGATACTGGACAGGGTAGCCAAGCTCTGTAGTGGCACTGACCATTCTCGTTCTCAGGTGCTTGACTGGCTGGTTTTTCCTCACATGCTTAGAGTCTAACTGATGGTTCGGGAAGGAATTGTCCCCCAGGTCAGATTGGTAGTGCCGGGGGGAGGGAAGGGGGTTGCTTGCCCTCTTCCGAAGTTAGAGCGTGTGGGTCATTTGCCAGGAATATCTGGGTATATTTCATTTAATCATTTCCCTGCCTTTCAGGGGCCTCGAGCTCTAGTGCATGTTGGTCCCTCCTATTCTCTCCCTGTGGTACGTAATAGTCTAATGCTCTATGGGCTGTAATATTTTGATCCCATTTCACTATCATTCAGTCACATATTTTAAAACTCTGAGACAAATGTCGCTGATTTCTTTAGAGTTCCAGGTTTTCTCTTTAGTTATTAGCTCCAGAATTACTCCACTGAAAAACTCTGTGTTTGCACTGGTGGAAGAAATATAATTTTTATTTTGTGTATGAATAGAAGTAATTTTTTAAAAAACTGAGGTTCCAGTCCTGTCCCAGTGAAGTCAATGCCAAATTCCCATTGACTCCTCTAGGAGCAGGAGCAGGCCAATGATTCATAGGTAGAAGTATTTATTTGCTTTCATTTTAATGCAAAGATCCTATTATGTTTCTTAAACGTGTCAGCATTCACTTCTATAGTATATAAAGAATATTTATGTCCTTAAAGTTAACCTTTTATATTAAAAGGGAATTCAAGATCAGAAATCATGGTTTTCAAAACCAGCTACATTCTTATACCTCTACCACTGCTGCTGCATATTGTCAAATTTCAGAATACCTCATTACTGATACAACATGTTTATATCCCTTTGACTGAAATCTTTAATGGTAGCATATGCTGTTCATTCTTTAAAACTTTGAGAGAAAGAAATGCCTTTTCAGAAATCAACTGATAATATCTGCCACTATTCAGACTGTCATAAAATGGATTTAGAATAGTAGACTATTAACTATACCATCATTTTGATTTAAAATGGATCAAAACAGCAATTTCCAAAATTCCAGAAAGGACATTCGTATGTGTTGGTTTTATTAAATTTAGAATAAATTCATTCATTTTGATACTATATTGTCTGTGTAGTTTAAAAAAATAATTTATAATGTATGTTTGATAATTTATTATGTTGATGTGACTTGGTGTCTGTGTGAAATACAGTTGCATTTTAACCCCTATTTGTTTGACACATGTTTTGTGGCTTTGTCTGTGTTTTTATTTAATTTGTGCTTTATTAATGCATCTTAATATTTGGACTCCTTTTAAAAAATTTTTGGAATTAACCACTATTGTGGGAAACGTTGTTATTACCATTGAGAGATCTTTGTATTGTAATGAATTTTCTATGGTTTTTCAGTAGCATTATTTTCACAGGGGAAAAAATGTTAAGGAATTTCTTTTGTAAAATATTAAAGGTCGTTATATTTTAGAAATTGTCATGGCTTTTATACCTGAACCTAAAATTAATTACTCTAACTAATCATTGTTGTCACCAGAAAGCTTACTGATGCACAACAGCAGCAATTAATGAAGCTGGACAATGTGGCATGAAATATCCAGTTGATGCATGATATTTGGAGATAAAATTAAAGGATATTGGCGGCAAACCTCCTTGTACTGTAGCTGTAACTTTAGGGTCCAGTCCTGGTCCCACTAACATCAGTAGCAAAAATACCAAACACTATTGATAATATTTTAATGCAATTTAATATGTTAATTGATGGTACACCTTCAACTGAAACACTGTTTATTATTATCACTCCATATCAAAAAAGATATATCAGAAATAGAAGGAGAAAGAGATGAGCAATTAAAGTTGCTATGTCACTGGAAAGACTTCCATTTGAGGAGAGTTTGAAAAGATTAGGGCAGTTTCATTTAGAGAAGAGACTAGTAAAAGGGGACATAACAGAAGACAATGCAATAATGAATGTCATAAGAACAAACAGCAAGTACTTTTGTTTACCATTCCTAGTAATACAAAAACAATGGAATATTAACTGAAAATGAAAAGCAAAGATAATTCAAAAAAGGATTAGATACCTGTGGTTATATTAACTATGTTTAAAATTATATGAAGGATGTAAACACATGCTTCAGGTTACAAGGTGACCACTGACTTACAGGGGTTAGCAAATGGGCAGGTTATTCTATAATTGTCCATTATGAGGGTCCTTGCTTCTTTCTCTGAGGATTCTGGTATTGACCATTGTCAGAAGCAGGCTACTGTACAGACAGACAACTAGTCTGATTGGTGTGGCTGTGCCTGTGTTTCTTGAATTTTTCCTGCTGAAGCACCCTAAGTCCCAAATCTCCAAACACTTACATGCATGCGTATTTTTAAGCATATGAGTAGTCTCAATGTGTAAACTTGTGCATAAGCGTTTGCAGGATTGGGGCCTAAATAATAATATGTAGACTGAAAAATACAGAAGAATGCAATAGGTTGAAAAGAAAATGGAAGATGATGGAAAGAAGTGGGCAAAATATTGTATTTCTCATGACTTAGATTATACAAAAATATATTTTGTTACTTTTATTTAACATTTTAAAACAAAAAAATACCCTGTTTTCCCTATTTCTTAAATTAATATAGAATATTTTAAACACTGCATTAAAATGAAACTATATTTTGCAAGCTTATGAATACTGACCTACAGTTTTTTTTATCATCACTTAATTCTTATTCAGTTTGGTTGGGGCGGGGGAGGTTGAGTTAGCACATTGCAGAGGTAAGTGTCTTAAGACTATGACTTAATATAGTATAAACACAAATGTGTCTATTTAAAATGTTCTTTTATTATGATTCAGTGGGATTTCATAGAGAAAATTCTGCAAATTACTTTAAAAGTTTTATATAAGAGGTGCTATTTACATGCAAAATATTATTGTAATACCTGGGTATAATGAACTAAGATAAACCGGAACAGTTTATACATTAGTAGAGATGGGCCTACTCTGAACATCTGGAAATGTTGTGAGACTTGGAATCCAGATGCAGATACAAATTTGAGAGGTGGCTGGTGTTTCTAGATCTGAATACCACTGATCTTGGGAAGGCCAGACTAGAATCTAAATATTACAGTTGGATTTCATCTCTAAATTATACAGAAGTAGAATAAAACTCATGATTGTTTTGGTATGTTCTAATGCGTAAATAGCAGTTTTGACTGTAGCAGGTGTTAGATTCTTCAAGAGATTGTCCACATGGAGTCCACTCCTGGTGCGTATGTGCTTCATGTGCACAAGATCAGGTTCTTTTGACCAGCAGTGCTTGTTGCAGCCAGGCCTGCACCTTACATGTCCTAACATCTCCCATCTGAGGGCATAAAGGTTGGAGTTAGGCCAAGATCCTTAAAAATATTTATTTGTCTAACTTCCATTGATTTCAACAGCTTTCAACCTAAATACCTTTGAAAACCTGGGCCTTAGTTCTTTGTCCATTAACTTATAAAAATAAAATGAAACTAATGTGACATTGCTTAATGCACAGATACTACAGATGAGAATGCAATATAAGAACCTGTATCGAATAGAAATGGAATTCAGACTCAGGGCCTGTGGTCCCCTTAGGGAGGTCATCAGGTATTTATAAGAATGGGTGTCCCCCTGCATGAAAACGTAGAAATCTTGGAAACACTGAGCTAAAAGGAGTCATCCAACCTAGCCCCTGCGCTGAGACAGGACCAGGTATGCCTAGACCATCCCTGACAGGTGTCTGTCTAACCTGTTCTTAAAAATCTTCAATTACCAGAGATTTCACAACCTCCCTTGGAAGCCTATTTTTGGGCTCAACTAGCTTAATAGTTAGAAAATTTCTTCCTAATAGTTAGCCTAAATCTCCCTTGCTGAGATTAAAACTTTTCCTACTTTTTCTCCCTTCAGTGTACATGGAGAACAATCAATCACTGTTCTTTTTATAACAGCCCTTAACTTATTTGTAGGCTGTTTACAAGTCCCGCTTCAGTTCTTTTCTGAAAACTAAACATGTCCTGTTTTTTAACCTTTCCTAATAGGTCAGGTTTTCTAAACTTTTTGTTAGAATTATTGCTTTCCACAGGACTCTCTCCAAGTTGTCTACCTCTTTCTTAAAATGTGGTGCCAAAAACTGGATACAGTATTCCAGCTGACTTCTCCAACACCAAGTAGAGCGGGACGATTATCCCATGTCTTACATACAACATTCTTGTTAGTACACCCCAGAATGTTAGCCTTTTTAGCAACTGCATCACATTGTTCACTCATATTCAGTTTGTGTCCCACTATAAGACCCAGCATCTTTTCAGCAGCACTACTGCCTTTCTAGTTATTCCCCCTTTTGTAGTTGTGCATTTGATTTTTTTTTCTTTCTATGTGTACTATTTTGCACTTGTTTGTATTGAATTTCATCTAGTTGATTGCAGATCAATTCTCCAAGTTGTTAAGATGTTTTTGAATTGTAGTCCTGTCCTCCAAATTCTAGTAACCCCTCCCAGCTTGGTGTCATCCACAGATTTTATAAGCATAATCTCCACTTTGTTGTCCAAATCATTAATTAATATATTAAATTGTACGGGAACCAAGACAGACTCCTGCAGGACCTCACTAGATACATCTCTCCAGATATAAACATGTTATGAACTAGCCACGTTAGAGCCACCAACCCATGTGAAAGCTCATTCCATTAGAGCTCGGGCTTCCTGTTTGAAGAACGTTCCTATTTCTCAAATTTATAGGGAAGCTGTATGGAGTTTTGTCCATAGATTTCCAAGACACCATTCTTCTGGCAAATGCTTCCACATAGGATGCACATTTTGATAGGGTTATCCTGAAGTCATTGCTTGGAGATAGGTACCAAGAGTCCTGTTCAACCAATCATAAAACTGCTTCTTAGTCTCCAGGAGTGGAATCCATGTGGACAATCACTTGGGAAGAAAGAGCAGTTACATTTACTGTGGTTCTTTGAGATGTATTGTTCAGAGAGATTTCCCACTGACACACCTTCCACGCTGCTACAGATTCCTATTTCTCTGGGATAATGTATTAGCAAAAGGACTGAGGGATGATTGGCCTGCTCTGCCATTTATAGCCTGGGGGACACGAGGATGCTTAGGATGTAAATGCTGCCCCCCACAGACACTGCTGACCAAAAGAATCGTATCTAAAGCTCATGGGGCACATGTGCACCAAGAGTGGAATCCGGCTGGATAACGTTTCAAAGAGCCACAATTACTGAAGGGTAAGTAGCTGTTCTTTTGAGGTTCTGATGCTATGCTACTGAAGTCCATGACAGACACCCATTGACTACAGTGGAGCAGGATCAGGCCCACAGTGAAGTGTTCTGTGGAAAAAAGCTAGTTCCCTAGTCAAGTGTTCCACATTATGAGCAAAATCACCTACACTTTTCAAGATTATTAAAATACTCCCACCACTGCATGCTTAGATAGTATGTCTCTGTTGTGTCTCTGTGAAGATCTCAAACCTAACCAGAAAAAGAAAGTATAAAATAAGAATTGAACTGAGTGTCTGGGTACTTCTTAATCTTTGCCATGTTATGCAAACTTTTTACAACTATATTGGAATAAATTCCTGTTATTACCATATGACCCAAAGACCCAGCCAGGACTGGGTCTCTCTTGTATGCAGTACAGTCGCTATAGACCTTACAGTCTAAGGCCCTAATCTTGCGAACACTTCCGCATTCACTTAACTTTAACTACATGAGTAGGCATTGACTCCAATGGAACTGCTTATGTGCTTTAAAGTTAAGCAGGATGGAGGCCTATATTAATAATATAATAAACAGGAGGAAAGGCTGTGGGGTGAAAGGGTAACAAAATGTTTTTAATGAGGTACAATTGCACATTTACTGTCATTGAAATTTTCAGCACTTTATAAATAAACAGCGCTATTATTGTTCTGCATGCTTTTGTATTGCAGATTCAAGTAATAAGTATCCAATAGTTGAAGACTAACAATTCTATATAAGAATTGAGACTTTCCCCAACCCCAAATACAAACCTAGTTTTTAACGGTATATGAAAGTTTACATTTGGGAGGTGGGAATGTGTGCTTGATATGGCATTTACCTTCTGGGTCATCACTCTATTTCTGCTAACATTATTGAAAATGACAGTGTGTAGATTGCAGTTAGTAAGAATCATAGAATTGTAAGACTGGAAGGGACCTCGAGAGGTCTTCTAGTCCAATCCTCTGCATTTAAGACAGGACTAAGTATTATCTAGACCATCGCTGACAGGTGTTTGTCTAACTTGCTCTTAAAAATTATTTCAGGGCTTAACTACCCTGACAGTTACAAAGTTTTTCCTAATGTCCAACCTAGACCATTGCTACAATTTAAGCCCACTGCTTCTTGTCTTAGAGGTTAAGGAAAATTAACCTCAGAGGTTAAGGAAAATTTTTCCCTTCTTCCTTGTTACAGCCTTTTATGTACTTGAAAACTGTTGTCATGTCTGCTCTCAATCTCAGAGGTTAAGGAAAATTTTTCCCTTCTTCCTTGTTACAGCCTTTTATGTACTTGAAAACTGTTGTCATGTCTCCTCTCAATCTTCTCTTCTCCAGACGAGACAAACTCAATTATTTCAATCTTCACTCATAGGGCCATGTTTTCTAGACCTTTAATCATCTTTGTTGCTCTTCTCTGGACTTTCCCCAATTTGTCTGTATCTTTCCTGAAATGTAGTGCCCAGGCATGGCCTAATGCCTAATCAGCGCAGACCACAGCAAAAGAATTACTTTTCATGTCTTGCTTACAACATTTCCAAAATGATGTTTGCTTTTTTGACAACAGTGTTACACTGTTGACTCATATTTAGCTTGTAACCCACTATGACCCCCAGATCCTTTTTAGCAGTACTCCTTCCTAGGCAGTCATTTCCCATTTTGTATGTAACTGATTGCTCCGTCCCAAGTGGAGTACCTTGCATTTATCCTTATTAAATTTCATCCTATTTACTTCAGACTATTTCTCCAGTTTTTCCAGATCATTTGAATTTTAATCCTTTCCTCCAAAGTACTTGCAATCTCTCCCAGGTTGGTATCATCCACAAACTTTATAAGTGTACTCTTTATGCCATTATCTAAATTATTGATGAAGATATTGAACAGAACTGGACCAAAATTGATCCCTGTGGGAACCCACTGCGAACAACTGATAACTACTCTCTGAGAATGCTTTTCATGCCACTTATGCACCCAGCTTATAGTAGCTCCATCTAGGTCAGGGGTGGGCAAACTACAGCCCGCAGGCCACATCCGGTCCACGAGACCGTCCTATCCGGCCCGTGCCCAGGAAGGCTGCCCCTGGCCCCTCCTCTGGAGCTGCGCAGTGCAGACACCGCTGTGGGGCCGGGGCTGTGCGCGCCCCCCCAACTCCTGGAGCCGTGCCGCAGGGGCAGCACTCCAGGCGCTGGGGCTGTGCGCTGGCCCCTCCCCCGGAGCCTCGCTGCGTGGGGAGCGCTTTGGGTTCTGGGGCTGCGCGCTCACCCCTCCCCCAGAGCCATGCCACGCAGCAGAGCTCTGTGGACCAGGGCTGTGCACTCCCCCTCTCCCCTGGAGCCATCCTGCGTGGTCAGAGCTCTGAGGGCCAGGGCTGCATGCTCCCCCCTCTCCCTCCGAGCAGCTATGGTAAGAGGGGGCATGGGGAGGTTCCAGGGTGGTGGTTGGGGGGGGGGGGATTTTGGAGGGGACAGTCAGGGAGCAGAATGGGGTGGGGTTCTGGGGTGGTGGTTAGGGGTGGGAAGGTGGATGGGCTTGGGGCAGTCAGGGGACAGGGAGCAGGGGAATTGACTAGGGTGAGGTTCTGGGGGGTAGTTAGGGGTCTGTGGAAGGGGCAGTCAGGGGACAAGGTGCGGGGGGGTTGGATGGGTCAAAGATTCTCAGGGGACAGTCGGGGCAGAAAGTGGGAGGGGGCTGGATTGGGGATAGGGCTTTCCCTACCTGGCCCTCGATATAATTTCGCAAACCCAATGTGGCCCTCGGGCCAAAAAGTTTGCCCACCCCTGATCTAGGTTGTATTTCTTTAGTTTCAATATATGAAAAGGTCATGCAAGACAGTATCAAAAGCCTTACTAAAGTCAATATATATATACCACATCTTCTACTTCCTCCCTGTTCTGTCAAAGAAAGCTAGTAGGTTGATTTTACTCAATTTATTCTTGACAAATCTATGCTGACTTGTTACTTATCACCTTTTTATCTTCTAGGAGTTTGCAAATTGAATTGCTTCATTATCTTTCTGGGCACTGAAGTTAAACTGACTGGTCTGTAATTTTCAGGGTTGTCCTCATTCCTGTTTTTATAGATTGGCACTATATTTGCCCCTTTCCAGTCCTCTGAAATCTCACCCATCTTCCATGACTTTCCAAAGATAATCACTAATGACTCAGATATCTCTTCAGTCAGCTCCTTGAGCATTTGAGGATGTATTTCATCAGGCCCTGGTGACTTGAAAACATCTAATTGTTCTAAGTAATTTTTAACTTTTTCTTTTCCTATTTTAGCCTCTGATCCTACCTCATTTTCACCGAGACAGGATAAATTATTTCCTTTGTTCATATTTAATTTTTGTACATACATAGCTAAACTTTACAGGTCTGCCATTTTGTGACTGGGTAGTCCATATATATTTTTGCATTAGGCTAATTGGATGGAGCCCATTTACATTAAGAAAAACAAGGATCCATACAATTTTTAAAATGGAAGAAAGCACATAAATTAAATCCTTAAATTTCAGCTGGCTCATACAGTTAAAGGGGCTCTCTCAAGTTAAAATTATGGTCCAGATTGTACTGTAAAGGTCCATATATGCAAGGCACACTTTTAAGTGCAGATCATCCCTTTTTCATATGCAGTGGCAGTGTATCATCTCTGTGGTACCACCTGCCCTTCTTTAACAACACATATATTCCTTGGGAGGGATTGTCCCTTACAGTTTTTTTAATATCTATTATAATAAATTTCAATGGGAGTTTTGCCTAAATATGGGTTGAAGGTAAAAAACAGCACAGAATGGCATGCATGATCTTCCAGATCACTTAAGCCCAGCATTTTGGGCTGCACATGAGGGATAAGAGTCCACAAGCAAAGTGATGGCAGAAGAAAGGAATATATGTTATCTAATTCTAGGCTGGTGACCAGATGTCCTGAATTTAAGTTAAGAGTGAGTAAGGCAGGAATAATAGGGAGATGAAATGGAATCTAAAAAAGGAATATTAAATGAGCTTCCAAATGTGACAGACATTGCTGTTAAAAATATTTGTCATTCACTCAGGAAATAGTAACTGTTCTCTTTAAATATTAAAAGCAATCACAAAACTCTAGCACAGTTAAAAGTTTTGTGCCAACACACAGTTCTGTGGAGATAGCGCAAGCCTCAGTCAGGCATTTCAATTATAGAACCTTAGAGACTATTATTGTCTACCCCAGGGGTCAGCAACCTTTGTCCCCTGGCAGGCCAGACAGGTTTGTTTACTTACCACGTCTGGCCTGCACTGCTTCTCAGACTCCCCAATGGCCTGGGACTATGAATTGTGGCCAGCGGGAGCTGTGATTGGCTGAATCCGGGGATGGGGCAAGTAAACAAACTGGCCCAGCCCGCCCCGCCAGGGGCTAACGGAGGCGGGCCGTGTCACAAAGGTTGCTGATTCCTGGTCTACTGTCTATATAATATAGGGCCATCCAGTGCTAGTTGGTTCCCCAGTGGATTACTCATGCCTTCATTTGCATACCTCATCCAGAATGGCAAAAACCTGGAAGAAAGTAGTTTCTGGAGGACAGGTCTCAGATTCATATTTGGTTTGGGATTTTGAGTCCAGTATTCATGTCTATATACAACAAATAAGAATAGTGTCTCTGTAGGCTTTTTGTTCCTATTTTATCTTCTGTCCTATATCTGAGCCATTTTCATTATTTTCTCTTCTGATAATCTCTCTTCTTCTGCAACAGAAGAAGAGAAGTGATGTAATTAAAACTACTGGTTTTAGGTCTCCTTTTAAATAATGAAGATTGATTAATTACTGTATTTTAAATTTTCTCAGAAAAGAATACAGTCTAGAGAACTTCAGGAGAAAATATTGTGCATATATAAAAAGCACAATGGTCATTCATTTGCTAAAAAAAGTATCAGTCGAATTTAAAAAGAGGACACTGCTTATAAAGCAACTATGAAAATAATTGCAAGTACTGTATTATTAATTTCTAATACCAGACACACTTTAATACAATGAATGTAAAGATGTGAATGTAGTTGAATCTCCCAAAAGAAACTGTGGTACTATGTAATGGAAAGACATTAATTATAAAATTTGCTTTAATTAAGTTTATACTATTTTGGCCGCCAAATAAATGAAAGCGTATTGTAAATATCTCTTTAAAATTCAGCTTGACAGAAAAAGCTAAATGCTATAGAAAAGCATTTTAACTCTCTTATTAAGTGTTTAACTTTCCAAATGAGTTCTCATTTTATTTCAAACAATTGCGGAAGGAGATGCATATCTTTCTCATGCACCTAAGTGAGATATAACTGCTGCTCTGCTTAGGCAGGAATTTTCCTCACTAACTCCTTAAGGTGCAGTATGTTCATCTGAAAATATCTGCAGTTTTTTAATATGACTAAAAAGTGTAAGAGGAGCTATAATCACAGAAGGACCTGCTTTCCCATGGATAGGGAATGATACAGAATAAAGATTTAGGAACAGCTGCACAGAAGGAGAGAATTCACCTAAAGGCAGGGAAATCAGGTTATTGGCCAGCCCTGCCCCTGCTGGTGTCTAGCAACTCTGACCTTATCTTCATCTTAAACTAGTTTGTTACCTGGAAATTTTTGTTTTTGTTTTTTTTTTTTAAATGACTAAAAATGTCACACATGAATAGTATACAAGAAACCCAGCCCGAATGCATATCTTCACATCATTAGAAATACAGTTTGCCAATCTTTGAGATTTTATTTATTTATTTATATTTATTTTACATTTCAGGAGTAGATTTACAGCTGTACTCTGGATGTTTTATGTCATTTGGGAGCAGCATAAAAAGCCAGAGCAGACTGGACAGTTAAGCTTGGTTTAAATCTGCTTTGCATAACCACAGCAGCATACAGTACAGGGAGTGTAGAACTCTACATCCCAGTTTTCTTTTTCTATTCTTTACATTTCTCTGCACACAGAGCCTCAGTTGTATCCCTCCTGCCTTCTACACTCCCATCCGTATGTGTTGTGTGCACACACTTTCCCTAGATGCCTTCCCTGTTAGCTATGATGCAACAAGTAGGTTTGAAAAGAAACATTTGGATCAAAGGCCATTTTTCTTCATAATAGATTTATGTTTCAACCAGGGAATGACATACAAAAGCTCTGACAAAAAAACGCTCAATGAATGGAAAAAATGGTCCAGTGCCCAGAGCCCTGGACTAGGAGCGTGGAGAGCTGGGTTCAGTTACTTGCTTCAGCACGGACTTCTGTTTGATCTCATGCAAGCTGCTTATTGTCTCTGTGCCTCAATTCCCCGTCAGTGAAATGGAGCTATTATTGCTTCACTGCCTCATAGGGGGGCTGGTGAATTGGTACATTAAAGATTAAGTGCTTTGAGACCTATGATGAAAAATGCTATATAAGAAATAGGTGGTGGTGTTCACACAGGCCTGTCCTCTTTTAAAATGGGCCACCATTACCCAATTCTTTTTAATGGGACTAAGGCACATATGTGGTTAAGATGGCCACCTCAAAATAGCCACCATCTCCCACCACTCTCAGTGAGACTTGACACCATAGGCCGACCATAGCAAAAATGGCCAATGCCCCCCATTGCTTCCATTAGGAATAAAGCCAAACTAGCCTAGGAAAGATGATTGCCCAGTGCTTTCAAAAGGTAGAGCGGAACTTTCCAAGGAGCAAGAGGAATTAAGGTGATAACTATCTTTACTAAGGTATCCTGTGGAGTTAGTGTAAGTGAGAACAATAGGGGAGGGCAGGCATTTTGCTAAGTGGGCCATTCTTCATGAGTTTCCATGAAGATTCTATAAGCCAGCTTTTGCTGAAAGAGTAATTTTCAGTTATGAAGGATAAAAGGGAAATTGACTTTTAACCCTAAATATTTATCTTAAACTACCCATTGTACCAGATCTACTCAAGATTTACTTCTGCAAATTTTAGTATAAATAGGTAATAACTGTGCTGAGATCATTGAGAACTCTGAGATTGGAGCCACTGTAGTGTTGGGCCGTCTATTCCTGCTCTGTCATGTAGTTGTGTTAGTAGCGTCTTGCGGTCCATTGTGTCAAAGATCCAGCAGGCTGAGCATGGGGATCTTAGCTATGTCCAGAACACAAAGAAGTCATCTTGTATTGCCACTAGAGCCATCTTTGTGTTGTGCCCTGTTCTGAATCCTGACTTTGAGGAGTCCAGGATTCTGGCTTATGAAGCATGTTTTTGAAGGTTGTTGGTTGTTACTTTCTCACCCTCACATTGCAACCCACAATGAGTGAGCCTGTTTTCTAACACCATAGTAAGAGGAATATGGAGAATACAAGCAGGGCCGGATCTACCCTTTTTGGTGCCCCAAGCAAAAAAAACAAAACAAAACCCAACACCAAAAAAACAAACGGCTGGAGCAGAGTCTGCCACCCTAAGAATGGACAGAATGCCACCCCCTGCTGGGTGCTGCCCTAAGCAGATGCTTCCTAGACTAGTGTCTAGAGCCGGCCCTGTATACAACCATAAACTAACTGAAGATGGGCAAGGTAGGATGATATGATAGAAAATCATTGCAATGACTGTATATAATATGCATACCACTATAAGCGCCACTGCTTCAGCTTTGCTGTTTTTTCTGGTCTTTTATGACTGTCCTCTTTTAGTGCTTGTGTATTACCGTAATATGTGCTGTAAAGAACTCGCTTTATTTTAATAAAGAGTTAGTAACTTACAAATCAGAAATGACACAGGCCCAATTCTAGAGTCTGATATGACCCCTTTGCAATGCTCACAGTTGCAAAGGGGAAGGACACCTTGTGTATTTCTCCAGCTGAGACTTCCTTCAGCAGAGAGGGAATGCATATTTGGTGCAGAATTGGTGTTAACAACTCTACACCAGCACTTCTAACCCTCCAGCAGGGGGAAGCATGGCCAGCTGAAAGAGGGCGTGACCTGCTTCAACTAATGGCAGGGTCTGAAGTAGCTCCCAGCTGGCCCCTGCACTGGGCACAGCTAGGCTAAGAAGCCATTTAAGGAGTCACCATCCTGCAACTAACCAAGAACTTTAGTCCTTGAATCGTTTTAGAGCATCTTAAACTACTCCCACTTGACTGGCTCTAGGAGCCATTGTGCCAACCAAAGATCACTAGAGTGCAAAGCATTGTAGTGCTGTCTCCTCCCTTCTCTAACATTCCTCCTAGATCACAACAGGAAAACCACCATTTTTTTAATCTCTGATACCTCACTGGGATCCCTGTTACCTCACTGGAGTAGGTTCTGGATTGAACCATAGAATTTGAAAGTCTCTGGTCCAATTTATTGCAATTTGTATGTGTTTATAATCTTTGAATATGCTGGCTCTATATGGTTATACAATCACACCTAAAAGGCTGTTGTTTCTTTTACACTGGTAATGTATTACAGTATTCTGTTTAGATGCTACTTTTCCCCTCTTGGCCACAGCCTTACAACTCTTTTGCCATTCACTTGCTAATAAAAGCTCAAGCAAGAGCTGTTTATATCCTTTCCACTTGCTAAGCTGTTTTCAAAGTGGAGTCTTGAAAAAACCCATTTGGCCTCGATAGACTATGGACACAAACTTCCCTTGAAAAGAAGTTAAAATAAATGTAGACTAAAATCCCAAGAAAAATCTAACTGCTTAGGTTTTTTTAAAGTACAGTATCTGTAAAAAAGGATAAATCTCAAACCTTCCAGTAAAGCTTTATTTATTGCAACTGCTGAGAATTATATTTAAGCTGTTTGAAAAGAGCCTTAATTTGCTAGCAATTGATTATGCTCCTTCTGCATAACAATTAACTTGTGGACTTCAGAGTGCCAAGAGCTGCATCAGGCTGATTCTCATAAAATTTTAATACTGAAAAAAAACTTAACCAATGACTCTTAGTTCCCAGGATAAAGAATGACTTTGAATGATATTAATCAGCTCCAGCTTTTCACTGCAGTTTTATAATATTTTTTAAAAGATCTGCAGTATCGGAAATATTATCTTAACCCATGCTGAGACAAATGCTAAAATTTCAAGATAAAAAACTTGTGGAACATTTTTCAACTTGTATTTGTTTTAAGAAAAATGTTCATATTTCTTCCGAGACATAAAGTTCCCATAGAAGTCTTTCTACACATGTGATCCATGATATATGGAAAATGTGCTCTTCATACAACTCTGAAATCAATTCAAGTTTGTAATCAATAAGTCAAAAATAACTAACTTGCTTTTAAAATATGTTATACAAATAAATGTGTTATATCTGTGCTGAGCACTATGGGCCAAATTGTGCCTGGCTCCTATGGAACTGTGCAGAGTGAAAAGAGGACAAGGGACAACAAGAAGAGATCGAGGTATAGTTGCAGTCCTTGCATTTAAGGGAACAATGGGACTGCTCCCTCCTCTGGGGATGCCTAGATCCCTCCATAACAGCCCGTAGAACAAAACTGGCAGAGAGCTAAACTTCACAAAGATGTGGTATGCTCCTCCCATGCATCAGAGAACCTGGGTAGAAATGCAGGCCTGTGCATAAATAGCACAACTGAGCCTTATAACAGCTACAGTAGAACCTCAGCGTTATGGACCCCAGAATGACAAACTGACCCATCAACCGCACACCTCATTTGGAACCAGAAGCAGCAGACAGGACAGTACAGTACTGTGTTAAATGTAAATTACTAAACAAATAAAGGGAATTTTTTGAAAAAATTGACAAGTTAAGGAAACTATCTCGGTGATTTTTTCATTTGAATAAAGATGGTTAAAAGCAGCATTTTTCTTCTGCATAGTGAAGTTTCAAAGCTGTATTAAGTCAATGTTCAGTTGTAAGCTTTTGAAAGAACAACCATAATGTTTTGTTCAGTTATGAACATTCCAAAATTGTGCATAACCTCCATTCCCGAGGTGTTCATAACTCTTGAGATTCTACTGTATGCTAACTAGAGGCAGCACAAATCATAGAATATCAGAGTTGGAAGGGACCTCAAGAGATCATCTAGTCCAACCCCCTGCTCAAAGGGGGACCAATCCCCAGTTAAATCATCCAACAGTTTTTTGCCCCATGTCCCTAAATGGCCTCCTGAAGGATTGAACTCACAACCCTGAGTTTAGCAGGCCAATGCTCAACCCCCTAAAGGTCTGATCTAAACTCCACATGAAGTCAGTGAGAGTCTTTCCATTGATCAGAGTGGACTTTGGATCAGGCCCTAAAGGTTCAGTTCTGCCACTCTTAAACATATTGAGCAGTACCTGCATTGTTTGGGGTTCTTTTTGTTAGTCTGTTTGATTTTAAATAATTCTGTAGAGATTGAGGTTTAAATTATTCTTGTTTACAAATTTAAATAACTTTAAGAATCATTAAGTTCTAGTTTTCTTCTGTAAATATGTGTTAGGTAATCTTTTCACATTTTCATTGAGACATCTAAGAAGTTTCAGCAGGCTTTAACCATTTTCACTTGAATGAGCAATATTAGATATGACAAAGTTTAAAAGAAACTATTTGGACCACCTATTGTCCTATAATCATTATGTCTTTTATTTTCCTTTTGAATGACCATCTTATCAGTTCCCTCCCCACTGCTATTTATGACCAAAATATTTGGTTCTGTTTATCATCTGTTTCTTGTATAATTTTACTCTAACCATGAAGTTTAATAGTAGAACTTTTGTTATATAAGAGAACCTAGGATTATATCTTCATACAATATATATAATGGATCCTGTAATTTTGATTAGTGATTCTTTTACATTCTACCTGCTATTAATTTATGTTGCAATTAGGATAGATTAAATAAATGCCAAAATCTTCAACCTTTTTTGGAGAGAGGACCAATGCAAATTTAGCCAACTTGAAATTAAAGGAGGTATGTCAAGGTTGGATTTGGCACACTAATTTTAAAGGTGTTCAAGTTTTAAATTGTTAGTAGTAAACATAAATATTCAGGATAAAGTTAAGCACATGCAAAATAATGTCTTTAGAAGGTCACCTCTGTAAGGCTGCAGAGGGAAAAAATATTTATGTGCGTATTTTATTACTATTAATTGACATTAATTGGCTGTTTTAAATTATTCACATTTTATTAAACAAATTATTGCTGGATATAGCTTAGAAGCAAATTATTTGTAAATACAATATGAAAATGACTTGATTTTTAATTGCAAAGGCAACAAGGAATTAAAGACTAAGCTTAGCTTTATGTTCTCCACTAAAGGAATTGCACCTTTGTAAGTAGAAAGTTCTTTGACAACAGGGCTCTTGTAATGCTACTGTATCTCTTGAATGAAGAAGTGTCCACAGGAGCTAGAAAGGCTGGAGCTAACTTTTGAGGATTAATAAATGATTGCTAGATGAAGGCCATTGAGGAGGAAGGGGCATCCAGCCATGTGAATGTGATCTCTTCCTAGTACATCAGATGGGAAAGTGAGCTTGTACTGTACTATAGTTCCATTCTATTAAAACATAATGAAAAGGGAGACTCTTTAAACTTTGTGTTTCTTTGTACATGTATTTTATTGCTTCTTTTAAATATCTGTAAACTCTGTAGTGTACTACCAGGTATTCAAGTCGTCTTAGTATTTTAGATTTTTAAGTGTAGTCAATGTGTGATGCTTTGAGATCTAAATCATAGAATCATAGAATATCAGGGTTAGGAGGGACCTCAGGAGGTCATCTAGTCCAACCCCCTGCTCAAAGCAGGACCAATCCCCAACTAAATCATCCCAGCCAGAGATTTGTCAAGCCTGACCTTAAAAACCTCTAAGGAAGGAGATTCCACCACCTCCCTAGGTAACCCATTCCAGTGCTTCACCACCCTCCTAGTGAAAAAGTTTTTCCTAATATCCAACTTTAACCTTCCCCACTGCAACTTGGGACCATTACTCCTTGTTCTGTCATCTGATACCACTGAGAACACTCTAGATTCATCCTCTTTGGAACCCGCTTTCAGGTAGTTGAACGCAGCTATCAAATTTCCCCTCATTTCAATCCTTTGAAATCAGAGTTTATCTTTGAAATACCTTTATAATTATAAGGTTTGCAAAAATTGCAGGTTTTCTGGCCCATCTTAGTCTTAGATAAAGGTAAAGAAGTAGCTGAATTACAGCAAATTGTTTTATATGCAGCATTTACAGCATTTTCTTCTCCTTGGATTATTCAGAATGTAATGAAACACACGTCCTTTAAATTATATGCACATTTTAAAGCAATAAATTGAAAGGTTCACATGAAGGAAAAATGATTTAGTTTAGAAACATTTCCATTCATTGTAGTCACTGCCAATTAGAACTGTATGCTGATAGTTGTGGGGGAAGCCAGTAGGCTTGTTTTAAAAACATAGTGAAAGTTGCATAAAGAGACACAAAATAACTTATGATGTTTAATAAATGCAGCTGAGACCCCAATCCTGCAAAGAGTTATGCATATGCTTAACTTTAAACACATAAGGAGTCCTATTTAAATCCATGGGACTGTTTACATGTATGAAGATAAAGCACATGCCTAACCCTTTGTAAGGCCTGAATGAACAAGTTAACATCCTATTTAATTATATGTGATGAGCATCTTTGTGTAAAATGTGTGTTTCTCAGCAAAACAGTTGTGTAGAATGGTTTTCCACCGGTAGTTTTAAGGCAATATGATTTAAAGTTTTTGCAGCCAGGGGGCTGTATTTTGTAAGATTTATGTTTTGGAAATAGAAAATGATTGCACGTTACAAGGTCTGATTATAATGAGATATGATGTAAATTTACCTATTGAAGGACACTAAATAGAAGGAAATACCTGCTGGCATTTGTGAAGAAAGGGGAGGTTACCCACTTTGGCTAAGAATTTTTTTCTGCATCTGTGTATGAAGGACATTTTGATTTGAGTACTTATTCTTCACCTGACTGCAGTGGAAGCATTTGTGCAAGACTTTTAAGGCCTAGGATAAATCATAGTCTAAAACCTAGAATAAATTAAACTGTACCCTTTCTGAAAACTGAAAGAGAAAAAGAATTTCCTTTCATACATCAAAATTTTTTGAGAAATGATCTTAACAAGTAAAATTTCTTCGGATATTAAAATGCAATACTTCATCGATTCATTTCCAATCTCAGCATCAAATATTGCTGATTTTACTTGTATGAAATCTGTCCATTCTTCTGACATGCTACAGAATGCAGGATTGGGACCTAAATAGGATATGCAGAATTGAAGAGAGCTGGCGTGAAATCCTGGCCTCATTGACGTTAATGGGAAAACTCCCGTAGATTTTAATGGGACCAGGATTTCATCCTTGATTTGAACCAAGTCTGCAGATGCAGGCGGAAAAGACCCTTCGGGAGTCTGAGTTAGACCAACAGGAATACTGTCAATGGAAAAAAACAATGATGTTTTCTGGCCTTTCCACTTGGTAAGAAGCACATAACTGATAATGCTTGTTTGTGTAAAAATACAGTACAAACTCCATGAGGCTTTAGGGTCTATATGACATTCTCATACAGATTCTGGAAACTGAAGGGGTTTGGTTTTGTTCGTGATCTACTCTGGTTCACTGTATAACCCACTTTTCTTATACATACCCAAATGAGCAGTATATTATTTACAAACTGAAGAGGCTTGGATGAACTGATGTGAAATCAGCATATATATGAGATCTCATGCGTTGGTGGCCGATCTCACATATTTGCAGATGACTGACTGACTGAATGAACAATTAACTGATTGTTGGCCAGAATGTGAACAATAAGTACTGTTCATTAGGAAACAACTTCTGTAGTAACTTCAAAGTAGACATTGCACAATATAAAAAAGTTATTGTTTATTTGTATTATGTCATATGCTATGTAGTTGCTTTTTCTGCTTTTTTTAAATCTTATTTTAAAATTCTAATAAAGATAAAGGAGTAAAGCAAATCCATTTCTTCTTTTCCAGTGTTCTGTTTCCTGTGGAAAGGGTATAAAGTATCGTGACGTGCATTGTGTGAACAGCATCCAAACTAAATTAGAGGAAGAAAACTGTAGACATTTAAAGAAGCCTCGAACCCACAAAGTCTGTAGAGCTGTCAGATGTCCTGCATGGAAGGCAAACAGGTGGAAGGAGGTAAGTAAAATTTACTGTAATTGTATACCATTCTTCTAAGCAAAGCATAAAAGGCCATACTAATGCCATGCTGCTTCAGTTAAAGTGCTAGACAGAAGTTGTTCTTTGTGTGCTGCACACATAACAATGGCCATATTTGGTCAGACCAAAGGTCCATCTAGCCCAGTATCGTGTTTTCTGACAGGGGCCAATTCTAGGTGCTTGAGAGGGAATGAACGGAACAGGGTTATCATCAAGTGATTCATTCCCCTGTTGCCCATTCCCAGCTTCTGGCAAACAGAGGCTAGGATCACCAGCTCTGCCCATCTTGGCTAATAGCCATGGATAGATCTATCCTCCATGAACTTATCTAGTTCTTTTTTGAACCCTGCTATAGTCTTGGCCTTCATGACATCATCTGGCAAAGAGTTCCACAGGTTGACTGTGCATTGTATGAAGAAATACTTTCTTTTGTTTATTTTAAACCTGCTGCCTATTATTTTCATTTGGTGACTTCTAGTTCTTGTGTTATGAGAAGAAGCAGTAAATAACACTTCCTATTTACTTTCCCCACACCAGTCATGATTTTATAGACCTCTATCATATTCCCCCCTTAGTCATCTTTTTTTCAAGCTGAAAAGTCCCAATTTTATTAATCTCTCCTCATATGGAAGCTGTTTCATATCCAGACTAATATCTACCATTTAAACTGAAGTGGCTCACTCTGAGTCTTGCTTTTATCTTTAAACTAAATCACAGAAACGACTGACAAATTTGCAAGTGAAAATGAAAATCTATTTGATAATATGCATCTGTTGCTGATTAATAGTTTGGGGCCTTCCTCTCACAGGGCACCTTGTTCTTGAAGGGAAGCTAGTCTAATATGTATGTTCAAGATGAAATCATTAAGATAAACATTTAAATTTCGTGATTTTTTTTAAAAAACAGAACTTCAAATCTTTTGAGGTTTTCTTATCAGTGAATAATAATGTATTCTGTCATAATTCATCACATTGCAGTACTTTGCTTTTAACTTGCTCTTTAAGGGTAAATTTCTCAAAAATGTCTTGGGCAACAAGGAGCCTGAATCCCACTGTGCCCTACAAGAGGATTTGGGGGCGGCTTTACCCTTTATACTATTTCACAGCAGCATGAGGAGGCAAAGGGTGCATGCACCACCTCAACAGATACCACTGAGGCAAAACTCTCCAGCACTGGACATGCGCACGCACACACATGGAATGGACATGTCCAGCACAGCTCAAACAACAGTAGTTATGGAACAGGTTGGTACCCATTTCTTCTCCTTAATTTACCAATTTGGAAACATTGAGAAAATCACACAACCTGTACAGCCACTGTTAGGTGCTTCATGCCACGTGCTCATGGCAGACTCAAAGCCTGGCAGCTTTAAGTTCTGTTTCTCCAGTGACAGCCTCATTCTATTCACCTATGGCCATAGTCACTGCTTGTTTTGCCTCAGGAAGAGCCACATACTGAACCAGTGCTCTGTCTGCCATTTGTTCTCCTTATGGACATGGAAGTTTCAAGACACCCATCTTAAGCTCTGTCTTTTGGGAAAATTGATGAGAGTCACCTGTGAGCCTGAGATTGGTGCATCTAGCTGTCTGATCACCAAAGAAGTGATCTTTGACAAAAGCCCCCATCACCAGACATGCTACGCCAAGACATAGCACCAAGGGGAAAAAACCACATAAAAAAAAGACTCAGCACTGATGAGCCCACACCGACAACACTGACACTGAAGTTCGTATTCTGAGACAAGAATGATCATAGTGCAGACAAACTCCAGAGACTGCTTGGTGTTGTTTCATAAGGAAAGGTTCAAATACTGACCCTTCAGTACCAACCTCAACACCACCATGGACATCATCAGCAAGATAGATAGAAATGTTAGTGCCAGTTCCAAGACCACTTTGGTACTGAAGCATATATTAGTAGAGGAGTCTACATCGTTGGTCCCAAGACCTTCTTCAGAACTGGTGTACACCATCATCCTAGCACTGAGATCGCCTTATGCCTCAGCATGTTGCCTTCAAAAGATATACTTTTCCTCCTCATTCCTAGGCACACCTTCATCAATGGGGAAATCTTGTGATATGGTTGTTTGCCTTGAAGGACAATACAAAAAGTCTATCCTTTTGTTCCAAAAGAGGTAGGAGCCTGGCTTGCTAGTAGACACCTTTCTCATATCATGGACTCTGGGACTTGTGTATTTTTCCCCCGCCCATTCACGAGTCCTGGATTAATATGCAAGATCAGGTAGGACAAAGCCAAGGTAATTCTGATAGCTACATATTGCCTGAGACAATTCTGGCTAATGGGCCTTCTTTGGATACCTTCCAGCCTCCCACACTGTCTGGACGTAATATTGCAGAACCAAATTCAAATACTTCATCCAGACCCATGGTTACTATAGCTGACAGCCCGGGTGTTGACTAGTTGAGTGATACTGACAGACTGCTTCTTT
The DNA here is from genome assembly GCA_007922305.1 of Dermatemys mawii. NCBI lineage: Eukaryota > Metazoa > Chordata > Testudines > Dermatemydidae > Dermatemys > Dermatemys mawii. The sequence goes on along the minus strand of ML677341.1, from coordinate 43,773,761 downwards.
CAGGTACAAGAAATCTACCTGCAAAACAAGAAGCATTCTACAAAGAAAACTTATTTCTCTGCATGGAAAAGATTGTCAGTATGGGCAACACAATGCAGCCTTAACACAATGGAGGAGTCCATACCAAACATCCTGGAGAATCTCCTGCATTTAAAAGGTCATTCAGCTTCATTAAAATTAATCTTGCAGCCATTTCAGCCTGTCACCACCTGTTTAATCCTGTTCCATCTTTTCACATCCCACAGCAATTATCTATGAGCCTAGGAATCCCCTCTTATGTGGGATTTCAATATTGACCTTGCAAACCTCATAGAGGTCCCTGCCAAGACTTTTGTGGAGTGCTCCTTATACCATCTTATCCTTAAAATGGTTTTCTTAATTGCAATTACTTCAGCTAGGCAGATCAGCAAGCTGCAAAGCTTATATGAGTGACCCTCTTACACAACATTTCACATAGATAGGGTGATTCTGAGACCCTATCCTAAGGTAGTCTTCAAAGTTTCACTTAAATTCGTACACCAACCTGCCTGTTTTCTTCCCCAGTCCGCATTCTGCACTGGGAGAGAAGAAATACACACTTCAGATGTTTCAGGATTTGTATTGTGTTATGTGGACAGAACAAAGTCCTTCAAGTTGTCATTCTATCAGTTTGTTGCCCTTTTGGGCCTTCAAAGGGTCAAGCCATCTCCTGGAGAGAATATCTCAATCGATCATGCAGTGCATTTCAATCTGCTGCCAGACAGCTGATGCACCACTTCCTCTGAATGTGAACGCTCACTCACCTGGAGGTCAAGACTTCCTCCTGTTCCAGGAGCATTCCTATATCACAAATACCTGAAGCAGTTAATTAAAGTACGCCAGTGGTCTTTGTTAAACACTATGCCCTCGATCTGTCTGCAAGGTCTGATAGCTTCAGGAGAGCAGTAGTGCAATCACTGTTTGCTTAGACAATCAGGACTCCTCTGTCCCATCTTGTCAGTCACCTAGAGTGGGATTCACATTGACAGTAACTGTGTGTTGTCAGTGTGGATCCCATGTCACGCCCTCTATCCCTCTTTGTCATAGTTCTTCATATCTGGAATTTTGAGTACTTAGAATAACAAATCAGTCTGGAATCTCAAGTATTGTTGTGCTGTGACTGTTCGTGTTCACTGGTGATGATTGTGGTTTTTAATTTAATATTTTCTTTGGGAAGAATGTAACATAATTAATATGGTATATACGACACAATACATAAGATTTAAAAGAATAGATTAGAGCTTATCACATAGAATTGTAATATAAATAAGTGTTAGTGTACTTTATTAAAAGATTAAAACAAAAAATTATTCAAATGTCTTTCTTAAAGGTTTGCTCCATAAGTAAGTGATTGGTCTTCTGTAATCCTTCAGAACTGCTATTATAGTTCTTTCATTTAACCACAACAGTTAACAGTGATCTTTAATGAGTCCAGCAGAGTTAAGCTTAGTCCTTCAAGAAGAATGTATAAACTATGTTCTGCCTATTACATTTAAATGAAACCAGCTCAGCAAGTGTTCTTTAGGATCCTGAAGTATGTTCATAGAATTACACATGCTTTTTGTCCTGTAGACTGGCAGAGTAAACATCTTTAGCTAACCGGCAATACTGACCATTGTTTCTTTCTCTTTAACGTTCTTTCATACCAGAATGTTCCACTTTCAGAGCGAGCTAATATAATGACCAGAACATTTTACTCTTCAAGGCCACATATAATTCTACTTATCATTTCTTAATTTAGCAATCCATGGATATCTGCTTTATATCCATGGACCATTTGTGCGTATCACAGCTCAGATCCGGATACAAATTTTGTATGTGTGCAGGGCTCTGCAGCAGACATTCACCTGAATGGAGTGGATGTCACCCAGCCCTCAGGCTTCAGCCCAGCTCTCTGAATCACACAGCAGCGGGCTGTGATACGTGGAAATAGCCCACTGGGCATTCTGGGAGCTGTAGTCCACAGCTTGCTCTGATGGAGAAGGTAAACTACAACTCCCAGATGGGAGTGAGCCAAGTGCCATTTTGAAGGAGGTGTGATTACACTTTAAGCTAGTGGGTGGCAACAGCAGGTGCTGCGAAGAGAGTAGCTGTAACTGCTCTGTGTTTCGGCTGGATCTGTGTGTGTTAGAGCCGCGGGGGTTGTGTAGGGGTGTCCGAGCCCCGACTGGGAAGGTGGCGCTGCATACAAGGGCCCAGGATTGTAGCCTCTCTGCCTGGAACTGGGAAGGAGGCACCGTGGGGGGCAGAGGCCTCTGGGGAGAAGTGGGAGGTGGTTGGCGGTCGGGGGCTTGCTCCAGCCCTGCGTTACTGGTGTGTGGTGACCCATGGAGCTGTTAGTAGAGCCCTGCAAATCCACAGATATCCACAGACAATTTTTGCAGATCGCTCATCAGATGCAGATACAAATTTTTGAGCCCTGTGCAAGGCTCTAAAACTGAACAAACTCATTTTATACAACTAAGATTTCAGCTGTATAGGCCTGGTCCTGCAAAGCCTGGCCATGTGCTTAATTTTACATATGTGAATAGCCACTCTTCCCATCGAGACTTAAGTTAAACATGTTGCCCTATGTCTCTGCAGGATCGTGGTCCTTATTCTGTAGTATATATTTAACCTCACCTGCTGAAGGGGTGTGTTTTCCATTGTAATTTGACATTTTCATCCTAAATCTTTTGTGACAAAAATTGAAGTAAACACCAGAACTATGTTAATGAATAGTAGAAAACAAAAGTATGTTAGTGTAATAAGTGCATTGTAAAAGGGTAATATGCAAGCACCTTGGTTTAGGAATGACGTGCTATATTGGAAATGACACCATATTTGGTGGTTACCTTTTCCATATTCTGTCTTTCTTTATGTCTGTAGTTTTGTTTCTTTCTTTTTTTTTTTTTTTTTAGTGCTCTGTGACCTGTGGAGTGGGGATTCAACAACGGGATGTTTACTGTCGGCTGAAAGGCAGGGGTCCAGTGAATGACGCCATGTGTAATCATGATACCCAGCCCCCTAGTCAGAAGCCCTGTTGGCTGCCTGCCTGTGTGCTGTACCAATGGCTGACAGATGAATGGCAAGATGTAAGTATGGCCTTTTAACTAATGTGAAGGAACTGGCCTGCAGATGTGAACAGGCCTGCAAAATTCAAAAGCTGTGGCATGAAAATGTCAAAGGCACCTTTTCTTTCTAATAAAGAATTTGTTTGTCTACAGTTGTAGGCAGAAACAGTGCAGGAAGTATCATCGGATCCCTAATGGGGGAGTTTTAAAACTAATTTTAAAGTAATAGTTCTTTCTCTTCAATCTCATGTAAACTATAGGTAGTGTAGAAAATGTTTAACAGTGGAGGCCTCAAAAATCAAAAACTATAAAAGAATCATCTTTTAAGAACAGAAAAAATCTACAGGGAATGTCATCAAAGATGAAATATTTAACAGAAACTCCAAGAATAAAATCCGTTTGAGGACATTTCTTTCCACAATGGGAAGTTCTACAGTGTGGAGATTTGCCTCTAAAAATAAATAAAATAAAACATGGCATACTAGTTTAAGAAAATCCAAAGGCACAGAACCATAGATGGTTTTGACATTATAGTAACTGTAAAAAATAAATAAGTAAAAATTCAAAGTAAGTATTGCAGATAATAAAAAAAAATACATAGCCAGGAAGATGCACAGGTAGCCTAGCTGTTATGTAATGTTAATTTATAACCTGATCCTCAGGGATGCTGCCTCTTCGAATCAGGCTCCTAGGGGAACGAAGTCTCAAATTTAGGTATGATGACTTTTAAACTTAAATGGTGCAATATTTATACTGTAAAAGTATAGTCCTCTTGACTTGCTGTTACTGTAGATGCCAAAAACCACAGATAATCCAAAGAGCTGGGTATTGGTCACATGATTCTGTCATATATTTTCCTCTGCTAAATCAATTACAAGAAAGTTGAAGATATATAAATACATTCCTTCTGTCACTTTCTCATGTAAGCAACTGCTGCATTTGCCAGAGGAATATTATGTGATCAGGAATGGGAGTGCCCCTATGACAGAGACTGGGAGGGGAGGTGTCCTAGAGAAAATCTCTGTTAAACTGTGCTCCACATTGTAATAGAGTTTAAGAAACTTTTGTTTATAATATGAGAGTAATTGTAATCATTGAACTACTATGTTGTTAGTATAACAGAGGGAGAATCCAAACTTTACACACACACAACATCCTTGTGGTACTAGCCATCTGTGCTAGTATCACAAGAACGTTTTTGCACGTAATGCATGTGGGCACCTCGCCTGATGATGCTGGTGCTGAACCTTGGCTTCATGGGGAGTTATGCACATGCATCCTTTCCAGGGCCATCCAGGTGAAGGCTGTTTTTCTTTAAGGGAATTATTTATTTCGTTTTCCTTTTTTAAAAAACCTCTAAAAACATTTATCTGAACGTTCTATAGAAATTTCTATTTGAATTACTTATTTTAAAAATTCATCATCTAGTTTCATTTGTTCCCATATATCTCCTTTGCCATTTTCTAGTCTTTATGCTTCAGCTTCCCTGTATGGTGCTTTTAGGGTCCCTCTTCTATCCTCGTGTGTCTCTGCTCCTCATCGGCTGCCTCTTCCTCTCATCCTCCCACAGTCCAACAAGCACCAAGCAAGCTGCCACCTCTCCTTCTCAGCCCTCACCAAAGACAAAGGAAGTGGCACTAGCTTCACAAGGAGGTCCTGAGGCATCCACTACTGGAGTATTGGGAGTGCTGCGGCACTGGCACACTGGGGATGAATATTAGCCAAGACAAACATAAACGTGATGTGCTGACCAGTGGTGCAGAGATTCTCTAGACTGTTCAGAAATATTTAGGATAATGAGTTTTAAAACAGGAAATGCAAATTTTCAAGCATAAATATTATTTTTTCCCTTCTGTCCAAGTGCTTGTATTTTTTAATCTAGAAATGCAGAACTCTCAACTGGAAACATAAATGCATATTGCTTTGCTGCCTCCTCTTGGTAACTCATTTCATGTTGTTACTCTTTGTGTGAAATGCCTTTGTTCATATTCACCCTGCCCCTTCTTTCACAGTTTTATCCAAAATTAATGGTTACTAATGTAGAGTTTGGATTAATTTTCTCAAAACACCATTAGAACTTAAAATTCGCAAGATGTTCACTTTCTGAAGACGAAGTTACCCAGCCTACATTAATTGATTGAAAGGATAAGAAACTATAACCACACAGAAGAGTCATTTTGACCCAGCCCCTTATCCTGCCCTGACATTTTCTTCTCTGGCTCACCTCACATGTTACACAGTCATGTAATTATACACTTTTGGTGTTTCATAAAAATGCTGGTATCCGTGGTATGAGAACAAAGTGAAAGGTTTGAACACATTGGGTGTTTTGTATTGAAATAGATAACCGGTTTCACTAGATCTTTGTTTCAAGGTTTTACTTGTGCATAGCAACCACCAGATAGATTTGTTGTATAAATAACCATTTTAAATGGAAAAGCAGTAATTTGTTTGTCATATTCAGTGCTCAGCATCATGTAGGAAAAAGGAAACACGCCGGAAAGTCAAGTGTGTGGATGAAAACAAGATCCAAGTAAATGATAGTTCCTGTGATCCTGCCACAAAGCCTCCATCGATCAAAAAATGCAGGATTACTCCCTGTAAATATGTTGTGGTTACAGGAGACTTGTCACAGGTAAATTGATCATATTGCTAACTGAATTTTCCTGTTGATGTTGTATATCAAATATTAATATAAACTGTTACATTCTGCATAAACAAAAATAATATTTTAGACTTTTTCTGCATGGAACATTCACAACAACCATGATTTTTTGTTGTGACTCCAATACCACAATCCTTTGTGGTTGTATTCCACAATCTGTTGCAGCTCTGGGTAGGAGGAGTATTAATGGTTAGGTATTCTCTGATACCAGGTGGGCAGGGGCAACAAGGGCAGTACTTAAGTTTTTCTCCTCCTTTCCCTCCTCCCACTGCACTCTGAGCCTGGGGGTGGGGCTGAATATTGAGAGAACTAGAGGATATCGGCTTCTCTCCATCTTTAAGTGACTCTTCCCTGGAGCAGGGTATAGGCGGTAAAGGAATAGGAGGAACTGTAATGGGGTGAAGTGGCATTAGCCAGAAGATAAAGGGAGCTCCTTCCCTCCTATCAGTTTTCTCCCCCTTGTTTGCTGCAGCCACCATGTTTTAGAGATTTTGCCATGATCTACTAGCCACACTTCATGACCCACCTGAAGACTCAGAGAACAGCTGCTCCTCTTGGTCCTTACCACCAAATTCCTTTTCTGTGTATTGAAGAACCTCTCCTGGGGCCTTATCCAAAGCCCCACTGTAGTCAAGGGGAGTCTTGAATTCAGTAGGCTTTACATCAGGCTCCTGGTCCTTGGGCCTTTCTCACCTGCACTGTGTCGAAGTAACTACAGAGCCAGGTTCCAATCTTGGGATAGGGGATGGCATGAGCTTCCAGCTCCATAGCTCCTGAGGCACAGTTATTATACAGTTCCATTTCTGTACTCTGCCAGATCATTACTAAGATCTGCTAGGCCAGCATATGTGGGAATAATGGCTACTACACCCTATACTTGCATTGAAGAGAGGATCAGGACTCACTAATTCTATATTCTGATGCTACAAATATCCCTGAAAAACATGCTTTTTATTGTTGTTTTAGTGTTCAGCCAGCTGCGGGCTTGATTACCGGCAAAGGATCACATACTGCATTGGAATCCACACTATTTGGAATAATCGTGCCTCTGGTCTTCGCTCGGTAGCATATCGAGATTGTCCAATAGTGCCTTCCCCACACATTTATAAATGTAATATCAGGGGATGTTTGCAAGCAGCTACTTGGAAGGTGGGGAAATGGAGCAAAGTGAGTATAAATATGCAAGCTAAAACTTTACAGTTGCCTCAAACACAAAAAAAAGTTTGCCAAAATGTATTTGCTGACAATGTTAATGATTTATTTTCTTCTGAACTTCTGGTTGTTATCTGTGTGTAGTGCTCAGTAGCTTGTGGAGTGGGAATAAAGGAAAGAAGAGTAGAATGCATGACTGAAAATGGTTTATCCAGTAGCTTGTGCCTGTCACGTTTAAAACCAGCAGCCAGAAAGATCTGTCATGCAAAAGAATGTAAGTAAATTGACAGTGATGATTATGTACTGTACTAAATGCTTTCTTGGGCTACTTTTGTAAAAACTGTAAAATAAATATCTTTGCAATACAAATATACACAAGTAGCTGTTCAGATTCAATTCTCAGCTCATGAAATATTGATATGGTTCAATCATTCATTTTTCAGGTGAAGCTTTCACCAACTGCAAAGAAATCCAGATTAAAAAAGGGATTAGAAAGGATGGTGAATATTTACTTAACATTAAAGGAAGATTGATAAAGGTACTATTAACATTTCTATCACAAGGGGTGGGTTATGAAATCTGTATTATATAATAATAAGGGTTATATTTTTGGTTGTAGATTTATTGTTCGGGGATGCAGTTTGAGAATCCCAGAGAATATTTAACACTGGTTAAAGGTGAAGCAGACAACTTTTCTGAAGTATATGGATACAGGTATAAAGGGATTGTTTTTAAAGTCAGTGAGGTTCTTACTTATGAAATGTATCTGGTACTTTGAAACTATAAAGCAGAGTTTTCCTTTATGGGAACATATGCATAGAAATATATTTGGGCCCAATTTTCAAAGGTGTAGGCATACAAATGTACATCACCAATGTAAATATATTTCCATACTGAATTTGTGTGTACCTGCAGTAACTGACCTTACAGATGACCTTTTATTATTTCAGTGGAAATGGCACCTGGTTATACCAGTGTTGCAGTTTGCCCAAGTGTATAAAGGTCCAACTATTCAATATTTGTTGTAAGATATTCTGTGCATAGTATAATACAATATGATTATTTTTCAGTATGATACTACTGTAGAAAACCTATCAAAATAGAAACCAAAATGTGCTATTCCAGGTTACAAAATCCATATGAATGTCCTTTCAATGGAAGCAGAAGGCAAGACTGTGCATGCAGAAATGACTACCTTGCCGCTGGATACACTATATTTAGCAAAATAAGAATTGATATAATCTCTATGCAGATTAAAAGTAAGTATTTATATATTATTATAGAACTCTATGTAATATGACCCTTCTGTTGGAATTTTAAAGGGACAACTATAAATGCAAATTTAGGACCCACTTGCGCCATTTCTGGACAAACAAAACTGTGAACTTCAATGGCACTTCCATGAATGAAACATAGAACTTCACAGGTTCAAACTTTCATGGGTGTCTCCTAATTTTAATACATGTGCATAATCTATATGCGTGTTTCTCTCAAGAGCATAATGAAGCCTTTTACTATAGCAGATTACATGGATTTGTTTTCTAAATCTAGAGATGTGTTCAAGGGACCTATCTGGTCTCAATCTTTATGTTTGTATAAGTTGATGATGATCATGAACAAAAGGGATGAGAAGGGAAGTAGGACACTGACTGACTGAAAATTAGTACTTTTCATGAAAACCATTAACTTAGCCCTCAATTTGGAGGTATGGGGGAGAAGAAGTGTGGTTTGTGGTTTATTGTTGTTTTTGTTAATATGAATGTGTCAGGATGTATGCATTCATATGGGGTCAGCACTTAAAGGAATGTCCAAATGTACTCAAACTTTCAAATGTAAAACATCTAAGAAACTCAGTACAAAAATCAAACAATTTTATTTATCCTCTCATTACAGAACACTTTTCTAAAATTTTGAATAATCTCTAATTTTCAGCACAATTCATAAATTTGAAGATCAGATGGGACCGTTAGATCATTTAGCTTGTTCTCCTGTATATCACAGGCCAATCTCACCCAGTTACCCTCATACTGAACCCAACAACATGTTTGATTAAAGCATATCTTCCAGAAGAGCATACAGCCTTGATGTGAAGACATCAAGAGATGGAGAACCTACCACTTCTCTTGTTAGTTTGTTCCAATGGTCAATCACCCACACTATTGAAAACGCGCACCTTATCTGTGGTTTGAATTTGTCTGGCTTTAACTTTCAGCCATTGGTTCTTGTTGTGTCCTAATCCACTAGTTAAAGAGCCCTTCTTGCCCTGAGGATACTTATACACTTATAATCAACAACAAAAATAAAACCAAACTTAACATATGCCACAAATGGACAACAAAATTAGATGTTAAAGCAAGTCATAAGAATTCTTACTTTGTTAACATGCAGTTCTGTGAATTAATAAACTCAAGGTATTAATGCAATCTTCATTAGTTGGGTAGTTTTTTTTCTTCATTTAGTGGTGAGTGGACAAGGGGTCTACTTGCCTCTAAGTGTGTTGCATTTTGTAATCTAGTTGGAATAGGAGGTCAGACTAGATGATCACAATGATCCCTTCTGGCCTTGGAATCTGAGACAACATTGTCACTGTTACATGAATTTAATGAAACATGCCATTTAGAATGTACATAGAAGCAGTTTACTGAAGTAATACTTTTGCTGCTTTCTGCATATTGCTTCTCTACTAAGAAGTTTTTGAAGCAACAATTCCAGTGCTAAGTAATTGTCATATCTGTTTGTTAGCTACAGACCTCCTCTTTGCTCAGACTGTATTTGGGAGAGCTGTTCCTTTTGCTACAGCTGGAGATTGCTATAGTGCTGCCAGATGCCCACAGGTATTTATAATTTTTTTCATGAAATTAACACTTAAGAAAAAGACTATTTTACTGGAGGTCTTAGTAGGGAGATGCAATAGGCTCTAATGTATGCTCAATATTCTGTGCAAAAATACAGTACTTTAATAAGTAATTGCTTCTTGCTTCCTTCTTTTCTATTCCATCATCCCTTACATTTGCTCCCTGAAATTGTTTTCCCCACAGCTCTCTCCTTTGCTGTCCCTCATGTTCCTGCTCCATGTATAAATATCCAGTCTTCTATTGATCTCTTATGTTCCTGCCTCTTGCACTGGTATTCTGATGAGAAATATCCCTTACATGTTTGCATGTCTTTCTAATGTCCTTCTAATCCCTCTTTCTGTCCTTTTCTAATCTTCTCCCTTGTTATGGCCCCATCACATTTCTCTTTTCCTCTCCATCTCTTTCCTTCTCCCCTTCTTTGGATCCCTTTTGGGGCAGTGGTATCAGCTGACTCCTCTTCTCTTTGTATTTTCTCTTGGTTTCTCTGTTCCCATGATATATAGCATGAGACATCCATTCACATAAAGAATGGAGGAGCTGAAAGGCAGTACTTAAAGATGAGTCAGCCGTTGGCCACTCAGCAGCAAAAGAACACTTCCCAGCATGTGTTGTGAGTTGCCTTAATGATCTATCACCTGGGACTTCATGAAATATGTCAGAACACCTCTGTGGAAAAAGAGCAGAAGTCTGATAAAAGCACATGCAATAGGGCATCCCATGCAGCCAGATGTCCTCCACTGGCCTAAGACCAGCACCAGAATGCAGTACCCAGAAAATTAAACTAAAATAAACTAAAATCCTTACAAGTACTTCAGAGCACTGGATACTGAAAAAAAAATTGTAGGGCCAGATCCACTACTGAGTTAAGTGGGCACAGCTCTATTGAACTGCATCTCTTTACACCACTGGTGAAGATGACTTTTAATAACTAATGATAATGGATTCAGCTAACTGGGGATATATCCAGCGGTGAAAGTAACTTAAAGGACTTACCAGTACACTGGAGTCCTGAGAAGGGGCGGGGCCTCAACCAGAAGAGGCGGTGCCTTTAAATCCCCAGGCCCTTTAAACCGCTGCCGGAGCCCCCGCGGTAATGGTGGCAGCCCAGGGCTCCAGCGGTGATGTAAAGGGCCAGGGGCTCTCAGATGCCGTTACTGCAGTGGAGCCGTGGAGGGCTCGGGGCTTGTGGCTCTGGCAGACATTTAAAGGGCCCGGGGATCTGCTGCAGTAGTGGTGGCCGGGAGCTCTTGGCCCTTTATATTGCTGCCAGAGCCCTACTGCTTGAGCCTCTGGGGTCGTGACAGTAGCCAGGGGCTCTGGCAGTGATTTAAAGGGCCCTTTAAATTACCATCTGAGCTGCCTTTGCCACCCAGGGGCTCTGGCAGTGGAGCTCTGATGGCACTTTAAAGGGCCCAAGGCTCCCAGCAACCCTAGGCCCTTTAAATAGCCAACATGGCAAAGCAGGTCCGATCCAGCATGGCATATCAGCTCTTGCTGGTATGCTGTACTGGACCAGACCGACTTACTTTCACCTCTAGATATATCTCTGCGCTGAAGTGTTCACAGGAAATGCCTTGAAGGAGCACTGCTGGTCTCTGTCCAGATCAATTGCACCACTTCCTTCACACTCAAAGTCTTTCAGATCTGCTCCCAAACCTGAATATTATACATGAGAGGCAACTGCAGTGCCATCAGTTTAATTGCACATATGCAACTTTCATTTATTTCTGCAACATGACATCACAGTGGATGAAGTTACTTCATGAAATACTGTGGACCTACAATTCTGGAATAAGCTGCCTCCATTTGCATTAATTTTCTCCAGATGCAGCATTCATCAAATTAATACATTCCGCTTCTTTGGTACTAAAAGAACCACCTCACCTGTGCAACATATCAGCATGTGCCAGTACACCTAAAGTTCTGAGTCCTAAAAAAATAAAAAGAGCAACTACACATGAAAATATACAGAGAATAACTTATACCAAACTATACAATATGAGACTGAATTTTCATGACATGTTTTCAGCATGTATATGAATCACAAAAGTGAAGCTTGAATGGTGTATATGCATCACTGGAACCCTGAAATAAAAATAAACTTTTCATACAGTACTTGCAGTCCTCTGTATGTAGTTTATTTTTTGATGGAGCTTGGGTACTATCAAAATAGAGGTATCTCATTAATACCTTAATGTTTACACCTTTAAACTAGGTTTGGAAGGATTAGATTTCACTAAAAGTCAGTAAATGTTGATTTCACTGTATATCACAAACTGAGAAAAAGGTATTTCCATTGATGATCACTGAAATTTACAGATAGACAAAATAAGAGAAATGCTGTTAGTCAAAATCCAGTGGTAGATTTTAGAATTAAGCTTGTTAAAAATTGACTAGTGAATCAATAGGAAAACCAGATATGATTTGTTGATTTGAGGATATTTACTTTATATATTTTTACATGTGATGTGACAATTTGTTTTAATATTCATAAAGCTTTAAGTTTTTGAATCTCAACATCTACTGTCATTAAATAATTGTCTGGCCCCCCTCAGAATTTCTCACAATTATGAAAATTTAAATAGATAAGAATTGAAAAAAAGCTTAAAAATAAGCATTGATATTATCTGTCAAAACTGTAAAAAAAAAATAATAAAAAAAAAAAATTAAAATTAAAACTGAAATTCTGCCAAGCCTAGATGAAACCACCCAACAGTAAGTAGTACATATATTTACCATGTTGGATTTTGGCAAAAGAATAAAATAGTAAAATTGGAAAGAATCTTTCATGAAGTATGACTGGAGTTAATGGAGATTTTGATTGTGTAGTATTAATCTAATACCCCTTGTCACTTTACAAAATTTAAAACAAGCACACTCAGTACAGGCTTGATTCAATTTTCATTAAACTTGGTAACAAAATTCTCATCGGCTACTAAGGGGAGCAAGTTTTGTCACTCTCTGTATGTACAGTGTATCTACACCTTTATATATTCACACATACACACAGAGTATTTACTGACATGTTTGTTTAAAAGCTCAACCACAATATTGCATTAATTTAGTTTATTCAGTTTCTGCAATTTGTCTTCTGTGTCGCTATTTATTTTCAAAAGCGGAAAAAATTAGTGGAAAAGGGGTAGTATAGTTTCGAGTTCCAAACATGTTGTCTGTTCTAAAGTGTATTTCAAGTCCATCTTTTTATTTTTTTTCGATACAGGTTTGCATATAAAAGGGCTCTGGAATATATGCAATTCTCTGACATTGTGTTTATTATACCACTTTGTATTTACCAGTGAATTTTATTTAAATATTTGTTTGTATCTGTATTGATTGCTTTTGTTCAGAGGTATATTAAGTATTATGTAAGCATAGAAGAGTGAGCGATCACTTTCAGAATAGGGTGAGGCTCTTGATTGGATACTGCGCTTGAAAAAGACAGAGCTGTGAGTTGGAGAGAATGATTTGTCTGTAGTTGCCAGAGTGTGGCAGACCCTGCCTATGTAGCTCCAAAAAGTTCACAATACAGTTAAAAATATTTATCTTTTGAAAAACTGTTGTTTCGGGGGGTGTTGTAGCCATCTTGGTCCCAAGATGAGAGAGAGAAGGTAATATCTTTTACTGGACCAACATCTGTTTGTGAGAGAGACAAGCTTTTGAGCTCCACAGAGTACCTCAAAGCTTCAGAAGCTTGTTTCTTTCACCCACAGAGGTTAGTCCAACAGAAGATACTACCTCACCCATTTTATCTATCTTTAAGATAGCAAGCCTCATTCTGACTGGTTTCATACATTTGTAATACACAAATTAAAATAAAATCAGATTTCAATTAGGAGTAATAAGCAGTCCACTTCCGATAAAATATGAATCAAACCCAAAACATGAACCAATCCAAAAAGTTTGAGGTTTTCAGAAATGCAGATAATTTTTAAAGTATTTTTAAAATTTGTTGTTCATCTCTCAAAATGTTTGGCTTTTGAGCAAAATTATTATGATAACTGATGTTTGTTATATGGTATTGTAATTATGCTAATGATCTAATAATTGATATTATTTAGCATTATTTCCCAGTCCCAGCAAACCAGAAATCACTGCAAGCATCACTCGGAAATCTGTTTATATCAGAATTCCAGCAATGCCTCTTGAAGAAAATGCTTGTTCAAGTTTCAAATAAATATCAGAACTTTCAGATGTTTCCTTATTCTAAACTGAACTCCTGATTATTATGTTTTTGTCCATAATTAATTCCTTTGCAAAAACTATCTGGGAACATCACACAATGTATGAGTATTTGATGTAACCTAATTTTTTTAATAATAGAGAAAAATATTAAAATAATAATTCAGTAAAAGGGTTGTGTGTGCCAGCATAGAGGTTTCTAGGCTTTTTGATGTTAGAAATACAAAGTTCAGGATGGAACATAAGGTAACGATGCAATAATCTATGTAGTATTTGCTAATGTGCTAATGTTAAGTGTCTTAAAGTTTGTACATAAACATTGATTTTTTTTCTTGATAGGGGCAGTTCAGCATTAATTTGGCAGGCACTGGACTGAGGCTATCCAATACAGTTAGATGGATTGCTCAGGGCAATTATGCAACTGTTGATATACACAAATCCCAAGTAAGTAGTGCTGCACATTCTTTGTCCGTTCTCGACTTGACCGAAAGATTTGCACCTATACTTCAGAACTGTAGGAAGTGGTGGCAGTGTTTCAGTAGGGACCACTCCTTTGATCTCAGTCATTTCTGAATCAAAATGGTGTTCAGAGCCACTGACTTGTTTGAGGAGATGAGATATAACACTGACGCCTTACAGCTTGTGGTCACTGAACATCACATGTCACCTTTCACAAGAGTTTAGAATGTTTTAATCCTGTTCCTCTAATAACATTCCAACCTAGGTAAGTACCTGTGTCCTATCTAGCTTTCCCGTAGAATTTTAAGATGACACAGTGGCAATATCCCGGTGATAAATCTTTTTTACGATATCTACTGTGCGGAATTCTCCTGGATCTTTTATCTTCTACAGGATTCATGCAGGAAATTGAAAGAACATTAGGGTGTAAATAGTATAAAACACGCATTGGTTAATTAACCTCTATTCCATACATGTTTTTTGTAAATTCATTAGATTTCAGATAGCCACATGGGTATATATTATTATTTATATTGCAGTACATTTTACCATTGCACAGTTAGCCTTGCAATCTCTGAAGATGAACAGTGTATATGGGTCAAGAATTTATGAACTTGTCTACTTGGTAGTACAGTACATAGCCAGAGGGCTGTAAATTGTAGAACGCTCAAAAGGATTGCACTCTGACTGCCCTGCATAGACCCTGCTGACACAGTCTAATAGGCATAGGCACTGACTCTGTGGGTGCTCCAGTCAGCTCCTCCTCTGCCCTCCAGTGGCTCCTGCCAGCGTTCCTGCAGGTCAACTCCTCCCTCTCCCTCCCAGCACCTCCTGCCCATCGCGATCAGCTGTTCTGCAGCATGCGGGCGGCACTAGAGGGAGGGGGTGGTGTGGGGATGGGACATGCTCAGGGAAGGGGGCAGGAAGAGGTGGGGTGGGGACAAAGGATAGGTGGGGATGAGGCCTGGGGCAGAAACAGAAAGAGGTGGGGCAGGATGAAGGCTTGAGGGAAGGGGTGGAGTGGGAGTGGGGCCTGGAGTTGAGCACTCCTGGAACAGCTGGCACCTGTGCTAATAGGTACCTGTTGCCCAGTGACATAGTTCTATCTGAAACAGTGCTAAGTTAATGCATGCTAGGAACCTTTTAGAGGGCATTAGCAAGGTCTACACAGGGCAGTTAGAGTGCAACACTTCAGAGTCTACAGTTAACAGCCCTCTGGTGCACGCTGCTACACTGTTTAGACAAACCCAGTGTGTTCATTACGGGTTCAAGTTAATTTGATCTTGTCTTCCAGATATAGTAGTCTTCAGTAGGATATGTCAAAGGTTCTGATTAGGCAACGTTTTATCAAACTATTGTGTGTAACTATGGCTTTAGTAATTTCTCTTGACTGAGTTCTTGCTATTTTTGCCTCTAATTTCCAGGATGGTACTAAGATATATGGAAGATGTGGAGGGTTCTGTGGGAAATGTATTCCTAACACAAGTATTGGTTTCCAACTTCAAATACAGTAAAAACCCTGAAGTGGTAAGAACATCAAAAGCAGGAAAATCTGTCTTTAAGGTGCAAATTCTAGGTGCTATTATTTTTTGTCAGTCTATCATCTCTGAAATGTTAATTTACTACTAAGAATTCCTTCCCATTTTCTTCAGTGTTCAGGGATGCATATCATTGTTTAATCATGTAGTAATGGGCTAACAGGTGCATAAACCACAATCATAAACCCTCAGGTTTTAATAAAGAGGCATTAATTCAATGTACAGTATATACAAACAAATAAAATAAACTGCACTGATGTTACTGCTGGTAACACCTTAAACTGGACCATAATTGTAATACTGTACCTTCAACTAATCAGTGCACCTCATTGTACAATGTACAGTAAAATGCATATACTGTACTGATTTTCTTGATCAGCTACATTAAAATGTAGAAAGAAAAAAGAAAACCAACCAATAATTTCAACTGCTTTGGGCTTTATGAAACCTGTTGGGAATTATGTTTTGTCAGCAATTTACATCAGAAGAGTGCATCATCAATATACTTTTTCCTGATACAGTTTCTATAGGTTTTTTCTTGCTCATTTCTGTCATTAAAAACATACATTCTCTCTCTCTCTCTCTCTCTCTCTCTCTCTCTGTGATGCTCAGACAGTAATATTAGTTTTGGAAAGTGTGGTTCAACCTCTGTAGTCTCCATGAAAAATGTTAAACATCAAAACGCTGTTTTGTTGTGGGTATAAGAAAATAAAGAAACGCATCATAGTTTGAAAATCTAGTTATAAAACCCTACCTCTCACTCAACTGTGTATACTGTAAGAGCAGTATATTGTGTATGTTGTACAATTTAGTATGCGATTATATAACTATACATATTTACTTAACCTCTGCCTGGATACTCCAGACATTTTATTTGTTGGAAGTAGCCAACAACATGTTAACGAAAGGCCTATCTTGTCTCACTTCCACATCCAGAATTCCCATTGACCTCAGTGAAAGTTCTGGGTTCAGTGAGGGAAGGCAGGATTAGGCCAAAGTGTGCATAGAGCATGTTTTTGAGAAGTGCAGTTTAATTTTTCAGAGGGCAATAAATGCACCTGTAATGCACGCTGTTAAAAGTGCTTCGGCCTAGAAATATTAAATGGGTAGGAGGAAGTGTTTTAATTTCAGACATAATCTAGCTGTTTAATTTGTTGTTTAGAATTAGTCCGAGCCCAGAAGTGCAGAAATAAGTAAAGCATAAAGATTACCTGTTTCAGGTAAATTCTCAGGTATTCAAAATAAGATTTTCCATGTGTATAATAACACGTTATGTACTAGATAATTATAGGCATTTTTCAACTCTAAACCAAATATCAGTTAACTATATGCCAGTGAGAACTGGTCGGTCATATGGCAGCTATATACCCACAAACTGTTAGCCAAGTTAGGAATACATTTTAATGAAAGACTATATTGTACCACCTACGTTCAAGCAGTTGCTTTTTAGATAACACATGTAGATGACTATTTTGTGATCTCTGTATCAGAAAAGTATTTTTGCACTATGTGCCTTATACTAGTTGTAAACATGTATAAGAAATATATAACACTATTTTCCTAGAAATGTTTACATTTGTAATTAAAATGTAATTTATAAAATATTTATATAATAAATATGCTTGTGTGATTGACACTTGAGTACTTTTGCATATTTTTCCACAATGCAGTATAATATAGTGTTCCAAAAAATAATGAAGCTGTTGTATACCTTCAGAATAGTTAAAACTCCTAGAATCATTTGAGCAAACTATAATATATAGTTTACTTCTTGAAATAATTGCCACACAATCAGTTGTATTTACTGTACAGGCAAACAGAAACTAGCAGTGTGTAGTGAGATTCATTTGTTAAATATTTTATTTAAAAACCTCCTTTGTATCTAGAACTGTATTCATATCTCATGGATTTAAGGCCTAATCCTGAAATCTTGTGCACTTAAAACTCACAGGTGAGTTTGGGGAGTGCAAAGAACCTAGTATCAGAGCTACAGCAAACTTTAATGTTGGAAAGATTTTGTAGTACTTTGTTCTGTAGAAGAAAGAATTAATACTGGGGTGTTAGGATTATGCTAAGTAAGGACCCAGTCCTGCAACAGGATATTATGCTGTTTTATTAAGAAGTCCTCCATGTAGAGGTCTTTGGTTGATTAAAGTTGTCTAGACTCCTGTGATTAATCTTACAGAGGAAGTAGCTGTTCAGTTTATGGACCCAGTCAATAAAGGAACATTGAAAAGATGCAGATATCAGCTACTATGTAACTAACTTTTTAAAGCATTTCAATGAATGTCTTTTTAGGATAATCTTAGTAAGCTTTATGCTTTTTAAAAAGATTTGGAATAATGACTGTTGATTGAAATGGCCAATTACAAAATTCAAAAACTATAAAGGATACAGCTTCCATATATGATTCTCAGAATCACAAAATGAACAATGCTTGTTCTCATTCCAAAATGGTGTTTTATGATCAAGAAAATCCAGCTCCTCCCAGTTCATTGTCATGCAGAGAAAGTTTGGGCTAGATTCATGAAGGGTAGGTGTTGTGTTGCTGAGTGTCACAGTGCCTAGCTTTTAGGCATGTAGAAAACCACTGGGATTCACAAAGCCTGAGTTAGGAACATAGGATCCTTATACAATTAAAGGAGGGAGATAGGCACCTAAGAATGGGCATCACAACAGCCAGGACACTGACCAGGGAACTGCCTAAGCTAGCTACAGGGAGATGCCAAGGAGAGGATGTGTCCTAAGCCCTGCCCCCTAAGGGAGCTTAGTGTCTAAGTCCAGGCTGGAGAGAGAAACCTACCTCTGCTTGGGATTCTCAGCTACGAACCATCTTCTGGAGTCAGGCGCCTAAGGCATTTCTCGCAAGAAGCCAGGTCGGGGGCGAAGAGTGGGAATGACTTTGTAGCCTAATGGGTAAGGCACTTACTTCAGAGGTGGGAGCCCCATTAGCCAATGGCTATTTATTTATCCAAAGTAGAACAGCTTTGCCAGGAGACACTGAAGCACCCTCATATCAGAATATCCCATAGGCCAAGGGTTAGGGCACTTGCCTAAGAGGTGGCAGCTCCAAGTTCAAATCCCTTCTCTTTAGCCAGATGCGGGGACTTGAATGCGGGTGTCCCACACTTTGGGGCTATGCTTTGTACGCTAACCGCTGAGTTAAAGGTTATATTGGAGCTCCTCCTTCTCCCTGTTTTGTGTGGAGTTAGGCAGCCTCTGAGTGTTCCTACTGGATTGGGCCCTTCATGTAAGTTAGGCAGAGGAGTGTCTGTCTTCTCCCAGTTTGTGAATCATTCAGGGGCTTAAGACATCCGGGTGGCTAGAGAGGAGCTACAGGACATGCTGAGAGGCAGAAACACAGGTGCCAAGGGAACTTTTACTGCCAACATTTAGGCTCTGAGCAAGCTCAGGCACCTACCGGATTAGAAGGCAGCTGAGTGAGGGTTTTGTGAATCCCAGTGGTGCCAAAACCTGGAACTTAGGTGCCTGAAGTGGCAGTTAGGTGCCAAAGACCCTTTGTGATTGAAATTTTCAAGTAACATCACAACCTCAAGATATTTTCTAATTTATGGGGTAAAATCACCATTGCACCCAGACCGCATTACACAGTGGGTAGCTTCCTTAGGCTGGATACAGCTGCACCATTCAACATGTACTTTGTAGTGTATGGCGTATGGGTGGGCAGGTCAGAGGGGAAGAGATGTTACTGGAGCACACTATACTCTGCTATAGCTGTTGCAGCAGCACATAAATCAGAGAAGTCCTAAGGTTACTCTAATTTAGGTGCGGGGGAATGGAGGAGAAAAGTGGCTTAAATGTTTTTGCCCTTCACACTCTAACTTTGTGTCCCAGTTCCTGATGCAGGAATGGACTAACACAAGATGCTCTCTGTCTCAGTAGGAAGGAGAGTTGACTGGAGTTGCGGTTGATGGCCACCCCAAATCTTTGAAAGGTGCTTGGGTGCAGCCAGCCACCCGCCAACCTCGGGATGCATCTCCCACTCCTTCCCTTCCCCACAATCCTGGGGCAGGGCTTTGCACCAGCCTCTCTGGCCTGTGATTGGCCAGTTTATGGGAGGCAGGTAGTTGGTTGGCTCCTGTGTCCTTGCCCTTTCAAGAATAAAACACTTCTTCTGGGTGCTGGGCAGTTGTCAGATCTCTAAATGCAGAGTCCGTCCTTATGTCCAAAGTGTGTGTGTTTAGACTTTTAACATCAAAGTCCCAACAAAATAGCAGAGTTTTAATGTGGTTACAATGGCGACATTGAATAAATAGCTCTTTGTCATTAAAAAACAGTAGGCCAAAGTCAACCTCTACTTATGCCAGCTGGGACTGAATTTATTCCTTTTATAATAAATTCTTCAATGAAGCATGACTGTTATGCTTCTCTGGGTGCCTGAGTTTCAGCACAAATGTTAAGGGAGAATGTACTTCACTGTTCTGGCATTTCATGAGTTCCCCACTCTAGGATTTTGATTTCTTTGGGAAGGAAAGGGGTTTTCATCAATCATTTTGTGCAAACTCACTGGTTTTTAATCCAAAGGGTATTTAAAGGACACATGCAGGTTAATGAATAGCGCTGACAAATTTGGCTACTTGATATTGACATATTTGCTCCTGTTTGAAGTCTTATGTACTGCAATGAACACACTGGCTCGTTCCTATAGTATTATGTTTGTGTTTCCTTTAATTGACATCACACACAATTTATACCACATTCTGGAGCCAGATCTGTGCTCTAAATGATGAACCTTCTTAAAATGCTGTGTGCAGAGCTCCATCTTGTGGCTGTTACACATGATAAACTACATTTTGTCACTTGGAAAGCTAGTCAGTTTTGGTTTACAGTTAGGGTATGTCTACACTGCTATTAAAAACCTGCAGCTGCCCTGTGCCAGCTGACTCAGGCTCCTGCTGTGGGACTGTTTAATTGTGATGCAAATGTTCAGTCTGAGGCTGGAGCCCGGATTCGAGGCCCCTGCAAGGTGAGAGGGTCCCAGAGCTCAGGCTGCAGCCAGAGCTGGGATGTCTACACTACAATAAAACAGCCCCGCAGCTCGAGCCCCACAAACCCAAGTCGGCTGGCACAGGCCAGCCACAGGTAACCAGCTAAAGTGTAGACATACCCATAGTAAGTGAAATATTGGACAAATCTAATACCTGTGTATTACTTTGTCATTTTATTTTATACATTTTTCTTCCGGTGCTAAGCTTAAAATATACAAACTGTCCAAACACCTATAAAAATACAGAACTGTGAAGTTTAGAAAGTATTTTGACATTTTTTCCCTAAATCAACAATATAAATTATGTATGCACTTACACACATGTATATATTGTACGAAAACACTAGCTGATCTATGGTAAGCACAGAGACTATTTCTGAGGTGCCAGCCTCTTGACCCCAAACCAATGCTCCAAAAAGGAGACAGGAAAGGATGAGGACTACTTGGGGTCCCATCTCCAATGCAGAAAATGACTTAGGAGTTACAGGGGACAAGAAGCAGGATATGAGTCAACAGTGTGCCCTTGTTGCCAAGAATGCCAATGATATTTTGGGCTGCAGAAGTAGGAGCATTGCCAGCAGATCAAGGAATGTGATCATTCCCCCTCTATTTGGCATTGGTGAGGCCTCATCTGGAGTACTGTGTCCAGTTTTGGGCCCCACTCTACATGAACAATGTAGAAAAGTTGGAAAGAATCCAGTGGAGGGCAACAAAAATGATTAGGGGACTGGAACACATGAGTGTTGAGGAGAGGCAGAGGGAACTGGGATTGTTTAGTCTGAAGAAGAGAAGAATGAGGGGCAATTT
Source organism: Dermatemys mawii (assembly GCA_007922305.1). Taxonomy (NCBI): domain Eukaryota; kingdom Metazoa; phylum Chordata; order Testudines; family Dermatemydidae; genus Dermatemys; species Dermatemys mawii. Next base: position 43,752,027 of record ML677341.1, on the reverse strand, counting down.
GATAGCTGCTTTCAACTAGCTCTAAAAGGGGTTCCAGAGAGGATGGATCTAGACTGTTTTCAGTGGTACCAGATGACAGAACAAGGAGCAACAATCTCAAGTTGCAGTAGGGGAGATTTAGGTTGGATATTAGGAAAAACTTTTTCACTAGAAGGGTGGTAAAGCACTGGAATGGGTTACCTAGGGAGGTAGTGGAATCTCCTTCCTTGAGGTTTTTAAGGTCAGGTCTGGGATGATTTAGTTGGAGATTGGTCCTGCTTTGAGCAGGAGGTTGGACTAGATGACCTCCTGAGGTCCCTTCCAACCCTGATATTCTAGGATTCTATGCCCATGTGCAGCCCTGCAGAGCTGACTGGCCACATTAAGAGAAGCAACTTTCTTCCCTTTTTAAGCTGTGCTACTTCCAGCACTCCCCCGACACAGCTTGGAAGTCAAGTGGCTTCACACCCTCAGACATAGCTATGGCTAAATGCCACATGTGACCCACAGTGAATAGACATCAGTTGAAATGCAAGAATATTGCATGATTACATGTACTATGTTCACACTTTGGCAAGTCTCTCCAGGTTTATTTATTTATTATAATTTCTTTCTCCTGTCCCAGTAAATGGGCTGCCACATTTGTGTAAAAAGCATGACCTTTTTATAAGAGGGCACCTTGTTACAGTATTGGCTATTAAGCCTTTCCTGAGAGGAGGACTGACTTTTTCATATCCGACTCTCATTGAAATCAATAGAAAAAGCCCATTGACTTCATTGTGAGCTGGATCTGGCCCTAAATGCACAGGTTCAGCAAGCTCTAACGTGCTTCAAGAGTGCCTAATACACACCCACTCTAAATGGATTATAAATAAAGACGATCAATAGCAAACCTTCAGAGACCTTCGCAACCCCTTTTCTACAGCCACAACAAATGAAAAACAATGTGTGTGTCAGAGCACGGGCATATGCACATGCACGTTAACCTAGGAAGGACTGGAGGATTGGGCTCCTTGAATTGAAAATATGGGCCCAGAGTCTTTGCTTCATTGGGTTTCCAGGGCAAGTAAAATTAGAGGAAAGAAGATCTTGTGGCTAGTGGAAAGTGCTAGGATTCTGGACTATTTGGTTCCAGTCCCAACTCTACTACTGATTTGCTGTGTGACCTTGAGAAAGTCATCTTACATCCCTGTGCCTCAGTTTACGCATTGAGAAAATAGGGACAATAATACTAACCATCCCCCTCCTTATGCAACTATGAAATATGGACTCCAGTGGAAGTATTAGCATTCATTTCTTATTCTTAGATATGGGAAGGCAGACCGAATTGGAAAAGGCTTGCCTTTCTCACACTCAGCAGCAAATGTCACTCAAGTCACTAGTTAGAATCTGGCAGGTAGGTGGTCTGGGGACTGCTCTACCCAGCACTATCTTGCAACAGTCCCCAAGGACTGTATGCCAGGTGGGGATAGCCCTGGATTAGAGCCCTTTTTCCCCCATACACCACATACTGCAGCCATATGTGACAGGTAGCACAGGAGTTCACTGGATCAATGTAAGCTGAGAGCATCTCAGCTTGGGTGAGTTCACATCCATCCAGATCTGTCTGCTTTCCGGTCACTTTTTGCCACTAAAGCAGTGCAAAAAAATCACAATGCACTTGAGAATCTGATCCAGAATATTGTAGTGTAACGGGTAACATTTGACTCACCACCACAGTACCACCTGCTGGTCCTTCTGAGAACTAACACAGGGTTGCCAGGGTGGCCTCCTCAGGTTGTGTCTCACCCATCCATCACTCTCACCTCCACGATGTCCTCTTCTGGACACAGCCCTCTGGCTGTGCCCCACTCAGTTCTCTCCCCCGTTACAGGGGGACCCAACAGGCCTCAGTCTGGTCATTTGCCTCTGTAGCAAACTGCAGTTCAGGCACTGGCCACTCCACTTGATGGCAAGTACAAGGGATAAAGAGAAGGAGGGACCAGGGCCCACCTGCTACTCTGGGCCCCGGCCCAAGGACACAATAGCCAGCAGCCATGTACTGCCCCTCCTTCTACTCCACTGTCTGTTTCCCTGGGCCACTTTCCCACAGCCCTAGCACCTTCTCCGCCTCTGTATCGGGGCCTCTGCCTGGCACCCATCAAGCTGGAGCTCTCTCTTTCTCCCCTGACCCTGCAGAGCACTGCTCTGTCCATAGTACTCCCTCTCCCCCTCCCCCTCCCCCTCCCCCTCCCTCTCCCTCTCCCTCTCCCTCTCCCCCTCCCCCTCCCCCTCCCCCTCCGGCAGTCCTCCTCCTAGGCCTCCAGGGAGAGACTGCCTCTGTTCTGCTTAGCAGGCCTTCTTATATGGGCCAGCCTGGCCCAGATTGGCTACTCCACTAAGCCTCCTCCCTGTTGGCTGGCTCAATACACCCGCTACTAATTGATTGGGTTCTGTGCAGCCTCTCCAAGGCTGCTTTAACCCTTCTTCCACCTACGTGAGGCAGCCACCCCACCACATGCAGGTTCAGGACACAATAAGCCACATATAAGGTTTGGCAGAGAATTCCTTTAGTATGTTAATGTATGGGCGGGAAGGTGGGAGTACCCACACACACGTGTGCTAATTTTTCTATGTGGCTTATCGAACTTAAAGGCTATAATATCCAAGATGAGCGTTTAAACACAGTGGAGGGTTTTTTCACTCCACAGATCCTGAATGTTTTTAGCCTAGCTTTTCAATTTTATATACTAGGTTGAGCAAAAAACTCTTTACATTTTAGAACTTATGTAAATAAAGTATAGAGTTATTATTATTTGCATTACGGAAGTGCCTGGGAGCCCTAGTCATGCGTCAGGACTTCGTTTGGCAAGGTGCTTTACAAACACAGAATAAAAGGATGGTCTCAGGCCCAAGAAGTATACAGTCTAAGCAAAGAGCATTTTTCATTTATTCATTTCTAGATTTTAAAGCCAGAAGGGACCATTGTGATCATCTAGTCTGACCTCCTGTACAACACATGCCAAACTAATTCCTAGAGAATATGTAGTAGAAAAAGAGCCCATCTGGTTTTTTAAATTGTCACGGAGGACGCTTGATAAATTGTTCCAGTGGTTAATTACTCACACTGTTAACAATGTATGCCTCGTTTCCAGTCTGAATTAGTCTAGCTTCAACTTCCAGCCTCCGTATTCTGTTTTACCTTTCTCTGCTAGATTAAAGAGCTCATTATTAAATATTTGTTCTTATGTTGGTACTTAGAGTTACTGTTCTATAAGCATCTTTTGTATCTCATGTCTTATTTAAAGATTCTCCATGGAAACAAGACCATCTCCCTAAAGCGTTGTCCAGTTAACAAAACAAAACACAAACAAAAACCCCCAAACTTGAAAAATCCTCAAATATTTTAAAAATGTAATTCTTAAGTTAAAAGCCATCAGAGAACATTAAAAAAAGTAATAGCAGAAAAATAAAGCTCACTTGGGTTAAGAAATCCTAACCCATAAATGGGATTGTTTCAAACAGGACTGCATGTGGAAATGTGTATGCCATAAATAACAACGTCACAGTAGAGGTGTTGCTGTAATCTACTTTTGGAGTATTCCCAAGGCTTCTCCACAGTTTTGTTTGACCTTTGTAAATAAATGACACCACTTTCCGCTTGCATTCCAGCAAAGGATACCAACACATTTTTTAAAAATTAACTCTCACAACATAGTAGTTTACTTATTCCCATTTTATAGATGAGGCAATTGAGCCATGAGAAGCTGAAAGCCAGATTCTGGTACCCTTACTCAGGTTATGTAGTACTTTGCTGACTTGGCTCATATAAAAATACTACTCATTGTGAGTAAGGGTGGCAGAACTGGCCCTATACGACTTGCTCTTGATCACACGGTGGAAAAGGTCAGGTTTCCTGACTCCATAGCCCATAACCTCACTTTTAGGCTGGCTTTGCTCTTTTCTGGTAAGTGTCCACGTTTTCTTGAGCCTTTGTGACTCTCAAGATGGACCTCGCTGTACACGTGAATTAAACAAGCAGGAACTCCTTTTTTTTCAAAGTCTTTATTAGTCACATTCTCTTACTGGTATGCTTTGGACACAAGCCAAATTGATCATAGAAAAAGTAGGCTACTGCTACTAAAAAGAGCTATTTCCTGGAAATGTTAGCTTCAGTTCAGACAGAAAGCAACAGTGATAATGGCAGTCAGGAGGGAAAAAAGCACCACCTTCTGCATTTCATTCAACAGAAGCGTTATCTGATGTGGGCGAAATATTTGACATTGAATCGTCTCATGTAAATAAGGTGGTTTTCTTTTGCACAATGAGATTTATTTTACCTGTCTATGGCTTGAAAAGTTCTTATTGCTTTTGTTTATCCTGGCTGTGGAGAAAGGCGTCTGTGCTCTGTTTCTGATACATTTCGCCTTGTGTTCAGTTATGACAGATAGGTCTTTGAATCTGGTTTATAAAAATATTGTAGCACCAAAGCGAAGCATTCTGGCCATATTTATGTTTGTATTCTGTCCTTAAACATGAACAGCTGTGCACACATCAAGCTGTCTCATAGTCAATTCTGCACAGCAGTCCAGAACCTTTTACTTTGTAATACACAAATATTTCCTTTTTTGTGGCTCATCGCTGTTCCCACAATATGAGTTTTTTAGCCCATATGAATTTTTTCAAAGCTTATTTGTACGATTAAAAAAAATATCACAGGGACAGTTCAAACTGTAATGGGGATAACTGTGTCGCGGTTACTAAAGAGGGTAGTATAGAGTGGGTGAAATAAAATAAATGATTTCATGCAAACCATTATTTTATTCTGGAAAAAAATCCTGAATTTATGAATACTGAAAGGTTCTTTTGAAAGGGTCTATTTTTACAGTCTGATTTACACAAGGAAGGAACAGTCAAAGAAAGTTTGTGAATGTTCCATATGCAAAAAACTACTGTGATTCCTGGTAGTAGTGTCTATTGATGTCTGATGGAATGAAACCATATTTGCATTTGAGTCATCTCTTGCCTAGTTCATTGATTATGATAATGACTTTCAGAGCCATTTTATCATCCTGAATTGTTTGATGTTCCTCTAAAACTAGAAATCATTAAAACTAACAACTGTCTGGTATACAAATTGGAATTTATGCCCATAAAATCTAAGACAGAATGTTTTTATTTTCTTTTGTTTTGTTTTTAAATGCCTTGCAGAAAAGGTTCTCTGTAAGGTCTATTTAACACTTCATGAAAAGAAAACAGGTGCCCCAGTTGTTCTTTTGAACACCTAGAAAGGCCTCCATCTTATATGAACATCAAAAGCTGATTTTGGGGGAAGGGATAGCTCAGTGGTTTGCGGATTGGCCTTCTTAATCCAGTGTAGTGAGCTCAATACTTGAGGCAGCCACTTAGGGATATGGGACAAAAATGGGATTGGTCCTGCTTTGAGCAAGGGGGTTGGACTAGGTGATCTCCTGAGGTCCCTTCCAAAAACTTTGAAGGAGAAAGTAGTTAAGGGCATTAACTGCCCTTTTTTTTTTCATACTCAGCGTCCTGTTCAGAGCTTTCTGAGACTTGGACAAATCAGGCTCCAGATTTTTCATGAATCACTCCTTTCCACCAAGAGTATTCCTCAGTGACCTGGCTAACCAGAGTGTCTCTTAGCTTTGCCTTAGATTCACCCAGTCAACCTGGTGTTTCCTATTGACTTAATGCAAATACTCTCCCATTGTAGTGGGCTTGTCCTATTTAATTTACATCCATGATGTAGGCCAGACGTGGGCAAACTACGGCCCGCGGGCCACATGTGGCCCGCCAGCCATTTTCATCCAGCCCGTGAGCTTGGGCCACGGGGCAGGGGCGGGGCCAGTGGCCTTCCCTCTCAGCCCCGGGCTGAGCATGGCAAGCCGCGTGGCCCCCATGCTCCTGGCCGGGGGTCCGGGCCAAGCCGCACGGCCCCGTGCTCCTTGTTGGGGGCGCCGGGCCAAGCGCGGCAAACCACACAGCCCCGTGCTCTCTGCCTGGGGGCCAGGCCGAGCGCCGCAAACCCTGCATTCCCGGCCTCGGGGCCGGGCCAAGCGCGAAAAGCCCCATGGCCCCGCGCTCCCAGCCGGGGAGCCAGGCCCAGTGTAGAAAGCCCCATGGCCCCACGCTCCCAGCCGGGGAGCCAGGCCCAGTGTGGAAAGCCCAGCGACCCTGCGCTCCGAGCCGGGGTCCGGGCGAAGCACATCTTGCCACGGGGCCCCAAGCCGGGGTGCCTGGCTGACTGCAGCAAGCCGCGGGGCTCTGTGCTCCCAGCCTGGGGTGCTGTGCAGAGCATGGCAAGATGCGGGGCCGGGCGGAGTGCTGTGAGCCATGGGGCCCCACGCCTGGCTGAGCAGGTAAGCCAGTTTGGTGGGGAGCGGTCTTAAGTGGTGGGTGCTGGGGGGGGGGTTAGGGTGTGGGGGGTCTAGGGTGGAGGCAATCAGGGAACAGATAGCAGGGGGGGTAGATAGGGGGTGGGGTTCTTGAGGGCAATTAGAGTGGGGTGGGTCTCTAGGGGAGTGATCAGGGGACAAGGAAGGGGGGTTTGGACAGGTCCGGGTTCTGAGGGGAGTAGTCAGGGGGCGGGAAGTGGGTGGGGGTTGGATAGGGGGCGGGGCCTTCCCTACCTGGCCCTCTGCACAATTTTGAAGCCCCGTGTGGCCCTCGGGCCAAAAAGTTTGCCCACCCCTGAGGTAGGCAGACAGGAAAATCAGCATTTCTTTGTTTGAGAAAAATCTCGTTTAATCAATCTTTCTTAGTTTTATGGTTTAAACATATTTTTAATAAATACATACAAACTCTTGCATGACACCTATACATACATCTCACAATGCTTAGGATGAGCAATATGATGATAAGCTTTTGTTTGATATTTTAGGTGATATTCTTCACATGGCAGCAGTGTGTTAGGTGTAGTGAGTTTGTCAAGCCTGGCAAGAGCTGCTGACACAGAGTAGTGAACCATCAATGGGCTGATGTGTCACAGAGCTTACATAGGAAAATTAGAAGCCCAAATTCTAACTACATATATGAGTGCAACTCACGTTGAAGTGTAAATTCCATGTGAGTTTCTGATGACAGACTACTCTGTCTCTGAGAAACAAGGGACCATAGTATCCAGCATGCCATGCCGCTCATTTGCTAATCAAATCAAAGAACAGCTGCCTTTTTTTCCATACCTAGATCAGTTAGGGATGTAAGGGAAGCAGCATATTTGTGACTAATGTGCACCTTCGTGTATCCCTTTTTCTACACAGAATGAGGGACTCTCGCTTGGGAAGCAGTGACTCTGAAAGTCTTAAGGTCCAGGTGGGATAATCAGCTGAACATGAACGCCAGTGCGAGCCTGTAGCTGAAAGGGCTAATGCCAGCTTGCATCTATAAATGGGAATATGAAATAGGGGTAGAGAGGTTATACTATCTGTACTAGGCACTGGTGCAACTGTTACTGGAATACTGTGTCCAGTTCTACTGTCCACAGTTGAAGAAGGATGCTGAAAAATTGTTCAGAGGGGAGCCACGATAAAGATTAAAGGATTGGAAAACATGCCTTATCATGAGAGAGTTCAGGAGCTCAATCTGTTTAGCTTACCAAAAAAAGAAGGTTAAAAGGTACTTGAGCACAATCTATAAGCACCTATGTGGTAAACATAAATTTGGTAATAGTGGGATCTTCAATCTAGCAAACAAATGTAACACAAGACTCAAGGGCTGGAAGTTGGATGTAGATAAATTTAGACTGTAAATAAGGTGCACATTTTAAAGAGTGAGAGTAGTTAACCATTGGAACAACTTACCAAGGGTTGTGGTGGATTCACCATCCTTGGCAATGTTTAAATCAAGACTGGATGTTTTTCGAAAAGCTTTTCTCTGGCTCGAACAGGAATTAATTTCGGAAAACCTAATAGCCTGTCAGCAGTTTTCAAACTGTGGCTCAGGACACCAAAGTGGGTCAGGACCCCATTTTAATAGGGTCACCAGGGCTGGCTTAGACTTGTTGTGGCCCAGGGCTGAAGCCCAAGAGCTGGGCAGCAGGGCTCAGTGTTGGCCCCTCCTCATGGGAGCGGAGGAATGGGAGCTTGGGTGGGCTCAGGCTTCTGTCCCTCCTCCTGGGGTTGTGTATTAATTTTTGCTGTCAGAAGGGGGTCGTGCTGCGATGAAGTCTGAGAACTCCTGGCTTATCTTATGCATGAGGTCAGACTAGATTTTTATTATTATTTATCATTTGTATTATTGTAGTACCTATGAGACTCAGTCATGGATAGGACCCCATTGTGCTAGGCCAGCGGCTCTCAAACTCTTGAGAGCTGCAACCCTTGTTTTGCATTTCTCAGCGGAGCAGCAGACCCTTGTATGTCTGCCGAAAAGCCGCCAAATTGATTACTTCCGCAGCCGGCAGCTTTTCGGCGGACATGCCGAGTACTCCCAAAATAGCTTGGCACTTCCACCGAAAAGCTGCCGAATGCAGAAGTAATCAATTCAGTGGCTTTTCAGTGGCGGCAGGAGCTCGCGACCCCCCTGGAAGTGCACAGCGACCCCCAGAGGGGTCACGACCCCCAGTTTGAGAACCGCTGTGCTAGGTGCTACACAAACAGAACAAAAAGACAGATGATGACAATTATCCCTTCTGGCTTTATAATCTATGAATCTATATGTTTACTTACTTACCACGATATAATGTCATTCCATGGCGAACCAGGTCTCAATCACAATACTCCCAAAATAATGATTGTGCCAGAAGGAAATGTCCAGGTTACCTGACTGCAGGTCTTGGACAGGAATTAGAAACAGTCTTTCCTAAGTAAAGCAAAACTCACTGCAAAAATTCATGACAATTATTACATACAATAATGGAAAATATGCAAGTCTCACTTAAACTGGGCAACGTGCATGTATAAAATATTTTGCTAAACTAACTGCATTTCCAGAAGCAATTCAGTTGTGCTAAGTAGAACTGGGCCAAGCAAACAGCAGCTGTTTGGTCCTTTTGAAGCCCAGAAGGAGCTGTCTGCCTTCGAGCCTGCTCAGAAATTATAAGGTAAAGGAAACATGAGATGCCTTTAAAACCTTAGATTATTTATGAGTAATGATTTCTGTATAAGCTTTGGGATCCCATTATTATTAGCATTACAGTAACACCTAGATCCACGGTCCCAAACTGAGGGTGTCCCCCCCAAGGGGGATATGGAGGAAGATTCGGGGGGGGGGGGGGGTGCACGCTGCAGAGCCTGGGCCAGCCCCCACAGGCGGTGAGGATGGAGCATCATGATTCCAGCCTCACCCTGCCCCCAGACCAGCTCCTCCCCCGCACTCGCTCCTCCCGCCACCCCATTTAGCTTCCAGTCCTGCTCTGCCTCCAGCACTGGACCGGTTCCCATGGGGGATGGGAAGGGAGCACCACATTTGCAGCCCCACTCTGCCCCCAGACCAGCTATTCTCCAACCACATTCAGCCCCCGATTCCTACACCCTCCAGGCCCAGCTCCACCTCCATACCAGACCCGCCCTCAGTCCCACTCCACTCCCATGCCCGCTACTCCCTCAGCCCCTGCTCCACTCTGCCTGCTGGTCCACCTCCAGCCCAGCTCTGCCTTCATTCCCTCTCTGCCCCCAGACCAGCTCCGCTTCTAGCCCCAGCTCCTACCCCATCCCCAGTTCTGCCCCCAGCTCTGTTTCAGCCCAACCTCCACTGCTGAGGAAGCCTTGGCTGTGCAGTAATGGAGGTGTGTGTGTGTGTGTGTGTTTTTTGGTATGGACAGATTCCGTCAATGGTAAGTGTGCGGCGGGGGAGGAGTGACTGGAAAAGTTTGTGCATCACTGACAGACGTTCCAGCTGCACTCAGGGCTCTATTGTGCTAAACACTGTGCAAACACGTAGCTGGGGACAGTTTCTATTCAGAAAACAGCCAAGACACACACAAGGTGGGAGTGGAAACAGAGCTCCAGCAAGCTGGTGACTTTCCACAGCAGGTCAGTGGCTGAGCTGGGAATAGAATCTGTGTCTCTTTGACGCCGAGTCCAGTGCCCTATCTGCTGGATCATTGCTGCCTCCCTTTGGGACGAAAGGCCTTTTATAAACATAAGATATGGCTAACGGTGAATACAGGGAATCGCAAGTAGACCCCATCATGCTGTCTGGAGTAGCTCATGAACGTGCATGCCAACTGCAGGGCAGACTGTGAAGGAGTAGGACACAAATCCCAAACTGGTTGTGAGTTCTATACTTTCCACTAAGTGTGAACTTCTCTCTAACAGCCTTAACCCAGAGTCACGAACAGCCCCCAGGGGTACTCCTATCTATCCTGCCATCTGGGCAACCTGCCTTTGTGACAGATGGTACCTTACACTAAAAATCACAACAATATTCAGATTATGCCCAGTCCCAAGGGACCAGTCACTTTCTCCAGGTCAGTTGTTTCTCAGATTCCACACCACAGACAATGCCTGTAGCCAGTCCTGTAATAAACAAGCTAGGAAAAAGAAATGAGAGTTATTTACAGCATTAAAGCAGACATGGACACACACACCTCGCTCGCTCGCTCGCTCACTCTACAATCTGAGGTTCCTAAAGTTAATAGAAGCTGCTGTGATGTGCCAGGTTTATAAATCCTTAAGGCTAACTCTCGCCAAACAGCTGGGTGATCCCTTGCTTATGCTTACAAATCATCTATCCTCAGAGTTAAAGCAGAATAGACACATTGGTCCCTCTTCTTATTCCCTGTCCCCGGAGTTCAAGCTGATGGGATCAGACCTGCACATCTCCTCTTCATAGGTGTGAGGGGAGCAATCACCAAAGTCTTTTGTCCTATAATGTTCCACTAAGGGTTGTCTGGTGTTTATGGGCCTTCTTTTGCTGGACAGCAGATGACACCTCTTGTGGAAAACTGGTCTTTCACACTCAGTAATGTTTCTCTCCTGGCTGGAGGGGAGGGGTCACAGTTTCAGAGCAAACACTTGAATATTACCTTATAATATGGATTATTGTATGCGGGGACTCACAAGCATTTCATAAAGTCTAAATGCTAAACACATTTTTTACAAAGCTAACACCTATTTTAACAATATTAGCACACAGGGGAGTCAGAGTGGTTCCCAGCTATGCATTTGTCACTAGTCAGTGAGGCCTAAGGACCTTGGCATAAGCTTGCAAAAAGGCCAAAACCAGCAGATACATAAGAATTTCCTCTGTGCCAGTGGCCCAAGCTATAGAGAATTTAAGCAGAGAGTCTCCACACCCATTCAGGTGCTATGAAGGAGGGCTTTGTGTCAAGTCTTCCAGTGCACCACATGCCTACAGTAGTGCATATATCATACCCCACAGGCCCACATGTCCCAGGTCTGACTACTGAATAGTCGCCGACTCCCAGAATTCTGCTGGGAACCTCACAGCGCCAATCTAATTGACCTGGCATGTGCTCATATGCAATGCTCATGGGTGCCAATACAAAACCCTGATGCAGTCAGTTAGATGGCTAAGAAACCAGATGAGGCCCAGTTGTGCAGATGCCTTAGCCCTTCCTTTCATTTTGGAGCTTGAAATTCTACTCCTTCTGGTCCTCTTTTTGTACAGTCTGTGCTCATGTTCTCAGGCTTGGAATGACTGTCAATAACTACAGCTCTCGGCCATCTAAAGCCTTACGAACAATAGTAAACGCTATAAAGAGGTGATTTAGTGAGAAGAACTTGACTAATAGTTTACTCTATTTCATTTAGGGCAGTTGTGCTGTTTCACCACATAACACCCGCCTCATTGTACCATCTGTATGTTAAAATCTGCATCACTAATACGCATTTCAAACAATGAGGGTGTTAGTTTGAAATACATCTTCAGTCTCTGAGACGTTGCAGTAGAGTTAGTAATTCTGGCGGGGTTTTAAGGCAGAGGAAATTTGTGGTTTTGAATAATAGCAAGTGGCGCCAGCTCCTCTCTACATTGATTCCGTGGGAAATTTTATTAACAGAGTTGAGAAATAAAAATCTGACTCCAAATGTTTCTATCCTAGCACTTTCAGATATGAATCCTTTGGCTGCAGCATGAGGCCTTTCTTCTAAGCCTTCATATGCAGAACTGACACAAAGACACTATAGTAAGGAACCCATGCAGACTTGGCACGTTTGTAAAAAACACACAGAAGGGGCTGTTTGTCCATTACAAATCTGTTTTACTGTGCAGTGCACCATACAATGCTCCTGAAAAGAAAACACTTAATAGCTGAGGGCCACTGGGTTCTGTCCAGTAGACAACTGTGATCACTGCGTCCCCAACAGCAAAGTTGGCAGACTAGCAAGAGAAGTCAGCAGCATCATGTTAATTAGCCTCCATTTGGACATGGGCATAGGAGGAAAATAACCATACAGAAGACCTTGAAACTAGGGGCATTGACCTGAGTCTTTACTGATACAGTCCCCTTCATTCTTTGCAGATCCAAGAATAGCTAATATTGCATTGGTGCAGAAATATGACATGAAGCTCCTCAAGTTACTGAGCTTTTAGGAACACTTTGTTCACATTTACCCAGCAAAAGGTTGAAATCAGAACCCAACTGCTTGAACTTGTAAAGCCAGGGAGTGAATGTCTCGAGCATCTTCAGCGCTGGGGCCAGTTTTCTAAACTTGGTGTAATAAAAAAGGCCATAGGGCAGCTTTGAAATCAAAGGGGTTGAATGGGGAAATTAGCTGATAAGATGCAAGTGCTATGTTAAATGGTTTCCTTTTTAGTGCCAAATTTTGTAAGAGCCTGTATAAAATTTGGGAGATGAAAGAATATCTGATACAGTTTGGAAAGATCCCTCAGCAGCACAGTGGAAATAAAACCATTCTAAAATTGTACCTCTCTTTTTTAATTTCAGTATTCAACTATTTGCTCACCTTGTGGGGTCACAAACAGCACCCCTGGTGCTGACATTTGAAACAATTCCTCCCTGAACAGATGTTTTTTTTAAAAAAACAGATTGGGACCATACCCTGAATTCCAGAAGTATTGCAGCTGTAACTCTAATGTCCCACATGAGGGTGACAAAATTAATCTAGGAACACTCTATTTCCATTAGCGACAGACTCAGAGACTCCAAACAATCTTCTAAATTCTGCTGGCATGACATATTCAGAGTATCTTTTTAGTAGTTTAATAATTATTGTAAGTGTAAAGAGAAAGTTTATAAATGGTGGCCAGTCCAGTTTTAACGCATGGTGCTGAGTTTTGGGCAACAAAGAAGAAACATGAAATACATTTACGTATAAGGCAAACAAAGCCATCTAGCTAACTAACAGAGGAAGGTGCTTAGTGAGTTCACTGGGGGACAGAGTCTGCACACCAGGACATCTTCCTGGCTCTTGAGGAAGAGACAATGGACTTTGGGTAATACAAGGGGACCAAAGAGACATTTTAAGGTTCCATTCCTTATGGAACAAAAAGAACAGCACCCTGTGAGCTTGTGAAAGTCAGATCCTCTTGGTCTAAAGGGCAGGAGCTACTCACAACTTGCTGTAAGTGAGAAACTGTTGTATGCAAAGACATAAGGTGCTAGACTTAAGTTTTAGTCTCTAGAAAGTGTGTTTTGTTTTGTTTGTAACCAGATGTCTTTTTTCCTCTTGCTTAGTATCACTTTAATCTTTGTTCTTTATTAAGAAAGCCCAACTTGTTTTAGGACAAAACCATCTCAGTACTGAGAAGTGAGAGTCTCCAGCTGACATACCAGACTGGTGTGTGCTCTGTCTCGTTGGAGATAGTGAACTTAATTTCTGCGTGACACAGTGAGAGGGACTGAACACTATAGGGAGACGTCTCTGGGAACTGAAAGGCAAGGCACTCAACTTAGCAGCAGCGAAGCTCTCGCTGAGGCAGAGCAGTAACATAGTGGCTTACAATTCTGGATGTCCTGAGCAGAATGTCACAGTGTAATCTAGTGCAGGATTTACACACAGTTTGCTGGTTGATGGAGGTTCACACCTCAAGCACTGGTAAAACTAGATTTTTAAGTCAGTCTGAGTGAGAAGGCTGGGAACAGTCTCAAAAAGTCACTGTTTGTTGTTTTCTATTGATTGCAAGTGAGGAAATAGAATAAAAGCAACAGCAAAACATCTATGAAATTAGGAACAGCCAGATTGTCAGCTGAAGAGAAAGAAAAGAACACGAATCCCAGAGATGGGAGGCTGAAATGAGAGCCATGGGGCAGGATGCAGAAAAACAACAAGCAGCCCACTAATGGACCATGGCACTGAAAGAAAAGGAAACCCAAGAAAAAGAGAAGGGAAAGCAGCATAACATGAGCTGGAGGGAAAAGCATGGAGAGATCTGACAGCTCCCAGGCATTTCCTGCCTCCTTAGAACACCCAGTTGGTTCAAGCTATGCCCAGCATACAAAGAATCTGATTGTCTTGAGGAATCTCTCACTACTTTTGAAAGAGTCTGTGATTTGCATAAACTTCCAGAAGAGAAGAAAGTGCCCACACTGGTTGCAAAGCTCTCAGGAAAAGTATTAACCATATTGGGAAGACGGAAGCAGCTATGGGGGAAGGAGAGATTCCCGGCCTAGCCTAGAAGATCCAGGCAATGTGTCTTCAGGGACAAGGAAGGAGCCGCCCCTCCCAGTGGAGGAAGCAGCTCTCAGAGCTGACAGCAGGCAGGAATGTGCAGCAGAACAGAGAACAGACCCATCCCTACAAAGCATCAGGAGAATCATCGTTGATGGTTCCCCAGTTAGAGGAAACAGGTAAAGGTTTTTTTGGCAGAAGAAGGATGGCCATGCAGGGAAGCTCCTGTGGGAAAAGATAGAGGCCCTGGAAGCCTTACAAGCAACTTTGTGTGCCTGTTAAGCATCACTGGAAGGTAATGAAGTTACCCTGTGACTATCCTTTTGTGGGTCACTAAGGGACTCAGAGGACTTATGAAAGGTTACAAAGGAATTATTGTTGGCCAGATATGCAGGCGAGAGACTATTGCAGGTCCTGTGAGAGAAGCAGAAGAGGCCATTAGGATCTCACAAAGCTCTCATCAGCCTGTACCTGAAATCAAGGAAGCATTTCTTAGGGGGCAATGGATGTTATGGGACTGCTGCTTCAGCCAACCCAGAGGGGTCTAAATATGGATTTATTCTTTGGCACTCAAGTATACACATTTTGGCTCTGTTACTAAGCAGTCTTTTTCATTAGGAGATCCAGAGAGGCAGAAACACAGGAAGCAAGGCTCAGCCATCTGCTGAGATGGCTATGGGAAAACAACAAGGTAAAGTGCAGGAAAAGCAACCAGATTGAACAGCTGGGAAAGAGGAAGAAAACACACTGAGTTTGGAGGAGTCAGACAGAGCAGTGGAGTTGCTTCTGTAAAGCAGAAGTAAATTTGTGGAAGATTAAAAAATAAGAGAAGTATCAATTAAAGGTTGCAGTAGCTGGATTTGGGAGAAATGCAGGGTTTAAGACATGAAATTATTTAGAAGGAAACACTATCTTGGTTAACGGGAGGATGTAATGAAAGAAAAGCTGCAGTAAGTCAGCCAGTAAGCCTGTAGGGTTTGTCTAGTGTCAGATTCGGTTTTAAATGAGCTGGCCGAGGAACTCTCTGGACTGTTAATGTTGATTTTTAAAGACTCTTGGACAGCTGGGAACATTCCAGAGGACTGGAGGAAAGCCAGTGTTGTACCAATATTTAAAAAGTGTAAATGGGGTGACACAAGTAACTATAGCCCTGTTAACCTAACATCGTTTCCAGGCAAAATAATGGAACAGCTTATATCTGACTCTAAAAGAATGAAAGGACAGTAGTATAATTA
Organism: Dermatemys mawii; assembly: GCA_007922305.1. NCBI lineage: Eukaryota > Metazoa > Chordata > Testudines > Dermatemydidae > Dermatemys > Dermatemys mawii. Next base: position 43,736,282 of record ML677341.1, on the reverse strand, counting down.
ATTCCAGTCAACATGGGTGAATATAAATTAGATCTTACCAAACGATGTCATTTTTGATGAGATTACAAGGTTGGTTGATAAAGGTGGTGGTATTGATATACTATGCTTAGGCTTCTGTGAGGCATTTGGCTTGATACTGCATAACATTTTGATTAAGAAACTAGAACAATACAAAATCAACATGGTCTACATAAAATGGATTAAAAATTAGCTAACTGAGAGGTCTGAAAATGTAATTCCAAATAGGGAATCATTGAGTGTGTGTATTTCTAGGGGAGTCCTTTCTTGGTCCTGCACTAATATTTTTATCAACGACATGGAAGAAAACTTTACTGATCAAATGTGCAAATTGCACAATGATTAGAGGAGTGCTAAACAATAAATAGAACAGATTGCTAATACAGAGTGATGTGGATTGATTGGTAAACTGAGCACAGGCAAACAATATGCATTTTAAAAAGGCTAAACGTAAATGTATATTTCTAGGAACAAAGAACACCGACAATACTTACAGTGTGGGGGACTCTATCCTGGGAAGCAGTATGTTTAAAAGAAATTAAGGGCCATGGGGGATAATCAGTTGATCATGAACATCCAGTATGACATTGTAGCTAAAAGAACTATTGGGATCCTTAGATATATAAACATGGGAATCTCAGAGTAGAAGTAGGGACGTTATACTACATCTGTATTTGGCACTGGTGTGACCACTGCTGGAACACTGTGTCCAGTACTATTGTCCATACTTTAATAAGGATGTTGAAAAATTGTTCAGAAGAAAGCCATGAGAATGATTAAAAGATTAGAAAACATGCCTTAAAGTGAAAATCTACTTAGTTGTGGCCAAAAAGGCTAAGACAGTCCTTAAATACATAAATAAAGGAATTTTGAACAGGGAGTTGTGACGTTCTCCTGGTGTTACCTGGACCGGTCTGCTAGGTCACTCCCATCCTTGACTCTGGCAGCCAGCTTTACACTGCTCTGCTGTGAGAACCCCCACTCCTGGGCTATTCACGCACAGTTCCTAGCATGTAAGCTACTCCTTGGATTGTGCCACCAGATGACACTAGCCAATATCGCCGGCCCCAGACACAACCCTAGGAACCTCCATTTTGCAGTGTCCAGTTATGCCTACTGGATACTGCAAGCTTATATGAGTTTGTCAATTTAACAAAGAAATTGATATGTACCAGGCTTGTTATCCCAAAGGGAGTCTCTGACATGCTTCAAACCAAACACACTGCTTCAGGTAGAATAAACAAACACATTTATTAGCTACAAAGATAGATTTTAAGTGATAGGCAAAAAGTCAGTGTGGTTACCAAAATTAAATTAAATTAAATTAAATTAAAATATAAGCACACAGTCTAAATTCTCAACTCTAGATGTTGCTTATTAGATTGGGCACCATCTAGATTAAGCAGTTTTTCTCATCCCACTGGATACTGCAGTCCTTAATATACAGTTTTGTTCCTTAAACCTGGGCCAGTCGCCTCTACTGGAGTGTTGTCTTCTTCTCAATGTCTTAGTTGCTTGCAGCAAAGGTGGGAACAGGAGAAGGGCCCAATATGTGTCCACTCTGTCTGTTTTATACCCTCAGTCCATGTCCATGGGGAGCACAAGTCCATGCATGTTTGGGGGGCATTGCTGAGTCTCTCCAAGCAAGACTGAGCAATTCTCCTGGTGTGGTCTCATGCAAGTAAGTCATTGCATTGTAGCTCCCTTCCTGGCTGTTGATGGGTTGTTTGACATCCTGCCTGGGCATTGGTTACTTTCCTTGCTGTTGCCTCTGGGGAGCTAATATCTGGCTGATTCCCCAATTTAGAGCATGTTTTAATGACCATCATACAACACAATCTTTATAACTTCATATGCATTAGTGATACACCCCTGATACCTTGCATGGCATGCTTTATATGTAAGTTCCCAATTATATGAAAATAAGAAATATGGGGGTTACAGCACGCTCCTCCACGCTATAGAATGTCACAGGAGTAGAGAAGTTATATTAGTTCTATATTGGACACTGCTGCAACCACTACTACAATATCATGTCCAGTTCTGGTGTCCACAACTCATGAAGGATGTTGACAAATTAGGAAGGGGTCAGAGAAGAGCTACAAGAGTGATTAAAGGATTAGAAAACCTGTCTTACAGTGATAGATGCAAAGAGCACAATCTGTTTAGTTTATTTTTGAAAAAAAGGTTAAGGGGTGACTTGAACACAGTCTATAGGTACCAACATTAGGAACATAAATTTGGTAATTGACGGGCTCTTCAGTTTAGAAGACAAAGACATAACAAGAGACAATGGCTGAAAGTTGAAGCTAGAAAAATTCAGGCTAGAAATAAGGCACACATTTTTAGGAGTGAGGGTGATTAAGCTTTAGAATAAATTACCAAGGGCTGTGGTGGATTCTCCATCTGTGAAAATGTTTAAATCGAGATTGGATGTTTTTCTACAGGCTATTCTTTAGTTCTAGCATAGTTATTGGACTTGAAACAAGGAAGTCCTAGGGCCTATGCTATGCAGAAAATCACTCTAGATTATCACAATGGTCTTTTCTGGCCTTATAATGTATTAATTTATTAAATGGAAAACTACTGCATCCTGAAAATTTTCTGTACCTAGGGATTTAGCTTTTATTTCCATTTTACAGATAGGGAACCAAGGCACAAAGATTAAGTGACTTGCGAAAGTCACATTGGAAATTTAACTCATGTCTTCCAAGTCCTAGTCCACTGCCTTATTCACAAATGGCGCTGTTTTTAAAGTACTAATTAGACCATTCTGTGCACATCTGTTAACAGTGCATCCACAATCAGCCAATTTTCTTTTTCCTCACTTATGTACTCTACCACTGTAAGTGTTCTTGAGCATTACATACCAGTGAGAAGAGATGGAGGACTGACTACAGACCATGGGGAGAGAGAGGAAGGAAAGAACAAAGGAAAGAGAAAACTGCTTTTTATATATAAACACATAACTGCACTCCTCGCAGCACTGAAAAGCAATTCTGTAGTGAACAATCAAGGTATCCAATAAAAATTTTTTTCCCATTAAACTGGTCAAAGCAGGGCCTACAAAGAGGCATCAATATATCACTCTGGGACAATGTCTACCTTAAATAGCTGTCTTCATGCTCAGAGTTATTAGATGACCCCTGAGCATTTCTAGTGACATTTGAAGGGTAGCAACAGAAGCCAGCTGGGACAGAGAAATATGGGTCCTCCGGTCGGCACCATATTTGCCAGGGGCAGGGAGAAGTACCTACAGAAGTTTCAAGTCACTAGATGAGCTGCAATATAAGACAGGGAGTGAAAGATGAAAATTGAGGTTCCCAAGGGGAAAAAAGAAAAAAGAAAGAAGTGGCTGAGCAGACATTGGATGAGAAAGAAGACCCAAGAGTACCTGAAGGAGATAGGCGGTCCCCAGAATGGCTGCCAGGGCCTTGAGATGAGGAACCCCAAGATACGCTTATAAGACTAAGAGAATGGTGCGGTGGGGGACTATAGATAAAAAGCACAATGGAGTGATAAGATAACCTTACCCCCCAAAAAACAGGGAGGATGGGGAGATTAGAACCCAAGTTGCCCCTGCTGTGGAGACTTGTGGGCAGATACAGAATTGGGAGGGATGACCCCCCTCCTGCGAAGGGTGACTTTTGTGAGTGGGGGATGGATGAAGCCTGTAAGGGGATACTGGATAACCACTTTGCTGCACAAGGCTGACCGGGTGTTGGTGATGGGAATATAAATAAATTGATATGAAATTGCTACCTATTGCCAGAGTCTGAGAGGTTTCTGGGGCACCAGAGGATGGGGATGGAGTGTGCCCGTTACACCTGTCATTCATCCCATTTTGAAACTGCAAAATGTTTTAGCATGTGAGAATATGCAGCGGAAAAGAGTTCAGCGTTTGATTCATGCCAATTTTGGCAATAGATGAAAAGTAATGGTGTCACTGACAAACAGAAGAGGCTTCTTGGGGGCAAAATCATTTACAGTTCATTTCTATTTTGGGCAGTAGGAGATTGAATTTAAAACCATCTTTCCTGAAATAGAAACCCAACAAGGTCCTTGGCTTGTATAAATCAGCATAGCCCTAAGTAATTTCAAAAATGAATGAATAAGGCAAACATATTATATGCACATACACAGTGAATATTCATTTGTATTTTTTAATTGAATTTCCTTCGGTCTTATTTACAGCTTGTGATTTTCCTTCCTATAATCATTCCTATGAGAGTTTTGCTGGCAAAAATGCAGCATAATACATTCCAAAACTGCAATTATTCAAGGAAATTGTATTTTAAATTTACACACACAACTTTTGCAAGAAGTGCTTCCACGCTCATTCAGGCCAGAAACAGAAATAATACCAGCTACAACTAACAGTCCAGAGTTAACTTTTTTGTTTTTGTTTTTGGGGTTTTTTTTTTACTAGAACCTAATTTTTAGGACCTAATTCAGTATTCAGTGACACTGATGAAAATCCGGAATAAAACTATTATTCTTACAGATGTGGAGCTGCTCTGTAATAATTTAGGAATTTAGGAATACCCAGTGTGGACCTGGTAATTGAGATGTTTGTATAATATGTGGGGTTAAATATTAGGAGGTTTACTGCATGAATATGTTGGTTGAGTTTAACAGGGAATTGTAAAAACAAGCAGGAAGAGAAACCAATGGCTCAAGATAAGCCATCCCTTGGTAAACACTAAGGGTAGTTAAGAAATAATGCTTGAGCTGTGAAGATCCTGTCTCTGGGCTCTAGCCAAGTTACAAAGCTTGTTTGGGGCCAACAGATTAAAAGGACTATAAACAGTTTAGTTGTAGCCATCTTGGTCCCGGGATATTAGAGAGACAAGGTGGGTGAGGTACTCAGAGTACCTTTCCCAAACCCGAAGAAGAGTTCTGTGTGGTTTGGAAGCTTGTCTCTCTCTCTCACCAACAGAAATTGGTCCAATAAAAGATATTACCTCACTCACCTTGACTCTGTAAATAGTTTAAAAGACACTCTCTGCCCAGCCATCAGCCAGTTGTTGCTGGGTCGCTGTTCAGACTGACAGATACAGATACCAGCTGAGGTGTTTGAAGAAGTTAGGCCTTCATAGGCATCTATCAGGGGGTGCTAAGCTTTGAGGTAAGGTAGGCATGTGTACAGGCTGTCTTAAATGTCTTTCTCCCACTGTTAAGATTAAACAATACTCTGATTTGAGAAGGCTGTCTGGTCACCCTTTTCACCACTGCTCATAGACTCTTGAAGAGAAGAACCACAGGTGCTGAACCCAGTTGGGTAAGCATGGTGGATCCAGCGTGCTGTAGCCCAGTGCCCAGTCTAAGAGTGGGAGAGTTCCATAATTCCATCCCAGGAGAGATAAAGGCACAAGGTCTGACACCTGTAAGGGTGCACTCATGGAGTCCAGAGAGGGGATAGAGATGCAGCCAGTTCTGCAACCGTGGCAATTATGAAATCAGGGCCTCATTATGCTAGGCACGGTGCATGCACATATAAGAGACAATCCCCCCTCTGAAGAACTTAAGTTCTAAAGAGACAAGACAGTGACAAAAGGAGAAACATAGGCATAGGCAGATGAAGTGATTTTTCCAAGGTCACACAGCAGGTTACTGTGAGCATGAGGAAGAGAATTCAGGTCTGCAGAGTCACAGCCTAATGGCCCTGTTACTAAACCACAATAGTTGGTGAATAATTGCTACTAATTTGAAGAAATCAGTCTGCTCACAGATATTTAAGAACAAAAAAGGGAGAAAGAGAGACTAAATGCATCAAATACATTATTCACTGTGAATTAGTCACTCAGCTCTAAGTACAAACTGGGGCTTGGAAAGGTGCTTGGGAAAGGCAAGAGAAGCAAAAACACACACACAGCTGGAATTCCTTGCTTACATATTCGCTCATCGGTCTTTGTAATGTTTCAGGAAGAATTCTACATTATTATAGTAATATAACTAATAACTATGTTATTATAGTCACTTATCTGAACACTAGCATCCGTTGAATCATTACCATTAAGATAGTACATGCACTTTGACTTTATTAGACCATTATTCCTGAATCACAGGCAAAAATGACTATAAGGGCTTTAGTGCTCTTATAGCATGTGATATGAACATGCTCTTTGAGTATCCTGTGAATGCACTACAATCCCAGAGGTTTGTAATCCATAGATTATTGACAAAATACATTTAATAATAGAAGTTAGCCTATATAGTGCTCTTCCTCAGTAGATCTCAGATGCTTCAGACTTTAAAGCATTTAGCCTCATAACACCTCTGAGCGGTAGGGAAATGCTATTATCCCCATTTTACAGCTGGTAAACTGAGGCACAGAGAGGGTAACTGACTTGCTGAAGGTCACACAGGAAGTCTGTGGTACAGTAAAGAATTGAACCTCTGTCTTTCAATGCCCAGGCAAGTGCCCTAACCATTAGACCACCCTTCCTGCTTTGTTGAGGTTAAATTCAACTGTCAATACAGCTTTAAGGAGCACTCACTACTCATTCAAAGTTTTATTTGCATATTGTGTCTAGGATCCTGTATCCTATGTAGCAACTTAGACCTAATAAAACAGGTAGCCCAGAATTGCCATTTTATTCTCTCCCCCTGCTTCCAGCCTGGTCTTGTCCAGTCATGACAGTACCCCTTGCTGTTTATATAAGCAGAGTCAGCATGCACTTTACTCTGACATCTGGTGGCAAGTTGTGAAAAAGGACTTCATGGGCACATGTCAGTTGCATGGCCATACCCACCCCGCTGCTTGCCCAAATGGCCACTTTGGCTGCTGTGGGATCCCCAGTTGCTCTGTTATTGGGCCAGGAAGAACAAAGTATTGTTATCCTGGTTATGTGAATTAAGGACAGTGGAACTGTACTTGGCCTTCTGTGATGGAGGGACTCATCCTAAACTAGGTAGCACTCACTAGGCAAGGGACAGGGGTTCCAAAAACTCAATGAATTGAGAGAGGTTGGGGGATATGTATTTGTAGCTGATAGGGTGGGGATTGTCTGAGGGCCTTAAATACCAATTGTACATCATTCTCTTGTCTGTGTAATATGAGAGCTAATTTGATTTTATGAGGGGTCTGGTTACAGATTGTAGAGCTAAATTCACTTTGGACTAATGGTGTATCAGCACTAAGGCTCCCCTACTATGAACTGAAATTGCTGAGTTCTGTAGTAGGGGAGCCTGAAAATACATTGGAACCCTGCAGTACTGTGCCCTCCGATAGTGTGAATCTGCTTATAATGCAGTGTGCGTGTGGCTCCCAACGGTGGTAGCAGGTGGTGCTCTGATGTACTGCAATATGGCAACTCTGCATTTATCACGGTCAATATTTTTGGACTCTGATTGTTGTGGTATTGCGGTACAGATAAATGGCCATACAGAATATTCAAAATATGCAAGACTGTTCCATCAGAACATCCTTTCAATCAATGAAGATCATTATGTGGGAGGGCAGGTGCAGGTTTCTGTTTCTGACTGGCTGATCAGCAGTGAAAGGGTTAACAAATTTAAGTAGCTGTAACTCTCGAGACACCAAGGTTAATGACATTAAGACAAATCAATAATGTTCGCATTTGTTTAAATGTTATTGGCTCAGATGATCTGTTGTATTCTGGCTCCTTCACATTGCTCAGCTATATGGAAGGGGTGAGGGGGAGGGTCCAGGAAGCTAGCGAAAATCATTAACATGCCTCCCCCCCCAAGGAAAACTCTCTTGTGTAGGGGAGTTCCTTGGGTAGCATAGCATTGCCAGACTGGCACTGTGCCTCTCCCGGTGGTCCTGGGTATATGGGGCATGCCAGGAAAAGGAGCATGGGCAGAGCACTTTGTGCACTGGTTGTTCTTTGTTGTTGCAGATAGCCCCTGCTGCAATAGTCCCTTCATTGCCAAGTTAATGCCTCTCAAATTAGCTTAGCTGCAGTGTAGGGTGACCACACAGCAAATGTGAAAGATCAGGATGGGGATGGGAGTAATAGGAGCCTGTATAAGAAAAAGACCCCAAAATCAGGACTAGCCCTATAAAATCAGGACATCTGGTCACCCTAGCTCCAGTGAGAATGACCACACTGCAAAATAACATGAGCTGCACAGAGCAATTGGATTACTGCACAAAGAAATTGTATTAGCAGCTCCATGGCTGTCCGAACTCCAGCTGTAGCCTAGACCCACCCTGACAGGCCAGCTAAATGGAATTAAACCACCATTGTCATCAAGTTATGGATTTGTGGTTGCAGGGAGGATTCAACTTGGGGAAACACTTGAGTTAATTTAGTGGAGCCAAGTCTTGAGTGTAAATCAGAGGGTTAAACCCATCTTTGCAACTCTCAAGATCTGGGACAATAATATGAGTCACAAGTCTGATTGCACTAAAGCAGATTAGTGTTGCTTGTAAATAAGTTTAATCTTTTGCTGTATTCCAAGCATATACATGTTTAAATTCTAGAATTAGGTTATGTGCCTCATTCTGTAGCCCATTTGCATGGAAAGCTCCTATCAGATGATTTTGTATATAGTGCGGATGGCAGAATTGGGCCCCATGAATACTGATCAAAGATTGGAAGTTTGATTATTGGGAAGAAAGAATTACATGGGAGCAATTAGCAAAATTCTATTAAACATAACCTTCTACAGAATCCCGTTCTGAACTCTGTTCCTGGGCAATACATTTTAAAATACCACTGATGGGTCTGTCCTCTCTACCCAGCATTGTCAGGACAGGCCAAGTTTGCAAACTGTTGTGGAACTTTGGCAACATGTTTTAGGATTAGTCACCACAGGAGTCAACCCGAGGAAGAATTTGCAAGGCTTAAATTCATTCAAATTTACAACAAGTAGTAAAAGTCTTTTCTGATTTTTGATATAAATATATATTTATATACATGTTTCAGATTACCCTTAAAAATGCCAGCTTTGTGTACCTTTTCTGATGTGATAGGGAGGAAGGAGGCTGGTAACAGGTTAGGTGGTTTGGAAGGATTATTAGAGAAACAGATTGAGGAATATGCAGATGAAGACTTAAAGGGGAAAGTCCTCTGAATTTTCTACAGTGTTGTTCTGAATGTTGTGTACCATGTTGTGGAAAATGTTTAGCCATCTGTCTAATGGATATCAGTAAAGGGGAGGCTGTGTTAAAAAATAAACTACCAGTTTGTCCTTTGCAAAAAGTTAATAAAAAGAAGGAAGTGAAAGACTGCTCATTATTTTTAATGACTTTGCTTTCCAGCAGAGTGCCTGTATCTCCCTTCCTTTACATTCTGCCTTATTTCAGTTCATTATGGCACATTGAACCACTCAGAAGAATGATGGCTTTGTTCTAAAGCACTGAATTTATCAAGAGGCCCACAGTCCCAGCCTGACCAGGTTGTTAATCACAACTCCTGTGCCAAGGTGATGATGCAGAGAAGAGCCCAATACATTGTCCCTTGAATGGTAACCAAATAACAGAACAGCCTTGGAGTTCTTTCATTACACAAAACAGTGTTCTTCACTAAAATTGCTGAATATGAAGCACAAAACCTTAATTGTGTTTGATACGCTGGCACTCACCAATGCCTTTATGTTTTCTGCATGCAAGTGTCTACTTTCATGTTACTGGCTAATTAGACATGAACATCACACTTCTTGTCAAGTAATGTTGGCTCAATTAACTTTAAAATATCCTACATGTTTTGTAGTTCAAAATATGAAACTGCATAAATTTATATATTGATACAAGTTCTAATAGAGGATCTAATATAAGTTACAGTAGTGCCCAATTTATTAAACATTTGCAAGTATAATATTAAGGCTCATTGTAGATCAGACGTGTGCAGAACAGCTAATATCAGGTTTTAGTCATAAATTTGAGGATTAACAACAACTTATACTCTTGGGGGAATTCTGCACCACTGTGCATGCGCAGCACTTATGTCCCTCACAGATTTTGTTGCTTCCCCACAGAAAAAAATGACACAAGAGCAGTCATAAGACCCTGCTCAGCAATATGTTTTGGGTGCTTGGGGGCAGCTGGCAGAGAAGTAAATCATTTTGGGGCAGAGGGCAGAACTAAGGAAGGCCAGGCTGGTGGCTCCTACCCTATGCCAGACTCAGCTGCTAGTCCTGGTTGGGCTGGGGAAGACTGGACTTCCTATTACCTTGTATGCAGCCAGGGCTATGTCAGACTCACCTTCAGATTTCTCCCCTGATTGTAGGCAGCTTCACAAACTCCCTCCCCATCCCCCTCTCCACTGTGCTTCCTGCACTCATCGTTCCTCAGCTCCAGGGGGAGGGATAACTGTACAGGGAGTTGTTATCCCATCTGCCCAATCCCCGTATATCCATATCTCCTCATACACAGACCCTCCCGCTGAAATTCACCCCCTCACACCCTGATCCCTGAGCTGCTGCAGTGAGAGAGGGTTGGGGGGAGTCCTCTCTCTCTCCTGCAGCCCCAGGGCAGCCTGCACCCCCAAGTCATCATCCCCAGCCCCACCCCAGAGCCTGCACCCCCACCCAGAGCCCTCATAACCCCAAATCCCAACCCTCTGCCCCAGTCCTGAGCCCCTTCCCACCCCAAAATCCTCATCCCCGGCTCCACCTCAGAACCTGCACCCCCAGCCAGAGCCCTCACCCTCCCCACATCCCAAACCTCTGCCCCACTTCTGAGGGCCCCCCCCCCCACTCCAAACCTCTCAGCCTCACCTCCACCACATGAATTGTGTTATGTGCACCAATATGAAGGTGATGTGTCACATACCACCTCCATACTGGTTCACATAACAAAATTCATTCCACATGTGAACATACAAAATTAGAGGGAATGCTGCTTGTGGGCCCCCGGAGGGCTGAGAACCCTGATCTAGAGTCACTATCACTACCTCAGAACTGGAGTTGCCCCTGTGTATCCTGCCCCTTGGTGCTCAGGCACAAGGATGTGTGCATTAGTCAGTAGATCCTGCAGTTGTGGGTCCCGTGGCACAGCTTCTAGTCCTCAAACCTCCTCTTTCAGCAGCAAAGGAAAGTCCTGTCGTCTGTGCGCTGCAGTGCTAAGTCTGTACAGATCCCCAAGCACCCAGTAATACCCACATAGGCTCTACTTTATTCAAGATCAGCTCTGCCCCTGGAAGTGGAGCAGAGTTTTCTCCATGTGGAATCAGGGGACAACGGCACATTGAAAGGTGTTTGAATGTGTATTCTTTAAATGCCAGGGAATTCTAGGCTCTGCAGGCTGTTCAATGCTTTAGATTGACTTCCTTTTGCACAGAATAAGGCCAAAAAGCATCCCAGCAGAAAAGAATTCAAACTGGCAAAAAACATATTCCTTTGCCTATATTAATCCAGGAAATGAAACACTTGACTAGAAATGTATTGTCTTTATCTAAGCACTGACATGCTGTTGGTTAAAACAAATTACTTTACCATGGTTCCTCTAAGCTAACTGAAGAATGAAAGGAGACAACCAATCAGAATTTTTTTTAAAAAAAGACCACATGCTTATTTTCTACAAAACCCAGCACAGAATCACTAAGAGCTTTTTTTTAAAACCTCTACCACAATACACTATTTAACTTTGTTGTAGACTGACAGCACTGCATAGCTGGTTGGTCTGTTTTGCTGAGAGAAGCGTTTGACCAGGTACCTATCAGAAAGCTAATTAGGAAAGAAAAGGCTCATTGGATTGCAGGAAAGACAACAAAATGCACAAAGAAAAGAAAGCAATTGTTCAGAGCTATCATCAGCTGTACTCCTACTGGGAGGGAGGGAGTTGCCAATGTCATTTCCCAGGGGCCTAGTCCTGCTTTAATTAACTTATTATTGTTTGAATCTGAATGAAAACAATCCAGCGTGACCATGACAACATGCCGAGGGAAATAAATGATACAGTGGTACTGGTAAGATTCACTAGGGCTTAGACAATAAACCGCAGTGCAGTGTGAAGGGATATATTATGGCATTCACCACACCTAGATCTAAATTAGGCAGGCTGCATTATATTACTAATTGGGAACACTGGCATATTGGGCTATGGAAGTGAAGTGTTAATAACTTCCCTGAGCCTTGTTGTTTTAACTCAATGGTAACAAACAACTTGGTGTTAAAGGAGCAAAGATGATTTCCCTGTGGGCTGCAGAACCAGATGTCTACCTCCACCATCCATTACAGGATGCACAATGTTTTTAGTGACTGCTTTGCTCTGGGCTCTGAAGAGTGTACGTTTTCAAGCAAACCCTGGGCAACAAGACCCCTCGTGTTGAAACTGCGTAGGAGCCTCCAAAGAGGAAGAATAAAGAGTCATGATTTACCAAAACCTGATCCCACGCAATAAAGAGCAGGAGATCGGCAAGGACTAGAGAGATTTATATTTTACAGCATTGGGGAACTCTATTGTGATTTCCCATTTACTCTGTGAAAATTGTTCAGAGGGTCCTAGTTTGCATAATTAAAATATATACCTAGACAGGAATTCAAATTTTGGGATAAACTGCATAAAGTGGTCAGTTTGGATCATTTTGCTTGTCAAGGACATTTAGGTATTAGAAAAACAATTAAGAGATACTTTTACTTACATAAGAACTGTTATGAAATGCCTAGAGAATATAATTCATTATCCAGACAAACTTTCAAATACATAGACATACTTGCATGTGTAAGCAGTGTCAGGAATGAGATATATTCTGACATCTGGTGGCGAACTATGGGAATTGCAGTGAGCCTTGCAAAATAAGTCTGGGGCTAATCAATTTGCATGGACACACCCACTGCGCCTAGCCTGAGCCCACAGCAGCCCACATGGCCACTTTGGCTGATGAGGGAGCCCCAGTTTCTATGTTATTGGGGCAGGAATGATAAAGTGATGTTACTGTGATTATGTGAATGAGGGACTATGGACATGTACTTGGCCCTTGTTATGATGGAGGGACTCGCCATCATCTAGGTAGCACTCACTGGGCAAGGGCCATGCGTTTTCAGAACATTGTGAGATTGAGAGAGGTGGTGGACAAGCACCTATACCTTTTGGTGAGGGCTCTGTCTGAGGGCCTCCCAGGCCTATTGCACCCTGCCTCTCTCCACTGTGGAATGTCAGAATTGAATTTTGCTTCCATTAGGAGCCTGGTTTCAGGCTGCTGAGCTGAAAATTGCTTTGGGCTCACTGGTGCACCTGTACTAAGGCTCCCCTACTGTGAGCTGAAATCACTTAAGAGCTGAAATCACCTAAGAGCTAAAGAAATCACTGAGCACTGTCTTAAGTAGGGGGGCCAGAAAAAAGTGCAGCGTGGCTGGTGCAGCAGAGCAGTCTGCGTGTCGGCTAGCAGGACGGCTAGCGGAGTTGTTGGTGCTGCGGAGTGGCTGGTGCGGCGGAGCTGTCCGTATGTCAACTAGCAGAGCCGTTGGTGCTGCGGGCAGAGTGACCGGTGCAGCAGAGCTGTCTGTCGACTAGCGGAGGTGTTGGTGCTGCAGGCAGAGTGACCGGTGCGGCGGAGCTGTCTGTGTGTCGACTAGCGGAGGCGTTGGTGCTGCGGGCAGAGTGACCGGCGCGGCACAGCTGTCTGTGTGTCGGTTGGCAGAGCGGTTCGTGGGACAGCCAGCGGAGCGGAGCAGAGCCGATTGCGGGGAGAGCTGCAGCGGAACCTCGCAGAGAGGCGGCGCAGTCGGCTTCGGACCACGTAAGGTGCCCCTTGCCCTACCCTCCATTTCCACCCAGGCTGGGAGGTAAGACTCTGCAGAGTAACTCCGGAACTCTGCACTGACCAGGAACAGAGACTCTTGGGTTGAGGGACTTTTGGGTGATTTTTGGATTGCTGGGCTCCAGAGACTTTTGGGCTGTGGGACATTTCGGGACTATTGGGTGAATTTTGGATTGCTGGGCTCCAGAGACTTTTGGGCTGTGGGACATTTTGGGGACTTTGGGTGATTTTTGGGCTACTGGAATCACAAACCTAAAGAAGGGGACACAGCCCAATTGGCTGGGGTGGCGGTTTGCTCAGGGGTTGGTGTATGACCCTAGTTGTGGTGTTTTTTCCCAATTTCATGATGTCATTTATCTCCTGTTAATAAAAATTTCTGATACACCAATCTGTGCTTGCGAGAGGGGAAGTATTGCCTCTTTGAGGCACCCAGGGGGGGGTGTTAGGATTTTTCCCAGGTCACTGGGTGGGGGCTCGAGCCAGTTTTGTCTTGTGTGGTTAAGAGGGGACCCCTAGGTACTGAACCCGGCCCTTGCTGCTTTAACCCGGCCTGGCAGAAGGGTTACACATGCTAAATTAAAATCAAATTCCTATGGAATTATATGTATTACATATATCTTCTACATTAAGGCCCAATGACTTCACTCTGATTAATGTTATTACAATGGATACCACAGCTTGGTGACACACAAGGTTCAGAGAAGACATTATGAGATTTAGATATGGTTAGATAATTGGAGCCTACAATGAAAGACAATAACTAAACTTACCTTTGTTGTTTTATCTGTTTCATACCAACACCAATTTTCACTGGCCAGTGTCCTTTTGTTGCAGCAGGCAGAGAAATCTCTCTCTGCCTAGAGCACCAAATGGGTACTGTTTAAATGGATTAAAAACAGTTTGGACTGGACAAAGATAAATGATCTTGCCTGCACCAGCCAGTATAGTTCCTGATCTGAAGTACTCCTCACACCTCCAGTTCTGCACTCCCACCGCTCTTCCAACTCTGTCAAACCACCTTATTCCTGAGCGACAGTTTCATTTGTGGACTCATTTCAACCAGTGGGATTGAAATATGCAAATGAACTGGAGTGAGTGACTGGTAACTGTCTGAGTTACTTCTGATGTCACCATGCTCCTCTATCTGCCACAACAAATGGGCACTGTGTGGAAATCAGGCTTTTCTGGTGTTCTAGTTTGCCAGTTGCCACCAAACTCAATAAGATTCTTCCCATTGATACCTAGAACATTCCCTGAAATTCTGGAATTGATTGAATGTGGTCTTCAAAAGTTATCACATTACAGACAAAGAGAAAATCCCTCAAGTGGTGTATTAGGCGTCACTTCAGTTGGCCAGTGGGTTCTCCCTTTCAATCAACAAGAATCTGTGCTGGAGAGATGGATGTCTAGAAAAAAGTGGGGAAAACCAAATGTTTTTCCTCCAACAAGGCATGCCACAATATTTTGTATAAGTTGTAAAGTTCTAAAAAGCAAAGTGGAGATGAGACAATAGTAGGACACCAAGGCTAATTGAAATTTATCCAAAGCCTACACTGAGCTGGTTTTCATGGGATCTCAGACGGAGGCAAAATGAAGCAATGTCTTTGAAGAAGGATGAAGATCAGTTGCGGATGAGGGGGTATTATGCGTGAGACATTATTGATATTTTGTACTACCATATATTGAAATTTTAAAATACATAAAAAAATCATAGCACTCCAAGAATTTGTTGACCTTTATTCAAAAGCTTTTTCATTTGGAAGAATTGCCTGCTCTATCAATGATATAAAATCAGAAAAAAATACAGCTGGTAGATGCAAAACACAAAATCAAAATAAGATTTCTACACTTGTCTCTTCTTAGGAGCTTTCTTTGATTTTAAAATGTAATTTATCCTGTTCAGCTGCACAGTTCCTGCACATTTACTTCAAAATGTCTTTAGTTTTCAGTCTTACATGGATCTAAGGCTATTAAATATAATCTCAGCTGGGAACAGTATACAAGAAAAGTGAAAATACCTCAAAGCAACATTTAAATAGTAATAGTGATGCTAGTAGAATTGAGAGGCTTGGATATAAAGCCTCCTATCTCCACATCACTTGTTCAAATCTGGACCAGGTCAGAAATGACTGAATTTCTTTACCATCTAATAGCTGTTCATTTGCCTGAGTGAAATAAAATGGTTGTTTCAGTTCAGTTCTACTACACAGGTACGCACATCACCATCCTAGGCTGCACTAATTGTCAGGTTGAAAACAGAGTTGAACAGCATATGTCCAACAAAAAAAATTGATAACTTCAGGTTTATGGTTTATCAATCTCTTGCTAATCATTGTAGATTTCTGCAAATTAATTCGGTTTCTGTAAGTGTTCACCAAATGGTTGGAATTTGAAATTTTTAGCATACTTGCACATTTTCTGTACGGGGAGGAAGGATAGTTTAGTGCATAGGAGATGGGCTATGGCCCATGGCTTCTAGAACACTGGATTCAATTCCTGGCTCAGCCAGATATCCTTGGTGATCTTTGGAAAGTCACTTTTTTATACATTCTGTGCCTGCCTATTCCTCACAGGACAGTTGCATGGATAAAGATAGTTAGGCATCAGGGTATTACCGCGATGATGGTCATATCAGTAACTTTACTAACAGATACATATATTCATTAGTTGCTATCATCTGTGGTCTACAGTTAGTCATGTGGTGATTTGCTTCCCACTTGGATTACTGTGACTTTTTAACAGGAGAATAATAAATGATGCAAATCAAACAGCAAGAAACACACTTCTGGTACTAACATGACACTTTTTCAAGATACACAAATGTTTTGCAATTACCAGAAATTGTAGCAATATTTATGAAACACTAATATTTTGGCCCCACAAACAGTAGTTCTTGATTTTCAAGTGTGTATATATAATCTGTTTTTCTATTATTTGAGCAGTTCTAATTGACATTCTCCAAAAGGATTCTGGGCTGAATGAAAATGGACTCTGGGCTGAATGAAAATGGACACTGAATGAGGTGTTTCCTCCAGAAGAGGGGATGAGGCAATTTGAGTGGTATAGCACATGCCCTGCATGCCTTCTATTATCTGGATAAATTAAGACCTTCACTCTTTACAACTGAGAAACAGTGGATGAGGTAATATCTTTTATTGGATCAGCTCAAAGATATTACCTCACCCATCTTTCTCTCTAATACCCTGGGACCAATAAAGCTACAACACTACTGAGCTCAACTTTACAGCTCAGTTTGGCACCTTTCATAAGCACTGTATTCACATAAACTTTTTTTAAAAAAATTGGCCTCTGCACTCAACAGATTCTTCTTCCTATTTCTAAGTATAGTTCACAAAATGATGTTTCCAGTATTTCTTGGGGTGCCATCTAAATGAGCTAACAAAACGGCATACAATTTTGCAAGACAGATTTCACATGACATTTTTGTAGACTTTATTTAGGAATATATTTTAAGCACTGGATTTTTCATATAATAAGATGCTCTTTGCTTTTGTGAAATTGCAAGAGTGAACTGCTTTATTCCACTCTTTTCCAGAGGCAACCCACGCACTGAACAATCAAGGAATGTTATTGAGCAATGCATGGAACCAGGGATTCTTCAATGTTTTGGCTGATTGATTTTGCTAATTTAGGGGAAAAATTCACTTTTTTAAAAGCATGGAGGTATAGTCCGTATTACCAATGATTTTACAGTAAACCTCTTTCCACGCACATCTCCTACTCAAACATCCAAAACAAAGCCCTGCCTGTTTTGCAAATGTCCTGAAGATGACAGTACAGCTACAGTAATGCTAGGGATGCCTCCTCCAACATACATTGAAAGCTGGTACATTCTTTTGTGCAGCATTCATCTACTATATGCATTCTAACTAGTTACTAAATTTCAAATAGCATATGTATTTGTAATATTTTTCTCAATTATTCGAGAGGAACTGCGAGTGAGAATGTTAATATTCATAGGTCTGACTATCTGGGAAATCAGACTTCTTAATAACACAGCGTGACCATGTTGCTGATCCTATCTCAAGGAAAAGTGAATCCCATGGTTCAAGCAGGGCTAGGAAAAAAGAGAATATATTATTAGGTTTGATTTCTCTGATCAAAGTGATACCAAAAAGAAAGTCTCTCTACACAGATACAACCATGATGAGTGTAGTAGTAGAGATAGAAAGAAAATAATATTAATTCCATCTTATATATAAGGTATATGTGCATGTTTGTGTATTTGTATAAAAAAATCTCTTACACACAATCTGATTGTGTGTGTGTGTGCGGCTACAGTTTTACCTTTTATCATAAGCTATAACAAAAGGGGATTTGTCTATTTTATTCCATCTTTATTCCAGTTGTCTATTTACTCACCCTGTAAGTAAGAATAGAATAATTGTTAAATAGAAGTGACTTGATACTATTCTCCCTCTGGGAAAAAGCAGCAGCTGAATTGTTTTACTTTACACTGGACAAAAGGGGGCACTCATATATTTCTTACATTATTGTTCATAGATTATATCAGTTGGTAGAGAATGTAGCTGTGACAATAGTTGCAAAAGGAGGTTGCAGAACACACCAAATTAGTATATTACTGTAAAGACCTGGAGAGTCTGTCAAGAGAGAGAGAGTGAGAGAGAATGTTGGAAGATACTCTAGCACAAAACAGTTAAAGAGTTTGACTCTGCAAATCCTGTGTGGTGCACAGCAAGGAGTGTGAAGTTATGATGGCAGCATAGGTAGCCCACTTAGCTGAGCCCACATAGTGATGAACATAGTATGGTCTGACTGTGATGTTCAGCACTGAGCAGAAACTGATGTCAAGACCCTTGCAAGTACAGAGTG
The DNA here is from genome assembly GCA_007922305.1 of Dermatemys mawii. Classification (NCBI taxonomy): domain Eukaryota; kingdom Metazoa; phylum Chordata; order Testudines; family Dermatemydidae; genus Dermatemys; species Dermatemys mawii. The sequence goes on along the minus strand of ML677341.1, from coordinate 43,717,737 downwards.
CATGGCAAAAAAGGGGCAGCTGTAGGTAGCGAATTAGTGCATCTGAAGATACACAGGTTTTACTGCCTTAGTTCTGGCTGGCAGAAGTAACTTGTTGACTGTGCAGCCAGTATTTTCACTGGTGCAGAATCGGGCTCCTACTGATTATAATTTATCGTATCCTTATGCACAACACTCTCTGTGCATGATCGAGCCTTAAGAAGGGAATCTAAGAAAAACTCAGATTAGTCATTTGTCAAAAAAAACAAACCTCAAAACACAAATACTCCAAGCCAGAGGTGCCAATTAGGAGATACTATGGAGGTGGGAGAGTGAATGACCTCTACTCAAGATTTTTGCACTTGCTTAATGTCCCATAGGCCATGGACCCGGTGGGGCGATAACCTGACCACTTTTAAGCAGTGGTCCCATGCTAAATCAGTGTGTCTGTTGCTGCTGTGGTTGGGAGCATCACCCTGGCTGCGTAGTTGCAGTGCCACTGAAATTTGACCCAGCTGCTCCTCTGTACAAATGGAAAGTGGCCAGGCCAAACTTCAGTGAATGGAATTATGACAAGGCTCACGGGGTCGCAACACCACAGAAATTTGTTCTGGCTGTCCCTCTTCTAGACAGAAGGCAGCTGGGCCAAATGGTCTTGCGATTTGGTGCATGGGGAATCTGTTCCTGTACAGCGGAGCCCAGGGGAGTCCACTGAGAACTAAACTCCTGGCAACGCTGGCTCATGCACTCTATAGGTAAGAGACAGAGGGTCCCTGAGGAAGTGGGACAAGTGGTGACTGGAAATTGTCCTGTCTCCCCTCTCCCAGAAATATCTGAACTGGTGCCACTGCTCCAAGACTCAGGAAATGTTGACTAAAGCAAAATATATTTGGACCGCAAAGTAAATCAATAGGTAGGGACAAATTTCAAACTGAAGTTTCTTAGTTTTAATCTTTGTATATAGTGCCATAGGGCTCAAAGCCACTATCAGCTGGAAACACAGTACAACTATCATAGGCATGGATAGTAACTTTAGTTGCAATAGAAAATTGCTGCAAAAAGCAGAAAGTATGGCATGTCATTCACAAAGGTTTTAATTGCTATGCATCATTTGCTCCACCGGCTGCTCGATCCTGCAAAGAACTCTGCGTGGGTGGAGCATTTGGAGTTTGTCCATGTTCCTCACATATACAGTGCCGTTAGAGTCTAACTGAAAAATGTTGCCTGCAATACCAGTCAGTCTCTCAATTTACATTGAAGCCATTTTGTTCGGTTAAGCTAAATGTCAGTCAATCAAGTACTTTTTGCTTCTTTGGAGGCATGTTCAGCATACTTCCCCTTCTTTTGCCAGAAACTCCAACTCTCTCTTTCCCTAGTCATTCAGCTGGCCACTGTAGGCTTCTTTTTTACATCCCCACACATTGTTGCATTGGCTATTCTTCCTCATCCTCCCAGACTGTTCCAGGCTTCCTCCTCACCATTGCAGACTTTTCTTTTGGTTTACTCCACTTTACAAATGAAGTGTTTCTCATATTACAGGTGGGAATCTGAAGTAAAGAGAGGCTAAGTCATTTGCCTGAAGCCACACCATAAGTCTGTGGACACAAGTCTGTGCACTAAGGATCACCCCTTTCAAAAAACAATCCCATGTTTTAAGAAACTTTTTTAAATCCTCAAGATTTCTCATTATAGTTTTGCACAAGCATTTGTTAAAACCAAGTCCACCTCTGCAAAGCAAATGATTGTTGCTAGTCTTTTGGATGGTCACTTTAGACAGCTTTCATATTAAATTACCATGGGTTCAGCTCCTACTATAGCTCCAAGCTCAGAGTAAAAATTACTTCTGGTACTTTTCATAAACTTGAAGACTTTAGGAACACAGGAAGTCCAAGGACAGTGACTACAGACACAATCAGAAATATTAAGTCTTATCCATACTACACATTTTATTAATGCAATAAGTAAAGATACAATTACCCATACATATAGAAATTGTGCATAAAGCCATACAAGGACTAAGACTACAATCATATTCACTTCCATAAAGGTATTCTAGGGTCTGATGGCTCTCTCTCAACAACCAATCATTGATAGAGATATGGTTCATCCTGGGCTTTCCCATGGGGTCTACCCCTTGTGTCTTCCCACTTTTACCTAATCAGGGAACCTTTTTTATATTGTTATTCTGTGCACACCTAACACCTTATGCATACGCATGAGGGTTTCAACCCTCTTTTCCTTATCTGTACCTTCTACACCCCACAACTATTGGGGTGCCCTGTTTTTCATAGGTTGTTCTTAGTTTCCTTTATTCTCATTAGCATTTATGCAAAACATGTATTCTGCAGACAGGACAGAACATGCCATGATATTAATCAGGTTTCCCTTGATCTTGGACAGTTTATTGCAATCTCATTTTTTTGTAACATCACCTGTTGGCACATCTTTTACATTAATCTTCTGACCTTACTGGCATGGGGGTCATCCTGAGGTCACCCACTCATGTCAAGCATTCGTAAGCCTATGGCCTAGTAACATCTATTTAGCATATATTAATTATATATGAAGTAGCATATAAATTGACCATAACACAATGATAAATGGATGATAAAATGAACTAATTAGCTACAAAGTATCAGAGGGGTAGCCATGTTAGTCTGTATCCACAAAAACAACGCATAAGAAGCTTCTTCAGTGACATAAACCCACTGAAGGACTAGGTTTTTTACACCCTTGAAAGCTTATGCCCAAATAAATCTGTTAGTCTTTAAGGTGCCACTGTACTCCTCATTGTTTTTAATTAGCGACAGACCAGTTGCAAATCTGTGTTAGCTTTCCCAGGAGGACTTTATAGACTTCTTTATGAAAGAGAGGCACTGGTAAACTTGATTCGTCACATTTCTCACAATGTGGGTTTGAAAGTTTAACTCTAACTTGAATGTTATTGTGTTTCCATTCCGCTCAGTAGAGACTGAATAAAGGTAATGAAAGGGGGCAGCAGGAAGGATAATCTAATGAAAAAATGAATACAGTACAGCATAGACACTGTATTTAGGGCACTCACTTTTGCCAGTTTGTCTTTAGGGCTCTCCTATAACCCCAATACATAAACACAGGATTTTCTTAATGAGAAAACCATTTAGAGAAAAGGCAAATCATTGCTGGGGAAAAACAACAACATAGGTTTAAAAATAATGACACAATTGTTAAAAGCCTCCCCATGGTTCAAGAGGTTCACAATACCTCCAATTCCATGCTTTTTTACCCATCCCAAGTCAAAAGGACAACTGATAACTAAGCAAGATGTGTTCAGTGAAGTTTTGTCTGGTCACATGCTTGAAGTGACTTGTTAGGCAGTTTAATTACTGCCCATGGTATAGCATTCCTGTTTATAGCTGGAGGAAGACCTTGTGCTTAGTCTGAGGCTGCATGTGAGCCTAAGCTACTGATAATTAACATACTACTAAGACATTAGTGGCTATATTGGTCCATAGTCCCTTGAGGGGAAAAGTAGTTAGTATTTGATATCTGAGGAAGTAATAAAGCACCTACATAGGTTCAGAATAGCCTAGTGACTAATCTGAAGGACAAAAACACTCCTGTTTATTTCTCTTCCAACTCATTCGCATTTTTATGATAAACTGCTAAAAGGGTTCTACATTACACTGAACCTGAAAATCTCCTTGTGTTCGTGCAGTGTCTAACACAAGGGATCCCAACCTGGTGGAGACCTCTAGGCTCTGTCATAATGAGAAATAATTATAATAAAGCTAGCTTGCCACCCTACCTCTGGGTTTATTCTATACCCATTGTTGCATTGTCACTGTTGTAATCTGGCCTCTCTCACAAACATAGTGTAAATAATAATTAGTATAAACAAGACTTGCTGGAAAACAGTCTCTGAACCTTATTGATGAACATGCACGTACAATGCAGATAGCTTCCACCGCAAGATACTACCAAAGTTCTCTCAGCAAAATCACTTCTGGATTAACAGGAAGACACTCTCCAGCAAGCTATTAACATTAACACCAATCTAACCTCTGAGTAGAACTTTTCAAAATCTTAATGGGAGGGTTGAAGGTTAGACACATTTATCACACTGACAAAGTGGTCACAAACAAGGGCACAATACAACATTTAGGAAACTAGGTAACAGTAGAAGGAGGGGACTGAAGGCTACTGTGAAAAATCAAAAGGATGAAGTTAAGAATAAAGCCAAAAAAAATGTTAAAGCCCGCTGAACTGGGTTGAGTTTTCCTGTTCCTATAATCCCATCCAAACTCTGCTGTCCTGTATATCTTATATTTTAGAAAATTGCTAAAAGAATCAGTTCAGTTTTAACAGAGGAATATATGTATGGATACAAAGGAGGAAGGCTTTAGAAATGCCTCTAGCCCATAGAGACCTATCACGGAGAACACCCATGTATAGTTTATACTCCTCTTTCCAGCACATATCTAACTCAGATGCAGGTGAGAACTTTTTGTTGCTTTGTAAGCAAACATAATTAATGGGTATTGCTGGGAGAGGAGAGGAGGAAGTAGAGTCATGAACAATTTTAGGAATTTTGTCCCTATTAGAAAATTTGCATTGGTGTAACTAAAATTATTTTCATAGAATTATAGAAATGTAGAGCTAGAACAGATCAAGTATATACAGATCATCCCACACAGGTATTCGTCTAATCTGTTCTTAAAATCTTCTAATGCTAGAGATTCCAGAACTCTCTGAGTAACCTATTCTAGTACTTAACTATCCTTATAGTTAATTTTCCTTCTATATAACCTAAATTTCCCTTCTGGCAGATTAATCCAATTACTTCTTGTCCTACCTTCCGTGGACATGGATAACAATTGATTACCATCCTTTTTGTATCAGCCCTAAGTGTGGCATTTTGCACTTCCCTTTATTTTCACCTTGTTGATTTCAGAGCAGTTCTCCAATCTATCAAGATCTCTTTGAATTCTAATTCTGTCTCCAAAATGCTTGCAACCCCTTCCAGTTTTGTATCATCTGCAAATTTCATAAGCATACTCCCCACTCCTTTATCCAAGTCATTAATAAACTGCTGAATAGTATTGGATTCATGAGAGCCCCCTGTGGGGTTCCACTAGATACTTCCTCCATGTTTCACAGTAAACGTTAACTATGCTTTGAGTGTGGGATTTCAATCCACTTTATAGTAATTTCATCTAGACCATGTTTCCCTACTTTGCTTATATGAATGTCAAGTAGGATGTGTCAAAAGCTTTACTAAAATCAAGATAAGTCATGTAACCCTGCCAAAGAAGGAAATTAGGTTGTTTGACATGATTTGTTCTTGACAAAACCATGTTGGCTATTACTTACCACCCTACTATGTTCTAGGTGCTTCCAAATTCAGTGTATAATAATTTTTCCAGTACCTTTCCAGGTATTGAAGTTAGGTTGACTGGGCTGTGATTCCCTGGATCCTCTTTGTTCCCCTTTTTAAAGACATGAACTATGTTTGACTTCTCCAGTGCTCTAACCTAAGCAGTCCTGCATGAGTTCTCAAAGATAATTGCTAATGGTTCTGAGATTAAATCAGCTAGTTCCTTAAATACCAAAAGATGAATTGCATCAGACCCTACCAACTTAAATACATCTAATTTATCTAGATTTTTATTTGTATTCTTTAACCTGTTCTTTCCCTATTCTGACTTGTGTTCTTTCTGTTTAAGCATCTGGTCACAATTAATTTTTTTAGTGAAGACTGAAGCAAAATAGGCATTAAACATTATTGGCATTCTTGGTGTCACCAGTTTTAGCTCTCTTTCCCTGCCAAGTAAGGGACTGACACTTTTATTTATCTTTCACTTGCTCCTATTGTTTTTATAGAACCACTTCTTATTGTCTTTTATGTGTGTTACTGGGTTCAACACCTTTTGTGACTTTGTCTTTCTGATTTTGTCCCTGTTGTTCTTTTATACTGCTCCTTAGCAATCTGTCCACGTTTCCACTACTTTCTGTAGGATTATTTTTCGATTTTCAGGTCACTAAAGAGCTCCTGATGCATAGGGTGACCAGATGTCCCAATTTTATAGGGATAGTCCCAATTTTGAGGGCTTTTTCTTATATAGACACCTATTACCCCCCACCTCCTGTCCTAATTTTTTACACTTGCTATGTGGTCATCCTACTGATGCAGCCATATTGGCTTCTTACTGTTGTGCCTTAAATATTGTCTCTTTGAGAATCTACAAGCTCTCCTAAACTCCTTTTTCCCTTAGATTTTTTTCCATGGGACCATTCCTACTAGTTCTTTCAATTAATCCAAGTCTGCTTATTTAAAATCACTCTAGTCACAAACCCTTGTAGATGCACTTAAGCTGCTTTAAAGCTCACTTAAATCAGTTTAAACTTAAATGCCTCTACATTCGAAGTATGCATTGATATAACTAGATGAATTCTTAGATTGACTTAATACATTTTCTGTAGCTTTTCTAATGTACAGCAGCCTTTAGAGCAGTGGCTCTCAAACTTTTTTACTGGAGACCCCTTTCACACAGCC
>ML677341.1:43584263-43711213 GCA_007922305.1 Dermatemys mawii | reverse complement strand
CTGCTTTAGAGAGCCTGAACATGGTTTTCATGCTTTAACCCCTGTGTAGTCATTTACACTTGTGACATGTAAATAGAAAAGGCTATCAAATCAGAATGTACTAATCATTTGCTTTACTAAGTGTAAATGACTATAAAGGTGTAAATATCAAAGAATCACGCTGTCTGTACACAACATCACTAAAAATCCTCATTCTCCCCATGTTTTTCCATGTTCCTCACATACATTGTCCTGACACAGTCTCACTCAAAAACATTACTTCCAATACCCTTCCAGTGTATGTTTACACCATCAAAAAAGTGTGTTCTTAACCTGGGTTAGCTAACCTGTGTGAGCAAACATGGGTTAAAATAGGTGTGAAGAGACAGCAACTCTGATTTTAACTCAGGTTAGCAACTCAGGTTACAGCCTATAAAGGATTGGACACAAGCTGCTAACTCAAGTTAACAGTGGAATTGCTGTGTCTCCACTGCCATTTTAACCTGAGTTAGTTAATGCAAGTTAAGAACACAACTTTTTGGGCAGCATAGACGTATCCTTAATTTAAATTAGATATATTTTTCTCTTAAGATGTCAGTGAGTCAATCCACCCACAGGTGCAGATTCTGTCTTTTTCCGTGAGGTGCTTAATCCCTGCTCTGTCCCAGGTCCCACCCCCACTCCACTTCTTCCCCCAAGCTCCCACTCTCCACCCTGTTCTGCTCCCTGCCCCGAGCATGCCCCACACTTTCTCCTCCCCTTCTCCCCCAGCGCCTCCTACACACCCCTAAACCACTAATCCGTGGCATGCAGGAGGTGCTGGGAGAGAGACAGAGGAGCTGGTTGGTGGGGCCACCAGTGGGAAGGAGGCATTGGGGAAGAGGGGGAGGAGATGATGGGGGGGCTGCCAGTGGGTGCTGAGCACTCACAATTTTTTTTCCTGTAGGTGCTCCACCCCTGGAGCACCCATGGAGTCGGCACCTATGAATCTACCAATCTATCTTCTGACCTGGGGACAGAATGACAGTGATGGATACAGAGAGTTTTCATTCAAACAACCACACCCTATGTTCACAAAAAAAGCATTCACCTTCTGGATCTAATACCACAGAAATAAGGCTGAAATGCCACAGTTCACACAAGGTGCATAAGTTAATATCTTCTGTTGGCCCAACTTCTGTCAGTGAGAGAAACCTTTTCTGATACAGAAACACAAAGCCTGCAGCCTTGTAGCATTCCCCAATTCTATGATCTCCTCTGAAACACTTGCTAAGTTTCCTCTTCCAGTACCCCCGCCTCCAAAGGTACTTCCTAGGTATATAGCCACTCCCATACCCACAGCATTTCCTGCTCCCCTAGAGGTCTCTCCTCATCTTCTTCTGTAACTTTCCCCTGTGGGAACTTCAACCCCTGTGTCCATAGCTCCCAATGTCTTCCAGGGGCATGACCTCTTCACCCCACATTGCTCTCCCTATCCTCTGGAGCCTTTCCCCATCCACTTCAGGCTCCTTTTGTCCTGCTATGAGTGTCATTCCTAGCGTCATGTACACTTTATGGCTCCGCTAGGTCACTCAACCTCCCGCATCATGGGTTCCTCTACTCCACTCTGACCTCTCCAGGACCCTTCCGGCTCCATTTCTCCTCTTTCCCACCCAAAGGTCAAGCAGATGGTGGTGGTGGTGTGTGTGTGGGGGGGAGGCAGGGTTGAGGCAATCACCTCCCCGATAAATCTCCCCAATATAGAACAAGAATGGCACAGAGGTGGAAAGACAGGTGATGTCCAGGGGAGAGTGAAAGGAGAAGTACTTACTACACAGTGCACAGTCAGTAGCTGCTATAACACCGCACCCTCCAGCACCAGCAGCCTGATACATCAGGATTTCTTTTTCTCTGACCCAGGATAGACCTGACCGTAAGTGGAAACTGTGGGGCATGTCGAGGTGTCACCCTTTGTGATTCGCTGTGGCAAAGTGCCTGTTCTCTCCCCCAATCTCCATCTTGCTCTCACCCCAATCTATTCAGAAAAAAACATGGGGTGGGGGAAACAGATTTTTAAAGTGTATCATGAAGATCAACAAATGCAGACCCTGGTGAACAGCAAGTTCTAGAGCACAGGTCCCCTCAAAGGGGAGACTGTGCTAACATCGTATTCCCATTAAACTTGCCACTTTTAGCGTGAACCCCTGGGATGAGTGCAACTGCAGCAGAATCACACAGAGAGAAGTGGTCACATGGAGCTAAGTGGTTTATAATTCTAGACGCACAAAAAGGCTTTGAAATCGTCTCTTTTTCCAGCACTCATTCAGATTATTTGAAAATAGTTAATTGGATTATTTTTACATGCATATTTGGGGAAGTAGGAGACATTGCTTCAACCTGAAAATTGTTTATATTGTAATGTTGATGCAAGAATACACATGAATGGCTAGAGGATGTTAATTTATTTCAATGATTAAGATAGAGGATCATAAGGATCCTATTCGGTAAGGTGCTGAGTAATCCTCAACTTCCCCTTTTTCTGCAGGAGGTTAGCACTGCTCAGCTACCATGGGATCAGGCCATGAGAAGACTTTACAGCCTCGTTGGGTTTAAATCGCTCCCACTTACTCTTGCACGATATAACTTTTTTTAAAAAGTCCAACAAATTAAAACAGGAGGGATATTAATCCACTACGAATAAGACAAATGTCCCCACAAAAATGCATATATTTACTCATCATTAGCGTAATAAAATAACAGGAGGAAATTCTTAACTCTGAGTATAATGTTCTAAAATTGCTAGGAAAAGCACACAGGGAAGGGCAGGGGTAAGACGTTCAATCTCCTTAAACAGCAGCTGAAGCAGGCTCTAAATTAATCAGGTTCCTTAGAAAGGCTAATAAGAAGGGCTGATGAGACACAGCTGCACCCAATCCCTCTAAAAACCTTCAAAAAGAAAGGAATTAAATGATATGTCAATGGAACAGAACATCATCACAGGATGGTCTCCGGCTGCTACAAAAATGTTACAGCAAAACTGAACTGCATGTTTCAGTAGAAGAGATTATTTCCCAGTGTTTATGTCCTGTGTTTTCATTTAGTGCATTTGATTCTGTTATTTCAAGTGAGTGGTACAGATTATGATTTTGGAGAATTTAAAATTGTTCTGAACTTTAAAAAAAAATGGGACTGCATCCTAAAGCATGTGTCAAATTTGTGCACAAAATGTCTGCTGTACCCATGCAAACCAGGATTTTGGGAAAGTAAGAGGAGTGTGTGTATTCACAGATTTTGTCTGGGCAGTAGGTGTGGCTCATTTGGTAATTTGGGCTGGAATATAGAGGGAAATAAAATAACCTCTCGCCATAAGGAGCTGAGCACCTTCAGAACAAGGAATTTACAGTGCTACATTGGTGAAGAAAGTGCCCAACAACGTGAGGTGCGATATGAGTCAGTGTGTCTCAGGAACCCCTTTGTGTATGTAGACAGACATTTGTGGTGCAGTAGATGGCACTAACTGGGATTTAGTAATATTCCAGGAAAAAAATGTTTTCTCATTTAATGTAATTAATGGCACAGTACAGTGATACTGTAGAAGTATATTACTTACTGCATTCTGTGGAACAAAAGAAAGGCGTCTGTGGGTATGTTTACACATAAGAAGGGCCGTACTGGGTCAGACCAAAGGTCCATCCAGCCCAGAATCCTGTCTACCGACAGTGGCCAATGCCAGGTGCCCCGGAGTGAGTGAACCTAACAGGTAAAGATCAAGTGATCTCTCTCCTGCCATTCATCACCCCTTTCTGACAAACAGAGGCTAGGGACACCATTCCTTACCCAGCCTGGCTAATAGCCATTAATGGACTTAGCCTCCAGGAATTTATCCAGTTCTCTTTTAAACCCTGTTATAGTCCTAGCCTTCACAACCTCCTCAGGCAAGGAGTTCCACAGGTTGACTGTGTGCTGTGTGAAGAAGAACTTCCTTTTATTTATTTTAAACCTGCTGCCCACTAATTTCAATGGGTGGCCCCTAGTTCTGCTATTATGGGAACAAGTAAATAACTTTTCCTTATTCACTTTCTCCATGCCACTCATAATTTTATATACCTCTATCATATCCCCCCTTAGTCTCCTCTTTTCCAAGCTAAAATTACACATTACACTAAGGCTATGATCTGAATCAGATTTGAGCCCAAGCACCCCGTCCATCCACATACAGATCAGTATGATTTGGGTCAACAAGTATTCACAATCTGGGTCCTTGGACCCTGCTGGGAGGCTCAGAGTCAGAGTCCCATTAAGACTTGAGTCCAGCCCCTGTCATTCTGCAGTGTGGATGCAGGTCATGCCACAGGCCTGAGTCAGAAGGTTTGCCTAGCACTGTATGGATACATTAACATGGCTGTGAGACCCAGGTCCAGCAATGGTAAATTCAGGTTCACAGTGCAGTATGGATGCTTGAGCACAATCTTGGAAACAGCAAGTCCTCAAGCCCAGGTCCCATGGGCTCAGGCATAGTGTGCAGTGTAGGCAAACCCTGTGTGGCATGGCCCTTCCCAAGTACTACATTTGGTTTTGTTAGAAAAAACAGTAGAAGTTCACATATCTCATCAGAGAATTATCTTCATTCTGTGTGAAGTCACTGTAGGCCTCCTGTCTCCCTCCTGAGTGAGCTATGCAGCCAAGGGAGATGGTATGTAGTTTTATCCTCAACACAAACAGGTTCCAGGATCCACAGTTTTGGAACTGGATTTTCCTGTGGGTCTTCATGCTCCAGGATCTGGAGATCGCCCCTCTTTGCAACTATGAACCGCAACCTATTGAGCTGTAATAAACTCTCAGGGTGGGATCCCAAAGGCATTAGATGCCTAAGTCACATTTTTAGGCACTACTGTGATGCAGACAACTCCTGGTGAGCTATTGCCTACCTCTGTAGGTGTCTCTTGGAACTTAGGTTTTTGTTGCAGAAGTTCACAGGGTGTCTAATTTCCTCAGAATCTACCTCATTCTAGGTGTCTGGACACCTGTGTCTCCCCTAAGCCCCAGGGAAATCCATGAATCAGGAGAAAGACGGGCTTTCTGCTGATTAAACTGTGTGTGGGGCCTAATTCAGTAGACATGCTCACAGACTGCCTAGTTCCACAAAACAGAAGGTGCGGAGGCTGACTTTCCCTTATAACTTTTAGCCCAGTGTTTAGGTACTCACCCAAAACATGCAAGTCCCCTGGTTCAAGTCTGCCTCATGCGGAAAAGGGATTGGAACACAGATCAGCACCTGATTACAGATGAAATCTCACCCCCAGAGATGTTCCAATAAGCTTCTTTCACAGACTGGACTCCTTTCTAGTCTGGGTCCAGCAATCCCTCCCCCTTCTGTCTCCCCGTAGTTACTGTCCAGTCTCTTTCAGGCATCTCCTGGGGGTGGAGAGGCCATATCCTGAGCCAGCTGAAGGCAAAATGGAGAAGTTTCCAGGGCCTTTTATATTCTCTCTCTTGTGGGAGGAAACCCCTTTGTCCTTCTGTGCAAATTCACAGCAACAACATGGAGTTTGTAGCCACCTGGGCAAGTCACATGTCCATGAATGATTCAGCTTTTTGCAGGCTGACGCCATTGTTTACATGTTAGTTTGAATGTTACCAGGAAAGCTCAGATATGGATTGGCATCTCCCAAAGACCAATGTCAGTTAGATGTTTCTTGATTGGGCACTTACTGAGAATAGTTCTTTCTCAAGAAGCTGACCAAATGCTTCACTAAGGCTATTTAGAATCAAACACACTGTGATACAAGTACATAGCCAATATTCATAACTTCAATTACAAAAATGATACACACATACAGACAGCATAATCATAACCAACAAACTACAAACTTTCCTTAGATACCTCACTTGATCTACTCTGTACAAAACCTGGTGCAACCATAGGACCCTGGTTGCAACCATGATCTTTACGGTCACAGTTCATGTCAATAACGTCACATCCCCCTTCAGGTAGTTGAAGGCTGCTATCAAATCCTCCATCATTCTTCTCTTCTGCAGACTAAACAAGCCCAGTTCCTTCAGCCTCTCTTCATAAGTCATGTGCCTCAGCCCGCTGATCATTTTCATTGCCCTTCGCTAGACTCTCTCCAATTTGTCCACATCCTTCCTTAGTGGGGGGCCCAAAACTGGACACAATACTCCAGATATGACTTCACCAGTGCTGAACAGAGGGGAATAGTCACTTCCCTCGACCTGCTGGCAATGCTCCTACTGATGCAACCCAGTATGCCATTAGCCTTCTTGGCAACGAGGGCACACTACTGACTTATATCCAGCTTCTCATCCACTGTAATCCTCAGGTCGTTTTCTGCAGAACTGTTGCTTAGCCAGTTCGTCCACAGCCTGTAGCTGTGCGTGGGATTCTTCCTTCCTAAGTGCAGGACATTGCACTTGTCCTTGTTGAACCTTGTCCTTGTTGAACCTCATCAGGGACAGATTTCTTTTGGCCCAATCCTCCAATTTGTCTTGGTCACTGTGGACCCTAATGCTACCCTCCAGTGTTTCTACTTCTCCCCACAGCTTAGTGTCATCTGTGAATTTGTTGAGGGTGCAATCTATCCCATCATCCAGATAATAAAGAAGTTGAACGAAATCAGCCCCAGGACTGACCCCTGGGGCACTCTGCTTGATACTGGCTGCCAACTTGACATTGAGCTGTTGATCACTATTAGCTGAGCCCAACAATCTAGCCAGCTTTCTATCCACCTATAGTCCAATCATCCAATCCATACTTTAACTTGCTGGCAAGAATACTGTGGCAGACCATATCAAAAGCTTTACTAAAATCAACATAGATCACATCCACTGCTTTCTCCATATCCACAGAGCCAATTAGCTCATCATAGAAGGCTATCAGGTTAGTCAGGTGTGACTTGCCCTTGGTGAATGCATGTTGACTGTTCCTGACTGTAACCTTCCTCTCCTCCAAGTGCTCCAAAATGATTTCCTTGAAGACCTACTTTATAATTTTTCCAGGGATTGAGGTGAGGCTGACTGGTCTGTAGTTCCCTGGGTTTTTCTTCTTCCTTTTTTAAAGATGGGCATTATATTTGCCTTTTTCCAATTGTCTGGGACCTCCCGCAGTTGCCATGAGTTTTCAGAGATAATGGCCAATGGCTCTCCAATCACATCAGCCAATTTCCTCAGCACCCTCGGATGCATTAGATCTGGACCCAGATCTGTCCGCCATCTCGTTCTGTATCCCAGGGAGGTATGATGCCTGAAGGTGTATTGAGTGCTCTACTCAGAACTCCCATAGAATGAGGGCTTCCTGGCATAGGGGAGAGGAGCATGCAACCCCCTGTTTGTTGATATAAAACATTGCCATGAGGACTGATACACAGTTACCTGATATATGGACTCTGAAAACCTGACATGTGATATCCACCTGAGAACAGAGGCCTTGTGTCCTGAAGTCTCCCAAATATGCTCCCCATCCCAGATCTGAGACATCTGTCACTAATGAGAGCAATGGCTGGGGATTAGTGAAGGGGATTCCTGCATATACTACCTGTGGGTTGAGCCACCACAGGAGGGAGTCTAGTAATGGGCGAGGCATGTTTACGATGCTGTCCAAAGCGTCTTGAGCCAGTCAATAAACTGATGCTAGCCATGACTGGAATGGGCAAAGTCTGAATCTGGCATGCTGTACTATGAAGGTACAAGTGACCATGTGCCCCAGAAGTTTCAGGCAATTCCTTGCTGTAGTGGTGGGAAACTGCCTGAAGCCCGTATGATGTCGCCCAGTGACCGAAATCTGGCTTCTGGGAGGTATGCTCTGGCTTGAGTCGAGTCTAGCATGGCCCCATAAACTCAATCCTCTGCATCAGGGACAGCGTCAATTTGGCCTAGTTTAGAAGGAGACCTAATTTGTCAAATGTCCTTATGAAACTGACCTGCACTTCCACTTGGGATCTAGAGTGGCCTTTGATCAGCCAGTCATCGAGGTACTGGAACACCTGTACCTGCTGCTTGCACAGGAACGCCGCGATGACTGCCGTGCACTTGGTGAACACCCAAGGTGCTACTGATAGGCCAAATGTGAGGACAGTGAACAAATAGTGGCAGATAGATACAAACCTGAGGTATCTTCTGTGAGGTGGAATTATCACTATGTGAAAGTACACGTCCTTCAAGTCGAGGGCGATGTACCGGTCTCTTGGATCCAATGTGGGGATAATGGAGGCCAAAGAGACCATGCGAAACCTGAGTTCCTTGATGAGCTTGTTGAGTTCCTGCAGGTCCAGGAGGGGCCTGAGGCCACCCTTGGCTTTCAGTATTAGGAAATAGCAGAAGTAGAAGCCCTTGCCCGCCTTGGTCCTGAGGAACCTCTTCCATTGCCCCTACCGAGATGAGCGAGTACACTTCCTGTATAAGAAGTTGTTCATGAGAGGGGCAGGGAAGGGTGGTGGAAGAGTGGGAGGGCACAGAATTGGATAAATATCCCCTCTCTACCATGCAGAGCACCCAGCAGTCTGAGGTTATACAGGACCATGCATGGGATGAAAAGATAAGAGGGGATGGATCCAGTTGTGGTACTGGTGCACTGTCCTCGATTGTACCTTCAAAAGGGTGTTCTGGAGCTGGGCAGTGGCTTTGACTGGCATGAGATGGGGTGCTCCCTCCTTCTAGCACTCCTGTTCCTCCTACAAGGAGCCTCCTGGCAGTTCTGAGGTTGGTAGAGGAAGGCTGTGAATGGAAATGCCTTCATTGAGTGGCGTATGGAGCCCCAAAGATCTAAGGGTGGCCCTAGTCTAAAAGACTACAGCATCTTTTATCCATTTTATCAGAAAAAGGGCTGGACCCTTGAAGTGGAGGTCCTGGATTGCTTGTTGGACCTCATGGGGCAGACCAGAGACCTGCAACCAGGAACCTCTCCTCATCATAACCCCCATTGCCATAGTACGTGAGGCTGTACCTACTGCCTCCAGTGGCACCTGTAGGGATGCTTGGAAGACCAGCTTTCCCTTCTTCACTAGTGCTGAGTACTCTGTGCAAGAGTCCTGATGCAGGAGCTCTGCAAACTTGGCCATTGCAGTGCAAAAGCTGTTGTGTAAATATCTGCTCACAGTGGCCTGTTGATTAGAAATGCGAAGTTCTCCTTTGGTTAAGTCAAAAACATTCCTGCCAAAAAGGTTAAGTTTTTTTACCTCCCTCACAGCCTGTCTCAGATCAGTTTTTCGACGAGCAGACTTGAAAGGCGGGATCAGCAACAATGGAGAGCAGCTAAACCATCTGAGGTTTGCAGATGATATAGTTCTGATAGTGAAAATACAGCCCAGCTTCAGAGAATGCTTAAAGAACTGAATGCAAAAAGTAGTCAAATTGAACTAAAACTGAACCAGTCGAAAACTAAATACATAAGATCAAATGTTCTGCCAAAAACCCAAATAATGCTTGGAGGAGAGCTAATCCAAGAGGCTGACAAATATGTTTACTTGTGCCAGGAAGTCAACATGTGCCACGATTAGAAAGATGAACTGTTGCGCAGAAAAAAGGCTGGTTGGTGCGCATTCAATGGTATCAGGACATCCTCCAAGGAAAGAGCAGCAAAACAACTCATGCAATTCTTATTCACTTGACCATGCTTCCAGCAATGCTATATAGCAGCGAAACATGGTTGCTGACGAAGACTGAAGACCATCAACTGTCTGGAACACAGAGGGTGATGGAACAAACACTTTTGTGCATTTTGCTTCACAATTACATCCCCAGTGAAACAACTAGCAGCAGTCTGGAGTGCGAGATGTTGTTGTTGAAAGTAGGCTCAGTAAAGTGTGGTGGGCAAGACATGTGGCGCGACTCAGTGACAACAGATGGACCGCAGCTGTATCCTAGTGGTATCCGCAAGAACCAAAATGGCCACCTGGTCAGCCTCCAAAGAGGTGGGACAATTTCCTAATAAGGAGATATGGACAAGCATGGCCAGAGCGAGAGAAGATTGGAAGACATGTTGAGATCAGCTCAATATCAACTGATGAAGGACCGACAGTTCAGTGATTCTTAGGGGAGGGACCTGTTAGCCATGGTGCTCCACTGATTGGCTGCATTGACCACCAACAAGTCAAGAGGTGGGTGGATGTAGAAATGTTCACATTCTTCAAAGAGACAAAGTACTGCCTCTCGTTCCTCTTGGCTGTAGGGATTCAGGGGTCTGCCACAATGTCTCTGTTGGTCTCTGAAATTGTCCTTATTAAAGGCAAAGTGAGACATGAGGGATTGGAGGGTGTGAGGATGTCGATGACAAGACTGGATTCCTCCATGACCTCCTCCGCCTGTATGCCCGGGTCTGGACAGCATGATGTAAGAGCTGTTGGAGGACCCTGTTAACCTCCCTGCCACCGCTTCATCTGGGGAGGATGAGGAGGAGAGGCCTGGCAGGGGGCCCTTCTCACTCCCTTCAGCACCTCATGGGTCTCATGGCTCACAATATTCTGGAGCTTGTCATGCCGGGGCTGCTGGGGCCAGAAAATCGGTGCCGAGGTGTCGAAGTTGGTTCCAGAGGTTCTGATGTCATTGACACCGGTGGTACTGATGCTGCAGCCACTAGTGGTGCTGCTGATGGGTGTGTCAATGCCAGAGCTGTAGGGGGCAACAGCGGTGCTGGGGCTTCTGTTGGTAGTGCCACTGCCAGTGGAGCCAGCAGTTCCTGCCAGGGGGAGGGACAAAGGACACCGAGGACACTGACGCTGACCTGGACTTTGGGTACTGGATATATCCCGGGTCTGGTGATACACTCAGGGTGTCCAAAAGCGCCACTGTGTGGAGGGCTGCCACTGTGGAGGCCACGGTGCCGGGTAGGGCCTGTGGTTGCAGTGGGATCTGGACCTCCTGCTCCTTGTCCTATTGGAACAATAGGATTCCATCTCTGACTCTGAGGTCTCCGAGTAGGAGGACCACAGAGGAGTGGTACTCTGGGATGCTGGAGATAGATGCCAAGACCATAAAAGCCTGGAGAGACGAGGTGGCCTAGCTCGAGATGTGCTTTGATGCCACAGGTCCCTTGCTCTTTAAAGGGGGAGAGTGATTCCTATCTGGCCTTTTCTTCTTTTGTCGCACCAGGGATTCAAAATGGTGCCGAACCGAAGAGTGTGGAGCTGCGGCAGTGCCGGGAGTCCTTAGAGTCCTTGTTCAGCACCGGCTCGCTCATTGTCAGCACCAGAGCACTGTGGACTGACAAGAAAGTGCTTGGCGGGGTTCTGTGGACCCCAGACCAGAATGTGGTTGAAGTGGTGCTTCAGTTAGCAGGATCTTGAGTCTTTGATCCCTGTCATTAAGGTGAAAACTCTTGCAGAACCTGTCCTTTTGGTGGCTCTCCCCGAGGCACTGTAGACAAGAAGAGTACAGGTCACTTTTCAGCATAAACTTGCCACAGTCCTTGCAGAGTTTGAACCCTGGGGACCGGGGTATGCCCCAGAACTGGGGAAAACATTGTTGGGTGGGAACCCCCAAGAATTATGATTAATTATGAGTAATAACTAACTATTTACAACTACTCAAAATGAAGACAGAAGAGGACACTGCAAAAGCACTTGCAAAGCAAGAGTGATAGTTATTCCAGCTAGTTAACACCAGTCGTAAGAAGGAACTGAGGAGATGGGAGGTTAGCAGGACCCTATATTGGGTTCCATGAAGGTGTGACTCCAAGGGGCGCCCAGTCTGACCCTACGGACGCTGCTAAAGGAAAAATCTTCCGTCTGGCGTGCATGTGGCTCTCACACATCTGATTGGAATGGATATGAACAAGCACTTGTAGACGAACTCCTGGATTTGGGGCTCTCCCACTGACTTTAGAAGTCACGTAATGGCTCTGTGCCTCAGCTTCCTCATTTGTAAAATAGTTCTAATGATCATTCTTACTTACCATACAAAGGGATTAGGAGGAGCAATGGATTAATGTTTTAAAGATCCTCATATTAAAAATGCATTCTAAATGAAAGGTGCTGCTATTATTATTTCAGTGCTGCAATTCCTACAACTCTAAGTCAAGTTGCCAAGATATAAAATACCTCCTTAGCAGGAAAACTATACTGTGTATGCTTTTATAGGACCTTCAATATAGTATACATCCAAGGTAAGGAATGCTATCCATAGCCTCTGTTTGTCAGAGGGTGTGTGATGGATGGCAGGAGAGAGATCACTTGGTCATTACCTTTTAGGTTCACTCACCCCAGGGCACCAGGCATTGGCTGTAATCAACCAGGGTGTCTACACTGGCACCACAGTGCTGTAGCCCCCGTTCAGAAAGCTGTATGTCATTTGTTGGGTGTTTTTTTTTACAGTGCTGCAATGTGCAGAGGCTGGATGGACCTTTGGTCTGACCTAGTACGACTCTTCTTATGTTCAAAGAGCCACATATACACATTCATAAAGTTAAGAATTCTCAATCAATTCTCCCTGAAGGAAATATATTCAAATTAGATCTCAAGCTCACTCTCAGTTATCTGCAAAATAAAAAGAAGTTGAATGGCAAGACCTGCACTGAACAACAGTACAGAAAAGAGTACGGCGCCAGAAGCACTGCCAAGGGGGCCATCAAGCAGGTATTCACCCACATAACGATGTACTGTCACTGCATCAGCATAAAGGCTAAACTCACTTTGCCTCCTGGTTTTCTACAATTCCCAAGTCTATCATTTCACGGCACCGTTGAATGTCAAACCCTGAAAAAATGTTTGATAATGCAAATGTGTTTAGTAATGATGAGCCATTCGGAGGACTCTTACAGAGTTATAAACATGTTTATTTTAATTGAGGTCTGGTAGGATTTGTAGCATGATAGAACGATGAAAACAGCTCGGATTAATGACTCCTCTCATCTCCCGTTCTGACAGCCCCTTTTTCAAAGCACCAATATTACCCACTTAGAAAATGGATTTATGCCAACATTTAGAGCACTTCTTCTTCTTTCAGCACACCAGATGGTACTAAAAATTCAAAATATTTCCTACAACAGCTGTATCTTTGACAACAAAATTAATACAAGCCGAAATATCACTGCTGTGTGTAGGGCATAATGACCAGACTCTTCAGTTTTATGTCTAATGTAACAAGGCATTTTATAGTTAAAAAAAATAGATCTGATCAACTCAGCATTGCATGTCAATCATGTGACTCTGTCTGGTTTTCAAAACCAGATGTAAATCTCCATGTCTTTATAGTTTAACAGCTGGTCTGATAAAAATGTAAAATACACCTTTCCCTAGAGCTATAATAAATGTGTTAACACTTCTTACAACCAGCCCTTTCCTACAGCTCATCATATTTTTTGCTCCAAGCTCTGTCTTTATGTATATGATTACATAAATCTTATAAGCAGGTTTTAACCAGAAGCCAACTCCCCACACCCTCCAAAGTCTGGACAATATTGGTTGGATTTTTTTCCTTTCTTTAGTGTTTTAAGCACCTATGGAAGGGGCTGTTTAGGTTTGGCTGTCCACAGAAATTCATTTCCATCATCAGACTACTCCATGATGGGATGACTCCCACCATTTTGTGCAACGACTCAGAAGCTGAACCATTCACAATTCGCTTAGGTGTCAAGCAGGGCTGTGTCATTGCTCCAACACTCTTCTCATTCATGCCTTCCCAATGGAACCAAGATTGAGTATCGTATGGATGGCCAACTCCTCAATCTTTGACATCTCCAAACAAAATCTAAGATCACGAGCATTGGCATCACTGACCTTCAGTATGCAGATGACTGTGTCATTCTTCTACAAACAGAAGCCAACCTGCAAAGCACCCTAAATCTTTTTGCAGATGCATATCACAACTTGGGTCTCTCTCTCTCTCAAAATCGGGAAAACCAAGGTATTCTACTAGCTCTCACCTTCACAAACTACTCTTCGTACTGCACAAATCACCATCAGCGGAGAACCCCTGGAAGACGTGGACCATTTTCTGTATGTTGTCAGCCACCTCTCCTAAATAGTTAGCATTGTCACAGAAATTGAACACAGGATGTGGTGTGTCAGAACATCTTTTGGAAGACTACTCAAATGAGTCTTCAGTGATAGGGATCTACAAATAGGTACCAAGATCTTGGTTTACAAGGCAGTTGTTATCCCCACCCTTCCCTTTGGATGTGAGACCTGTGTAACCTACAGACAACATCTCAACCAGCTGGAGTGGTTCCATCAGGACTCTCAGGATCAGTTGGGAAGACTGACACACTAACATCAGTGTTCTCTCTGCAGAAAACATCAGCAGAATAGAAGTGCAGGTCATGAAATACCAACTCCACTGGGCTGGCCACTGTGTACGTATGCCTGACCCTCGCTTCACGAAGCAAGTACTTTTTTCTCAGGTAAGAAGGGCTTGCAGAGGGCAGTGAAAGCATTTCAAAAACATACTGAAAGTACATCTTAAAAAGGGAGGCATCAACTCAACAAACTGGGAGAACTTGGCATGGAACAGAAAACCATGATGTCACACCATACACCAAGGCACAGCTTACTTTGAGGGGAACCAACGTACTAGTGAGACAGAGAAGTGACAAAGGAGGAAAGAAAGGGCATTGACCCCCACCAGTGAGATGTCTTCCCCTTCCTAGTTTGGGAATCCCACTTCTGGGCCCCCAGGATTTTGGCTTGATTAGGGCTGTGAGCTGCTCATTAAATATGGGTCAAGACTTAGACAACTTTGTGAATGTCAATCAGTGGAAACTTAGGTGCCTAGGGGATTTAGGCAGCAGCTCAGTGGTGGTTTTGAAAATGTCACTGGTTCCTAAAATGGTGGACTTTGGTGTCTAAACAGGCAGGTAGGCACCTACATACCTAGGAGGACCTGGGCCTTAATCTCTCTGTTCTTCAGTTCCCCATCTGTAAAATGGGGATAATAACACCTAACTACCTCAGAGGGTTCTTATGAGGATAAATTCATTAAATTGTGAGGTGTTTAAACACTTTAATAATGGGATCCGTATAAACGTGAGGGCAAGTCTACACTCTGCTTTAATCCTCACCAGAGGGGTGTAAATTTTAGTCTGCAGTAGCATGTGATGCACTAATCAGCCTCACTGGATCCTGCTGGCATGCACTAAAAGTTCCCTAATGCATATTAATATAGTACTGTTAGATACAGATGGAGAAGTGAGATTAAGTGATTTGTAAGAGGCCACAGAGGAAGTTTATGGATGAACTGGAAACTAATCCTAGAACTCAACAGTCCCAGTCAAGGGATGAGTCTTACCAGCTAGACCTACCTCATGGTGAGTAAATATCTTCCCACCTACATTTGTTTGTTGTTTTCACCTCCCCACATCAAGTACAAAACACTGGACTCACTTTCCATACCTCCCTCCACTATCTACCCTTTCACCTTCCCCTATACAATTCCAATCCTCATCCCCAGGAGTCCTAATTGTGCCCTTTCCTGCCAACATTCAAACTCCTCTTTTTCAACATGAATGGGCAGTTCCCTCCAGACACAAATGATAAGGTCTTCCTCACATTAAAGCTTTACCCTTGGAAATGAGTGAATGGATGTTTTCCGTGACTAGAACAATGGTGATTTTTTTGTTGTTTCTTCTGCACAGCTGCCTCTCTGACATATCAGTTTCAAGATAATCCCTTGCACTCGACCTCTTAGGGTATGTCTATAATGCAATCAAAGACCCACAGCACATGCCCAGATCAGCTGACTCATGACTGGGCTGCAGGCCTATAAAATTTCAGGGTAATTGTTGGGTTCGGGCTGGAACTCAGGCTCTGAGAATTCACGGGGGGAGGGAGAGGTCAGGTCCCAGACCCTAGAATTGTGCTTGAGCTCAAATATCTACACAGCAATTCTATAACTGACAACCCAATTCCTGAGCACCTGAGGCAACTGACTCAGGCCAGCCATGACTGTGCCATGGGTCTTTTATCAGTATACTTTTATTTGTACACTCCAGTAAAATTTAACTAGTTACCTTAACAAGTAGTATTATAGATTCATAAATGTAGAGGCCAGAAATGACCATATAATCTCTTAGAAGGATATCCACTCTTGATTTACACTCTTCAAGTAATGGAAATCAAGCATGTACCAAGTGGTTCAAATAGTTAATTATGTTAACTATTGTGCCTTATTTTTAGTTATTTGTCTAGCTTCAGCTTCCAATCACTGGAATTTGTTATGCCTTTTTCTGCTAGACTAAAGGGCTGCCTACTATCATATCTTTTCTCCATGTAGGTACTTGTAAACCATGATCAAGTCACCTTTTAATTTCCTCTTGGATAGACTAAATAGAATGAACTACTGGAGTTTCTCAGAATAAGGCATGTCTTCCAGATCATGGTGCAAGACTCCTCCAGTGTTCTACATGTTTTTATGGTAGCAACTTTCCTTGTTAAGAAATAATAAATAACCAGCATTATTAATAATTAAAAGCCCAGGCTCTAGGTGCAGCAAATTTGACTATCTAGATGCTATAGCAATACATTCCAGCAGTGTTGTTTGGTCTCTGGGAGCAGCTGTGTTGGAAAAGAAACCTAACATAGAACTCCTCTAATCCTGCTCACCAAAGCATAGAACAAAACTAGCAGGTGTTTCAGTGGAAGGTGTAAGTACTCTAGAATGGTTTGAAATTTCTTATATGGAAAATTTGTAATTGAAAACGTTGTCTTTTAACATGAATTTTGTGTGAAAATTTTCCACGTCAGAAATTTTTGCATTTTTTGGCAAAACTATATAGTGAAAATAAGTATTTTATCATTAATTGATTATTCATCAATATTTTTATCTTTGTTGTTCATTTTCCACACAGAAAATTGTCAAACATGATTTTTTAACTTAAAAATAATCCCAGCATGTGATTAAACTGATCGATCATCAAAAGTTGTACACAAACACATACACATAAAGCTATATCACAACCCAACCTAACAGTGGTTGTCCTTGGTCAGTGAGGACCCAGGGTTCAGAGATGCATCTGTGTGAGTTCACCTCCTACCCAGGAAAGAAGGCAGCTTGCTTGTTGCACCATCTGAGCACTTGCTGTGGCTGGTTTCCCTGCCAACCACTGCTCCTCTCCACTGGCAGCCCTGCTGATTGCTCCTGCTGGCTTACTGATCCCTGCTATCCATCACTTACTATCTGCTGCAACCTCTGCAGGTCAGTCTCTTAGCAATTATCAGTCTTTAGCAGGCTGGGTAGAAATGTTATCCCACCACAAGTGATTTCATCTCTTCCTTAAGCACTTAAAATAACAAAGATGTCTAATGGAACCTATTTAGCTCTATTTTCAAACAGTTGGGAGGAACAGGTTAAACCAGACTAGGGATCCTTAGGGAGCAGCTATATCTCCTGATGGGGATACCTGTCTCCTCTCTTCTTATTTTCACAGGGCTCTGGCATTCGAGCCCCAGGCTTAACAAGGTCCTTTCAGCTGAGGGTGACCCCCACATTTGGGACAGGTTTAGCACAGTTCTTCTCCCTTTTATTCATACAATGAAGACAACAACATTGATAACTGCATTTCACTACCCCTGCATTAAGTACTAATGTGATTTGTAATCCAACTCCAGCCGAAGTTGATCACTTTGATCAACACTGCTCTCTCTGTTGGAGATCTAGGTAGAGTAGGTGTATTCATGTAAATACAGTTTTCTTCTGTAGTCTCTCCTGCCCTCAACAAGCTATCAGGGGAGAGTTCGTTCAGAACTTACTTACAGTTACAGACCATGCTTGCAGTTAACCATGATTTATGATGTTGCACCTTTTCATTCTGTAACAATGGGATTTGTTTCTTTGTTATATGTGACAAATGAAAGAAACTTTACTAGATGTTTCAGATCTGTTGTGATTTTTGGTTCGATAACATATAGCGTTATTCTTGTAAACCTACAGTTAGGTCTTTTCTGATACCTAATTCTGCCTTACAGCAGATGTATGCTTCTGCAGAATTACAGTTAGACCAATTTCAGCTTTTTCTATTTGAAGTTGTGGTCAGTTCAGCTGGACCTCTTCAAGCTAGGACAGGAATGGACAGTTACTTGTCACCAAAAACAATTTTCCATGGAGTCAGATCTGCACATGATCCTGAATATGTAGTGTGGTCTCTGGTTTCCTTGTGAATGTCTGCTGCACTATTTTGATGGATTTCAGGAGATGATGACTAAGTTTCTTGTGATACACTTTCAGATATATTTGGTATCACAGCTCTTTTACCTACTTCCATTTAAGGACTTAGACCTTGCCATGGTAGATTCACCAATAATACATGCAAGTCTCTTAACACAATAAGGCTATGTAATAACAGTTATAAAATGACAATAAGGGAACTGCAGAGAGCTAGAATGTTGCGAAAAGCAAACTTGTTGAACTGATCTATGCTGTGTCATTTTTTTTCAGAAGTAAAGATATCTTTTAATCAAACTCCACACACTTGAACCAAATACTGAAATATGCAACAGTGGGAAAAGAGAATCAAATGCTGGTTTATGAAAACCACAAGATGTTCAACTTTTAAAAAGTGTTTTTTCCTATCTCTTGAGCCAACTTTGTTGCAATGGTGTATTCCCTGATGAGGCCATTAACACACAATACATGGTGTTAGATTGATATGGTAAGTACTTTAAAAAATTAAATAGTGAATCATATAAACTTTGAACTCCCCTAAAAATGAACATAGAGTGTAAGTCAGAGCTGTGCAAGGCAGCGTTAACTTATGAACCAGCCTTGCTTGCAAAATTTTCATGGGATGGTGTCCAATGTGTTTGTAATCAAATAGAAATAGACCAGGGCTACTCTGAAATACATTGGTCTGGTGTGTTTTAAATAGCTGTTTTTACCATTTAGTCAATGAGATCTGTTATATAGCTCCTGGCAAGCATAGTTTTCTTACAATATTTCTTGTTTTTTTACAAGTGTGATAGATGATCTCATTGTCATAGCAACATTTCTCTTTTTAACTCAGGGGACATTTTTTCAAGATGTAATCAATAGCGATTTTGGTTTTTTAGACTTCGCTTTATTATTATTTATTCGGTTGTGGTATCACTTTTGGATGAGGGCCCCATTGTATTAAGCACTGTATAAGCACATTAAGAGGCATAGTCTCCTCTTCAAAGGGTTTATGATCTAAAAAGGCAAAGATGAAGGGTGGGAGAAGGGATACAATATACAAAGTAACACAGGTGATGACAGGTACATCTTATAGTATTCCCATGTTTTCATATAAATTGTCTTATTACGTAAAACCATAGTATTAGAGATTTTTTGGTAGGCCCTCGTGGTTGAAGTAATGAAGATAAAGGCATAGCTGACAGCAGAGATGAGGGAGGTATAAAGGGAGGATTAAGTGAAGAAGGACAAGAAGCACACTGGCCAAGGAGAATTATGTCGAGCAACTGAAGGGTGTGTGGTACATAATATCCAGCAACCAGCACCAAAAGAGCAAATGTAGAAAAAATGCACAATATGGAGGCTGTCCATACACTGAAGAGCTTACATTTAATAGGTTAAAATGGTGAAGACAAGATGCACTTGTAGCCAAGTGGAAAGATTATGTGGGTAACCCACATTAGCTGATTATAGAGTGTTGTATCACTTGAGTGTCCATGTAAGAGGTGATATGTTTGTTAAGGCTTCCAGCTAATGGATTTAGTCCTTGAGTTCAATCAGTAGATGCCCAAGCATTTAGTACTGGTGTTCTGGGTTTAAATATCATTGATGGCCCTAGGGCTGATTACATCAGAATCTCAAAAGTATACTCAATTTAACATCTGATGTTTCAAAGGACATTCTGATTATGGGACAAAATGTGCTCTGAACATCTTATCCAGGAAAAATTTTCTAAATTGCTCATATATTTCCAGCAAATACTAGTAATTTGGGCTGGTTCCCTGGAATAGTTTAATTGAATTATTTTTGCAGGGAGTCTCCTTCTCATTCCAAATATAACTTATAGCAATAAATGTATGAATATGCACTATGCTCAATTCAATTCACACAGGAAATGCCACATCACCCGTGCAGTATTGCCAACTTCAAGAGATGAAAAAATTACAAGATTGGCTCCAAAATCATGAGATTTTAAAAAAAGATTCTGTCACTGGTTCGGTCATCATAACATCATGCAGAAAGTCCTCCTTAGTTCTTCTTGGCCATTTTCTAATTTTTCACATCTGTTCAGCTGCCGATAACAAAGATGGACGCTGGGCTCCCAAAGTCATCTCTGTGAAGTTTAAGCACAATATTTTACAGAAGCAGTGTTGTTTGCAACACAGAGAACGCTGATTTAGTGATTTAAAACACAGCCAGTACTCACACACCTCTCACTAACTGACTGACCCCAGGCAAGCATACATGAGCCACAAGACCCCGCAAATGATGAGTAGCCACAGGGGCAGGGGAAATCATTCTTACCAGACCCTGCGGTACATTGGGCACGTGGCTCTTGGGGAGAGCCAGTACTGTTGGGGGATCTGATAATCATTCCTGTCCCTACATTTTCCACAAGAGGTGATCTTTATTGAAGATATCTTGCTGCTCAGGGTGATCAGGGAATCAAGGGAGGGTCTTCTCCAAGACTGCAGCTTCTGCCTTGGCTCCTATGCAGCTTGCCTATGTGCAGCAATGGCCCTGCCTCAGCCCCTGTGATGTCAGAGCTGCATGAGAAAGTTACTGTTAATGGCTCAAGGACCAAAGCAGCTCTGCTGAGGCACCTGTGGCAGTGGATTGGCCAGTATTTCCACAAGAGTTTCTTGGAGATCTTGAGGGAGACTCCCGTGAAGTGAGAGAGTCAATCAGCAGCCTGTTCCACGGCTCAGACTAGGCATGCAGTGGATGACAAGCAATAGAGTTCAAACCAATGACCAAAGAGGCGAGAACAGGCATTGTGGGACACCTTCTGGAGGCCAGTCGCAATGCTGTAATTGACCACGGTGTCTACACTGGCACCGCAGCACTGTAGCCTCAGTGCAGAAAACTGTACACCTCTCATTGGGATGGGGTTTTTTTAGAGTGCTAAAACTATGTAGTCTCTGCACACTGAGTGGCTTGGCAGTGTGTATACCTTGGGAGTTACAGCGCAGAAAGCTGCTTTACTGCACAGAAATTTGCCAGTGTAGCTAGGGCCTTAGTTTCCCAGACCTAAAATAGGGTTTCTATATGTCCATATTTTCCCGGACATGTGTGGGTTTTGGGTTTTTAAATAGCCATCTGGGAAGAATTTGTAAAAATCTAAAAAGGTCTGGGATTTCCCTCCCAATGCAGAATATGGCATGACTGACAGGCCAGCTGGGCCGGATTGAGCCACTCGCACTGGGGCTTCCAGCAGCCAGAGCCCCTCCTCTATTTTCCCCTTCCCTTGCAGCCTCAGCATGCCGCGCCGGCAGCGCTCTTCGGGGAGGGTGGGGGAGGGTGCTGCGTGCTCTTTGGGGGAGCGCAGCAGCATGTTGTTGCTCTGAGTGGCATGGTAAGGAAGCTGGGAGGTTGTAGAGGGGGCAGGGAATCCCAGGTGGAAATCAGGGGACAGGGAGTAGGGGGGAGGTGTTGCATGGGGCGGGGTTCTGGGGGGGCACTCAGGGGGTGGGGTGTGTGGAGAGGGGTCAGGGCAGTTAGGGGACAGGGAGCCGGAGGGGTGGATGGGTCAGAGGTTCTGGGGAAGGCAGTCAGGGGACAGGGAGTGGTTGGATAGGTGTGGGATAGTGAGGTCCCTGGGGGACTTCATGGGGAATCTGCTGCTCCTCTCACTTGGCTGATTTTAGGTAGTTCTGATTAGGGTATATTTATCTATAAATTTCAGACTTATTTGTGATTATTAAAGAAATCTTTCTCAAAAAGGAGGGTATTACAGCATGACCTTTAGATAGTCAGACCTTTGCTAGTGTAATCTGCTGTGGAAGCTTGTTACATAACTCAATCCCTTCAGCCAAGAACTGTCTCCTTCCTGCTTTGACACACTTCATCCTGGGCTTCATTATCTGCATTATCCCACAGAAACACAGCTTTCTAGGTTGGCCATGAATGGTGATCTAGTCATTGATGTAGTTGATGACCTATTAGTGGCTTTCAGGGACAAAATCTCATACTGGCAATGGAAGTGGACTTGAGAAACAGTGGAGTGGCTAGACCATAGGGATGATACGTGCCCAGTGGCCCAGCCAATGAGGAGATTGGCTGGCACACTCTGCATGTGTTGTGATTTGGACTATCTGTCTATAAACAACTTGTGAATTCTGGTTGATGTTATGTAATTGCTGTATCTTGGAATGCCTCAGTGAATGTGGAGTCAGCCATCTGCCCTCAGAGCTATAGCATGTCCCTTCCAGATCACAAACAATACAGGGTCATTCAGCCTGTATGGATTCCTTTCACGGAGAAGTATCTTGAGACATTGGGGTGGCAGAAGATTAGGAAAAAGAGTTCAATCAAATTTGTCTGAAGGGATTGGGGTGTGGAATAGTGCAACTTCCCCAGAAGGAGAACAGAGGAACGAGGTGTTAGTAGTCAAGGGACTCACCAAGACACAGAAGAAGCTTTGGTCAGGAGAAGGGAAAAGAAGGGCAAGGCTTTCAAAGCAGGAAGGATCCTGTTGTCTGCAGGGCAAAGCAAGGTGAAAGGAAACTGACCTATAGTGGAGAGAAGCTCCATAATTCAGAAGAAAAGCCATGGTGTGCAGGAGGGGGATTCTGGACAATCCAAAGCACTCTGCCTGAATCCCAGAGAATGCTCCAGAATGGTGAGGAAAGTGAGGCAGGGAAAAGTGCATGGGTGTGTTTATGTTTTGTCTGGATCTATGTATCTTCTGTGCTATTATAATTATATATTGAAAAGCCTGTGTCTTTCAGTTTCACCAATCATGTGCCCCCCCAAAATTAAACTATACACCCAAGGAGCCCAGAAGGTGGAACTCTGGGAAAGGGTGCCCTTAATAAGCTTCTAAGGAATGAGGGAGGTCAGAGCTGGTCATGGTGCCTGGGACTAGTAGGTAACAGACAGAGCCTGTGCCCAGAAGCTGTACTAGAGAGGCCAAGGAAAGAAACAGCGCTGCAGCCGACTCTGTAAAAGGGAAGTGTAAGAATACTCAGGCCCAGACTCTGTTGGCTGGTGAGTGTCCCGTCTGTGGGACTCTGCCAGGGCTGGATGACCACATGGCATCCACCTTTAAAGCCACATACACCTGTCACAGTAGTTCAGTCTGGAGGGAAAGGCCACGTCGCTCACTCTAGCTGCGGGAGGAGAGACGTTTTCTAGCAAGGGGAAGGTGAAAGAAGGAGAGCCACATGTTATGATATATATTAGGCTGGTGTTTTGTGTAACAACGAAACCTATGTAGAGTATTTTAAATCCTTATGGTGGGGGTGATGCATGTGAGGAGAAACGATCGTAGATGCTATTGCTTCTCTCATTCTACTCACCAGGACTCTGCTGAACACGAGATGATAACATCTTAATAGGGAATTTCCTGCTTAAGTAATTTGTAAATAAAAAGCAAAGCAACACATGCCAGAAAGCAGCAAAGCTTAGCCAGTTCTCAACTAGGGAAATACGCTTTAGCAACCGGTCATAAACCAAACACAGGGGCAGCATCACTGATGGCTAGAGAGAGACAAAGTATGTAACGAGAGACACTTCACATACATCTGTGATAGTAAACCCTTGGAATGGCAAATATATTCTACACTACAGCCACACTGAATGCTGAGCTCAGAAAAGTACATAAGGGTTTCCAAGGAAGGGGGACACTACTGGATACTAGAATCAAAAGGACTACCAAAAAAAAAAAAAAAAAGGAGATTACTGTTCCATAAGAAAAATTAAGTAGGTTCATATCACCACAATCTCAGGACTCAGACTAGGCCAGTACACCAGCTCCATTTTCATGCTGTATTCTTGTTCTCCGAAGTTGAAGTTGTAACTAAAGAATCCCGTTAGCTGTTATGGTTGCTGAGATATATTACATTCATGTTTTTGAAGCTGACCAATGGTGTGACCTCCACCTGTGTTTGCAGAACCTAAAACAACAGGCCTCAGAAGTATAAGCTGCTCCATTCATTTCAGATGCCCAATGATAATTCTTTAAATGTTGCATCTTAACTATTTCACTGCTCAGAGCTTGTAAAGAAAGATCACATCCTGAAGAACTGTGTGATCCACTGTGAGTGACAGTTCACATTTGCACCACTAGCCTGTAGGCTGCAGAGAGTACTGGTGCTTTTTTCCCACCCTCGATTAAAAGGATCCAAAAAGAGGCCACTGGAGCATCTGAGCCCTGTCCAGGGTGAGCCAAGAAGCCCAGTGGCCCATGTAAATCTCACCGAGTGGCAGCCAAGCCCAGGGACTTGTATGATCCCAGACAGGTTACTTAGGTCCCAGTTCAGCAAAGCACTTAATTACTCTCTGGGGACTTAAGCATGTGCTTATGTGTTTTAATGAATCAGGATCTTAATTT
The DNA here is from genome assembly GCA_007922305.1 of Dermatemys mawii. Taxonomy (NCBI): domain Eukaryota; kingdom Metazoa; phylum Chordata; order Testudines; family Dermatemydidae; genus Dermatemys; species Dermatemys mawii. The sequence goes on along the minus strand of ML677341.1, from coordinate 43,686,831 downwards.
GTTTATGCCTCAGCAATAATCAAATTTGCTTTCTCCCACCTTTGGTCTATCTTGTTTATCTGCATTGTAAGCCCTTTGAGACAGACTCTCTCATATTACATATTTGTTCAGTGAGCAACACAGGACTTTGATCTCAGTTGTGCTATTATTCAATCTTGTAGCATTTCATATTGTAATTAAAATAATTGTGATACTAAGAATGTGGAAGTAATGGCTTCACTCCATATCTTAATTGTGGTAAAATAAGCTGTTTGTTGATTTGGGGCAAAATAGCATACAATATTTTACTCTAATTCCACCAGAAAAGAGTAATTACATGGGACTTTGAGGTAATGTATTAAAGATGCTTACAAGTTACAAGAGAATAAAATTACTTTCTCCAGAGCAATTACAATGTAGCTAATTAATGCTTCTTAGGGCTGGTCTTCACTGACGGGGGATCGACTGCAGATACGCAACTTCACCTACATGAATCACGTAGCTGAAGTTGCGTATCTGCAGCTGATTTACCTGCCGTCCTCATGGTGGCGGCAGTTGGCGGTGCGCTCCCCCGTCGACTCCAGCTCACGCCTCGCGTCAAGCTGGAGTTCCGGAGTTGGCGGGGGCAGCGCTGGCGATCGATTTCTTGCGTCTTTACAAGACGCGAGAAATCGATCGCTAAAAGATTGATGACTACTTGCGGTAGTGAGAACGTGCCCTTACTGTGAGATGCACCTAGTGAATTATGTGGAGTAGTTGCTACTAATATCAGACTATGAGCATCCAGTTTACAAACTGCATTCAGCTAATGGTACAACTCTTCTAGAGCAATGAATATGTTGTACTTAATCCAGACTTCCTCACCAGGATGCACATACACACTGATTAATGAATTAATGCTCCTTTCATGTAATTACTCAGCATCAGAAATACACTAACTTTTTTTGTCACCATATTAGTGAAATAATTAGAGGAGCAGCTGTGTAGCCACATGATATGAGGAAGAGCAAAATGGGTATTAATACACTTGTCATAAAACAGCATCCTTATACCTCCCAGACGTATTTACCTTCTCCATCTGCAAAAATGGAAAAATATTCTTAAAATGCATAAATAGATAGAATAAAATGTTTGCTGTTTTCCTTTTCCTCAGAGGACCTTAACTGTAGACCACAGGGCCAGTGCACCCAGAGAATATCTTCTAAGCACTTTCTCCAGTATTCTTGTTTTGATATCAGGATGCAGTATATGTTGCACATTGTTCTTTCCATGTCCTGTTTGTTTCTAGCTCACAAAAGAACCTCTGGGGAAAAATATACTTATCTTTACCCTGCTGGGTGTAGGCTGGCTTGCAGTGTGGGACAGTGTGATCTGTGAAAACAAAGAAACTGCATTTCTGTAATTCATTTAAGCTTTTGCTGCCAGATAAAAATACTCATCAGATTACAAACAGTTTCTTTCACAAAATCACTCCTTTTAAATGCTGAATGGAAAAATCATATATGCAGTAAAAATGAACATTTCAAGGGTTTTTTTTCTTTTTGCTTCAGACAAAAGTATGAAGTAATTGTTCCAGTCTGTGAAATTAGCTTTACGCATACATGATGGATAGAAGTGACATAACTTTACAGAGTTAATAAAATACAAACCGGAGATAAACTGATTCCTGTTTTTTTTTTTCCTGGATAGCTGTTAAAGCAATTGCTGGCAGAACATTACACCTCCATGTAAGTCCCAGGACATTTTGCAATAAATTTTTATTAAAAAATCCAGACCGTGAATTTTGCATACAATTTTTAAACCATCTGTGAATTATCAGCCTATCTAACACTGAGAACTTACTTATTTGTGCACTTTACACATATGATCTGATGTCTCTGGGCATAAGAAGGGAACATAAAAAACCCTTAATAATCAAAATCTAAAGTCTAAATAAGAGCATTTTTATGGGTATAAAATGTATTTCATGAAGTGTTTAGAAGTACTTCAGCATGTAAGTGCCCTTATCTTTTATATTATAAATGTGGGAAGGAGTTGTTTGAAGTCCTATGAAGATGTATTTATAAAGATACAAATGTTTTCTCACAAATCCAGACTTCAATTTCTTAACTGTGGTAAATTAAGCTGTTTGTTGATTTGGACTTAGGCACTTTGTACATTAAACCTCAAGAGAGGGAAAATGAACTATACTTCAATTTCTTATGAAGTTACCTGAATACATGCAGTGGGGGAGCTATTGATCCAAGGCATGGATTGATTCAGTGTAAGTCATTTAAATTGTGTAGATTCATTTAGTTTAAGTGCTTTTATCTTTGTAAATGAATAAAAGTTTAACAATTCTGTCTACAAATAGACATGCATTTTTTTGGTTGTATGTTACCTCTGTGGCGATCTTTAGTAACATGTTAATATTGACACTGATATTATAGCTAAACTCCCAGATCTTATTGCAAATCTAAGGAAAATGGCCTTTTTCATGATATATAGCACAAATGCATACTCTTAATAGCGGAGAAGGAGGCCAAATGCGATCTTTCACTCAGTATGAAGGGAGTAAAGTGAATGATTATGTGAAAATGAAACAAAATCATGAACTAAAACCACAGATTGCTAAATACTCTCAACTGTGATTTTTCTTAACAACTCATTTTCTCCTTTCTAATCAGTCATCATACCATATGTATTTTAATGTTATTTTCTCCCTTAAAATATTCAGTTGAAAGGGATATGCTTCTGCTCTATTTATGTCTGGAGCAATCTTGGGATAGAAGGGAATGATTTTGCAATCCTCCTGCTGCTTTAATACGGAAGACATGGCTCATTATTTTCAAGTGCATCGTTAGAAATTTAGAGGAGCTTTTTTGTTATTTGACTGACAAATTAGCTTTTTTTTAGCCTTCTCAGCTGATATGACATGACCGGCTGTAGCTTCCCAACCATACTATTAATCCTCTCTCTAGAAATTGAGCATTTCATTATCTACACAGGCATCTTTCATGAAAAGTTGAAGTTCATGTCTATTACAGTTGCAGCTGTGTTAAATAGCAGAGTTCATCCCTATTAACAACATAACATGGGCTCCTATCAAATGAAATTGACTGGCTGGGCATCAACAGCAAACTGAGTTCTGGGGGATTTTTTCTCCTCATCCTGTTAAAGACCTGGCTGTTTTCATAACTCACCCTTGATAAGCAGTAACGAATCTGTCAAGGTGCTGACGGGGATAATCCAGACAAGCATTGCCACCTAACTGAAGTGGAAGAGTTTTTTGGCTTCTTTACTTGTTGGACATAGCCTAATATCTCTCTCCTTATTTATACAACAGATATGCTATTTCCCCACTACCCAGCCAAATTGATGATGTCTAGGGTGACCAGAGAGCAAATGTGAAAAATCGGGACGGGGGTGGAGGGTAATAGGAGCCTATATAAGAAAAAGACCCCAAAGCTGGGACTGTACCTATAAAATCAGGACATCTGGTCACCCTGATGGCATGATGTTATAGCAAAAGATATCAATTAAAATAGAGAGGGAAGGGTCATGATTTATCTAGAGCCTGATTGTGAAATTGCTATTACTTAATGCCAGACTGTGCTATTTTGTGGCTAGGCCCGCAGTGGGGGCAGTCTAGAGCTACCTCTCTCAGCAGGAGCTCTGGGAGGCATTGTAGCTCAAATAGGCCTCCTATCTCCTGAACAGAGGCAATATGGAATTCTTGTGGGGGGGAGGAGACAGCAGAATCTAAAGTTTCTGGTGAGGCACATGACCGCCCCACACGGTTGCCTCTGCCCCCTTTCCCACTTCCCCTGTGCCCCTCACACCCATTCCAAGCCAACATCACCTTGCCCTCACCCTCCTCACAGATCCTTCTCCACTTCTCCCCTCGCCTCCCTGCTGCAGGCACAGCATGGGCCGGAGTGAGCTCTGGGCTCCTACTGCCAAGCATCAGTAACTGTGGCTGCAGGTGAGGAAGGTACGGGACTCAGACCACTTCCCTGCCAGCCCAGTGTCTCTTCCCTGCTCTGGGAGCCTCCTAGTGGGGCCCAGTGGAATGCTAGGTGCTGGCACTTTTTTCAGTCACGTCCCTCTCATCCACGTTCAGCCCGACCCCCACCCTGCCAGAAATCTGTGAGGGTCCATGTGAACCTGCATGCCCTCCCCACCACACACGCCACCTCTGCTCCTGAAATTCCCTAGAGCTCAGAGGAGCATGTCTGTTGCACCCTTTCTTAAAAGGGTACAGCATGTACTCACCTCTTTAGTGGGTCAGCTCTGCTGGCTGGTGTGGAGAGGGAGCTGAAGCCGTTACTCTATCATCTCCCACTGCCTTTGGAGTGGCTTGCATCCTCAGGGCACTACCAGGAGTGGTGCAGGGACTGCAGTTGTGCCTCAGTCCACCACAGAGGATGCAATGGGACACTCCTTGCCGTTTTCTCCTCCTTTACACATCTGCACCACAGCCAGGTATAATTTGGTCCTTAGATTAGAAACTGCATATTTTTTTAGTAAATAGTTCATTGGAATACCATATCATGCAAATCCAGTGGGCAAACAAAAACCTTTCTAGCTCTAAAAATAATACCATTTCTAGTGTGTTTTACATTTTAATTATAGGGAATAGTTCCAAAATCTTAACTATCTTTAAAACTGGAATGAACTTTAATGTGTCCATAATATACATCTCCTATTTCTTATCAGTTTCTCCAGATACTCTGAGCTCTGAGAAACTGTGCTTTGCATTGCAGATTTTCATAGGTTCTCCACAAAATCACTTAATCTTCCAGTCCCTCTCCTGCCCTTCTCTACTACCGTCTCTCTTGCTCATCAAAATGTGCTAAATATCATGAGATGCAGCAGTAGTAAATATTGAAGCAATAATTCCAATAATTGCAGGCTCCTTTGATGAGATAATGAACCACAATGAGAGTTGCATGCAGATCAAAGGCGCAAAAAAAAAAAGATAGTATCCACTCTCTATCACAAGAGCTAATATTGTAAGAAAAGAAAATCGTACTCAATTTTTAAGGGTTAAAACATGATTCCAAAATGTTTTGGGCTATTTTGGGTATATTATCTTTGCAACCTAAAGGATGCCATCATGATGGGAAAATGTGATGCAATGAGAAGGGACTATTTTGCCAATTGACTCCTGACAGATGAAGTTTGCTAGGAACGGAAGCTAATTGGCAAGGCTGGTGCAAAATGGGATTTGAAACTTCCTCAGTCACTAATTGCTGCTGCCTCATTAATAAACCCATCTCAGCAATCTACCCTCATATGCTTAATTTATTCCTCAAGAAAGGTTTCCCCTGTTCTGCAACAGGCACCTCTAGCTCCGCAGAAGAAGAGAGAATCCTTTGCATTGACAGCATCAGTGGTTTGAAAGAGATTCTGTAGCACCAGCACAAAGGATTGTGGAAGGTACTTTCTCATGACTACAGACATAATTTAACACTACCAAATAAATATATCTGGACTATATGGAGATCTCACCTTCGTCTCATCATTCAATGTATTATGTATCTAATCTGCTTGCCTAATGCTATGAACTCTTAATACCAAGTGTTCTATGATAATACAAATAATAATAACAAAAAGTTCACTACCATAATATGTGGTGTTCTGGGTTATCACCTACATAATCTGTTCTAGGCCACTTTTTCTTGCCTGGCTGCTTTTATTGCTTTATTTTCCAGCTTTGTTTAGTAAGTGATAGACTGAAATGCAAAGGATAAGAGCAATCTTCTTTATAACCTTTTATTCCTTTCTAGTCTAGAATAATTGCATCAGTTAGTCTCCATTTACTTTATCCTGCTCTTCTGCAGTGTTCTAAAAATATATTAAAATACAAAGTAATTTCTTAATGGCTTTAGAGATTGACTTCAGGGAATATGGCATTTCAAATAGCTCATTTTGATCCTGTGAGCTTTGTTTTAACAAAGACTGTGTAGGACTAAATAACCCCTTTTGGTTCCTGAGCATGACATAAATCAGCTATTATAAATTCCAGGTTTAGTTTTAATAGGTATTTTCATATTTTGCAAATAGCACAGTAAGAGCAGTTCAGATACCTAGTAGACTTCATGCCATTGCATCACCTTACAAATGCCAACACTGTATATGGATGTTCTATAAGCTGCTATCACCAAGACCTTAATTTATAACAAGTTTTGTGTATTCTGCTTTCAGATGTCACATGGAATTTTTCATCTCCATCCAGGTACGATTTGTTATAAATAGTTCTGGTATGTTTCTAAAAGACACATTTCAAAATGAGATTTGACAAAAAGAGAACCAATATTAAAATTACTAAATGAAAACATACATCATAGGTGAAAAGCATTTTGAGATCCTCAGATTCAAGTTACTGTACAAATGCAAAGTATAAAATGTGTATATGATAAGGATCAATACTGTTGTTTACTTGATGGAAAGTTGGGAGAAAAGATTTTTTTTAATAAATAAAAATAGCTTTTCAGATTTTATTATTCTTTAAGGACCTGATTCTGGTACCCTTACTCCTCCTGAATAGCACATTGTTCCACAAGCAGTCAGTGGGACCATTCATAGAGTAAGGTGCTCTTCAACATAAGAATGTCATTGGAACTTCTACTGTGGCATAATGTGATTTTTTTTCTTACAGAACTCAAAGGAAAAGGGACATGAATTTGAATGATTACATCTATCATGCCCTTTTTAATATATGTACAATTTAGCCCACTCTAGGACTCTACGTAAGGAACACAAGGCCAGAAACAAGGAACCAAATGACGATAGTGATTGCTACATTTAACCTGTGTTGGGTTAGTAATTTAGACATTAGCCACGAAGTTACAATCAGGCACATTAGGGTTACATTAATGAAAAAGAAGCATACAGAGCTGATTAGTTGTGTAAGTAGACTCCAAGACAATGCTCTGTATTTATAACTACAACAGATAGGGATTACACTGATTACAACTGCATTCACTTTCCAAGTAACAGAATAAGTAGAAAGTTAAAACTAGGATAATAGATCAGACTGGCTCACAGAATCCCTTGTTGTCCCTTGGTGCAGTAATTTAAGAATTCTGTTTATACTTTTTACACAATAGAGGTAGTAGTTGTTAATGCTGGAGATGATTCAAAGGAGGGTGCCCATTTTAATCTCTAGGGCACTAGTTAATTCACACGTGGATGACACCTGTGAGCCACCTAATTTCTAGGAGCTTGGGGAAGAGTCCTAGGGAGCACTGTGCTGGGAATTAGGGAAAGCTTCCATCTGTTAGCAGGTGGGGCAATTGGAGATTTCTCCACTTAAGAATTCTGATGTGCCTCAACCCTCTGTAGCTGGATATTTCTTTAACTCCTGACCTGCACTCCTAATATGACTCTTCTTGTACCACACTATTAATTTCTTCCCTGAATCTGAAGCTAAGAACTTATAAGTGGCGGCAGATTACATCTTTGCTTGAAAGAGGGGCAACTAACATGGAAGCTGATAGAGGGGTTGTGGGTCCAATAGACATGGGCACCAGGGAGAAGTAGTAATCAGTTTGCTCTGGGGACATGGAATGAGAAAGTGGGGCGGTTCAGCCACTTACAAAACATATTTTAGTTTTAAAATTGGTCAAATTAGACTAGACCAAATGCAAGGAAATGTGCACATGCTGACATAGTTATATCTGTGAAAGAGCCTGCAAGAGCAAAAGTTAATTTGTGTGCATTACACAAGTCAGAGCTCCAAGTGCTGGAAGCAGGAGAACCATCTCATCTGAGGTGTCTATTCAGACTTTGTGTTGGTGTGCAGAAGCAGGTGCTGCCACCTGAATCACAAGTAATGCGGAGTGCTTGGGAAGTTAGACAATGACTAACCAAAAGCAGCTGCAGCACTTACCGTTTGGAAGTACCCAGATGTTGTATGAACTGTTTTGTCTGTTTCAAAGGAACATGCTTTTTATGAACATAGCAATAAGAGTAAAACTAATTATATCTGTTTGATGGCAGGACCTACTATAGGGTAATTTACAACAAGCTCTCTAGGGAAGTTTTCTCCTTTTGAAGTACTTCTCACTCCAGGGTTCCCTTTTGAAGTATTTCTCCCAACCAAGTTCCTTTTGAAGTACTTCTTAACTTCATCTTTTCCTTTCCTTGGGTTCTTTATGTATGTCTCCTTCTTTGGGTTCTATTCTGTAGCACCTTTCACCTGTGCAGTGTCATCTAATAATAAGGCAGGGCTTTAAATTACCATGATTTCCCACTGAAATCACCAGCTTCCAAAATTCAATGGCCTTATTTGCACAATATTGTAAAAATTCTCACCATTGCTAATCCTAACTTAACAGTATGTCATAGAATCATAGAATATGAATTATAGAATATCAGGGTTGAAAGGAACCTCAGAAGATATCTAGTCCAACCCCTGCTCAAAGCAGGACCAATTCCCAACTGAACCATACAACAGATTTTTGCCCCAGATCCCTAAGTGGCCCCCTCAAGGATTGAACTCACAACCCAGCCAGCTGCCATCAATATTCATAAACAATGCATTTAACCTTTCAAGATTTTAAAAACTGGAAAACTTTTGTGAACCCAGGGCTAGCATTACAACAAAAACAAACATGCAGCATAAATAATCCAAAAGTCCAAAAGAAATGAGGATGAGGACATTTCACAGATCTTCTCGAAACTGGGTTAAATTGAATCTCCTAATATTGCAGGAAATACGGAAACAAGGAAAAAAGGGATAACATCCATGCTATTTCAAAAGAGAGAAAATTGGCATGTGATCAGTGGAAAATTCTTCAAATTCCCTCTTGCCCATTGATAGAATATTTTAGGTGCTGTTTATGAAAAGCTTTCAGGCCACTCAGACATAGTAGAATTGTAAACAACAGAATGTATTGTTCCAATATATGCAACTTTTCTCTTTCTCACTAATTAGATGATGCGATACTTGAAACACTGGAGCAGGCTATTAGTGCTTATGTATTAATATAACCAATATTACTAATACTGGAGGAGTTGAAATAGTGATTGCAACAATAGGAATAAGTGGGATCAAATCTTTCTGAAAATAGTTTCTTTATATGAACACGATGTAATAGAATGAAGTGCCAGGGAATTTTCCCGCATGCCATTCCATTTTTATCTCTTATGAAATAAGACACTTTCCCATAGGCTAGTTTGGAATCATAGAAAGGTAGGGCTAGAATGGACCTAGAGAGGTCATCTAGTCCAGATGCTTGTGATGAAAGAAGACCAAGTGCACCTTGACCTGTTCTTTAAATCCTCCAGTGACAAGAATAGGACCTCACAAGCCATCTTCTTTGCCATCTAGGCCCGTTGCTATGGCAACTGAACTACATCATGCTTATTACATGGATATATGCCAGCATACCTAATTAAAGAAATGCTTGGCTCTTTATATAGTGCTTTTCATTCATAGATCTCAAAACACTTTATGAAGAAGGTAAACATTATCTCCATTTTTATGTATGTAAAAACGGATGATAGGAAAGGTGAAAAGACTACCCCAAAGTTACTCATTAGGCCAATGACAGAGTTGGGACTAGAATCCAGGTCTCCTAAATCCTGGTCCAGCCTGGGCTGATGTGTCACAGGTACCAAGACATATACTATGTCCACGCTCAGGTTGGATCTACACATGCCTGAAGTCTCCATAAAAGGCTAAAGGCAGCTGAAAAGACAGTGCTGTGGCTTCTCTGCACCACAAGATTCATAGAGGATTCAGGCAAATCACCATATTCTCACATCAGTTACGCTGAGGTGGCCAGGAAATATGGGATAACCAGATTACATGAGTAGTTATAGCAAGAGTTGACCCTGCAAATGTTAGTACAGGAGAAAAAAGGGGAAGGGAGTAATACTCTGTACAATAACAACAGAATATTTGAGCTGCCAAAAAACAATTCTGTAGAATAATACATTGCAGGCAGGTTAAGCTGAAGAGTGTGAACATCTGTCATGATGACTTAACAACATTTTGATGGGCGAAGCACACTGGTCTCCGAGGTAAGCGGCTTCCTTGTTTTAGAGACTCTTAGTCTAGTTTGTCGCTAACATGTTCATCCAGATGCAACTGTCTTTGTTTCTTCTGGGGAGACAGCTGGTGCACAGCCTGTTACACTGTTTCACTTCTCGCTTGGGCCTCAGGAAAATTATCTTATATTTTCCCCAAAGCAATATCCACAGCACTGCAGCTACTTCACTTCAGTCCTCCTCTAATGTACTCACTGAGCAGCTCTTGACAGACTCCATACATACCTTATTTCCTGTCCCAGCTTGTACATAACTTTCAGCAGATAGTAATTTTTTGTTTTTACCTTGGGGTTCTATGCTGAACATATGTGGATAGAAATTATTTGCTCTGCCTATGGCTAGAAATGAGTCCTGGCTTTTCGGAGGCAGCAAGCACAAGATATTTGTTACAAAATATGATAAAATGAACAATACAAACAAGAACAAATTCATGACTAAGGCAAAAACCAGCAAAGGGCAAATACCAACAAGCCACAAAGATGCCAACTGACATAATGTAGTCTTGGTTAAGTTTTTACTTCCATGTTTTCCAAACTTTTCTTCTTTTTGGGTTTGAAACCCCAGAGCTTGGAGTGTCAGTAGAGGAGCAGTTTAGAATAGCTCTTCTAATTGTTCATTGTCAGTCTCTAATTTCCATCACATCATGGGATCCTAATTAAACTTCCAATCCTCCCCATTTTTATCCCAGCAAAGAATAAGCAGAATGGTTGCTTTTGTTTTTGGTGTAGTGAGGTGGAACTTAGATCCAACTACCAAATTTACAGCAAAAAACAGACTTCAATGTGCAAGTCCAACACTCCTAGAAAACTGTTTTGTGTATTTTATTTAAAGTCAAATATTTTTGTGGGAATCCGTGGCATGTTGTCAAGAGAAGTGTTCAATGATAGGCTATTAGCAAATGAATTTAGGGAGGTATTTATTTATGTACTTTCAATTGATCAGTACATTCAACAAAAAGAGCACCTCAAGCAAGGAGCCTCCCAGTGCCCAGTAATTAATCCAGTGGCTAAAAACATGTTTCTGATCTTGTCAGAATCCCTCCGCATCCCTTCTAGCCAGGGAAAATAAATGTGCCTTGCAGCCTACTCTGATGTTGACTAGGTGTGGGGAGCGGATTCCAAAGACAAGGAGCCCTCACTTACACAAGAAGAGCTCCAGTTGATGTGTCTTTGCTCGCTGTGATTGAGTCAGTATGGTGGTGGGACAAAGAAGGAGCCTTGAATGACTGAGTCCCAAGCTATTAGGCTCTATTGGTCAAAACTAACACCTTAAATTCTTTGTTGTTTGCTGGTTAGTTGTAGCCATGTCAGTCCCAGGATAGTAAAGAGACTAGGTGAGTGAGGTAATATCTTTTATTCAACCAATTTCTGATAGTGACTGAGACAAGCTTTCAGCTATGACTACACTAGTTTATGTCAGCATAGTTTATGTCACTGTCCCCCTGAGCGACATAAGTTATGCCGGTGTGGTAAGGCGGTTGCCCCACTCCCATGAAAGAGTGAACCAGAGCAGACTAGTGTGGCTGCGCAGACTGGCAGCCAATCAGAAAAGGGTCTACTGGGAGCCAATCAGAGCTAGGCTAGGCCCTATAAAAAAGGCTGCACAGGAGAGGAACAGTCAGTTTGTCCCAGACCTTTGTGGGGGAAGGTCTGTCTCCTGAGCAGAAGATCAGCACTTTGGAGAGGGCAGGGCAGTGCTGGGCAGGCTTGGGGGAGCAGAGGAGAGCTCCAGCCCAATACCTGCCAGACCTCAGGCCCTGAGCAGAAGGCCGCTTCAATTCCAGAATAAGCAATCCCAGGTGACTTGCAAACCCCAGCTCCAGCAGGCCACCTGGAAGTGCAGGTCAGAAGAGCGCTGTAGCTGCACCGGAGCAGCCAGGCAGCCCTGTTGGCTGCTCCTGCACAGCAGCCTTCCACTTCCCTCTGTGCTGCCTACCCAGCAGCCCCCTTCCCTACATGCTTGAGCCCTCCCTGCTCCGCAGCTGCCTGAGAGCACAGTTGGGGGAAACGCTGGTTGGCAGGACAGCTCCTGTTCCTTTCCTCCCAGAGAACATTCCACACCTGCTGAGAGCCCCTAACCCCACTTGTCATGGTCCCCCAGCACTGCGTCCTCCACTGCAGCACTGCAAACCGTGCTCCTCACAGGGACTGCCCATGCCAGTGCATGAGTGCTGCCACAGGAGCTGCCTCTTCAGGGCCAGGCAATACGCTGCCACTTCGCCCCTCTCCATGCATCCCACCCCACACATGGTAACTGGTCTTTTGCTGTCCAGTCAAGACAGCTGACTGGACACTGCCAGGTCACCTTTTGACTGGACTTTCCAGTCAAAACCCAGACACCTGACCACCCTATCCTTGGCTCTTGGAAGGTATGTTGGGAAGTGTTGTTCATTGTACCAATGGAGATATGTCTGCAGGTTTTGCATTTGTTATTCTGGTGCAGTTTTAAATTGATGTCTCCTGGTCTGCGGGGAGCTTCCGTCTGATGATGAACTTGAAGAGGCTGGGGGGTTGCTTGAAGGCCAGAAATGAGGGTTCAGGAAAGATTTCTCTGAGTCAATGGGGTCACCATTGACTATAGGTTGTAGTTGCTTGATGATACTCTTATGGATTTCCATGTGAGTGACAACTAAAGGTGTGTGGCTAGAGGGGGTTTTATTTCTATATTGAAGCAGGTTCTCTAAGGGTATTTGAGTGACACATTCCATGATGCGATCTACTTCTCTGGTGAATTGTCTTTGTTTGATGAAGTTGGTTTTGAGTGACTGCAGAGGTATTAACCTTGAATGGTCACTTACAATAAGCACTAACTAGTTATGCTAAAAATCTGTTCCACTTGTATTTTACTGTGACACTGGGAGTACCTTTCCCAAACCTAAAGAAGAGCTCTGTGTGGCTCGAAAGCTTGTCTGTCTCACCAACAGATGGTCCAACAAAATATATTACCTCACTCACCTTGTCACACCTAGCAGATATGTAATAGGTAGTACCACTCCAAAAGCTCTTAGAAAGAGACAGAAATCTAATAAAGACTCCTCTGAAAAATATATTATATATTATATTATATTATATTATATTTATTTAGTTCATGCTTTACATATACCTGAATCTGCTCTCACTGAAGACAGTTGGGGCTGTGCCTTTATTTCATTCGCAAAAAGATAAAGCCCTTCCACAGTAAGTGGTAGTAAAGCCCCCCAGAAGATTGTATTTTCACAGTCCTCGTACACATACAAAATGTTCAAGTAGCCAGTGAATGATGATCACAGTTGCTAAAATAACGTGCTTTTCCAGCTTACTTTGTCATCAGCTAGTTATTCCAGAACTTTGCACAGTGTAATGCTTATCCTGCTAAGGAGCATCAGAGAACTGCTGGGGGCCATGGGAGCATCCTAAGTTGTAAAGCAAGTTTGAGGACTGTAGCACCATCTTATGAGTAGAGGAGAAGGCCCCATGAACAGAGGAAGCCTAGAACATTTGAGCTTTAGAGACCAAAGGACAAGAGAGTGAAGGACAGTATTACTCTGAGCTCTTCAGGAGGACAGAGACAGCCCACGGGGGTTGGGGCTTCTTGATGCTACCACAAAACAAAAGTGCCTCCATAATATATACACAAATTATACATTCAGTGATTATAAATCTGCGGAATAATTCTACTCAGGTAAAATGTGTGTTCGGGAGGCTCCTGCCTGCATACTGTTTATATAAGACAGTTTTTCAATGGTGTCATCATGTGCAGTCAGAATTGTAGCATTTTCTCTTTGCACTACCATTCTGATATCAAATATAATAAATCTTTCTGATGAAGGCATACAATCTATTAGATGTGCAGAGCTTAGCTAGGAGTGTGCTAAAAGTAGATGCAAAGTGTTTACTTCTTCCTGAGCTCTTTCCTGGGTTTCTTGTGTAACCTTCTCTTGGTATCTGCTTTCATTTGAACCTACAATATCTAATATTACAAATAAGAGTGCAAGATATTGCAGATTGCTTCATTCATTGCTTTTTTACCTCTGGAAGTCTGTTCTGAATCTGTCTTGAGCCTGAAAAAGTCTGTTCTTGATGGATGGGTAGAAAGCAGGTGTACTAAATGTTCCCCATTTCTGTGACTCCTTTATCCTACAGCTGAGAAGTGTTCAGCTTGGAACTGTATGTCAATAACACAAACTAGTAAAATCTGACAGGTTGAGGTCACACACATTCACGGAATAATCATTTAGACATAGTGATTATATTGCAGCCTAGAAATGGACGTGATCTTTCAGCGCTTGATTCTGCAAAGTGTGAGCATCTCCTGGGAATAACACAGAACCCACAACCTTGGACTCCAGGTGGAGTCGATGGTACTGAGCAACATGCCAGATCATGTTGTAACACTGGCACTGGCTTCTTAGACTCCAAATAGCTACAAAATATCTCTTTATCTGCGATTTGTTGGATGTGGAGTCAACACTTGCAAATGATTCATTCAAAATGAAAATGGAAGTGGAAGTAATTATAAAGTAACCATAGTTCTGTGCAAGGTGCATTCAGGAATATTCAGAAATTAAACCTCCTGCTGAGATAGTGCAGGTCATTCATTTGCTAATATTGCATAATTAATTTATTATTTTTAAAGATCTTGTACAAAGAGAGTATCCGTGGTTTCATAATGAAATAAACTGTTTGCAGAATCATTTACCAAATTTAGCTTCAGAATTACCTCACCTGGGTTAAAAAGAGGTCAATGTCTTTATAGTAGCCCAAATGTTGGCCTGCAGGCAGTTTTCACCCAGTTTTATCTCAGGAAGAGGGCACAAAGGTGACTTTAAACAATCTCTGGGCTCCAACAATCCTGGGACCCATCCACCCACCAGGTCAGTTCCCAGCACAGATGAAAGCAGCCTGTTTCAGCAGCTGGGGATCATCAGGACACAGTAGACCTCCAGCCATGCCAATTTTGCTGGTCAAGTTCCATGTGTCAGCAATGGGGAAAAGGGAACAGGAATCTGATGTTATACTGGCTTTGATACCCAATTATTTCCCTTCACCTGGAGAATCCTTCAGTAGCAGGGTAAGCTTGCTAAAGGGCTGCTTTTCACTAGAGGAGTGACAGAAAATAGCAAAACACATTAGCAACTCGGCCCCATGATACTTATTTCTACAGCTGTGGAATAAGTCACTCATTCATGTTTCCTAGTTTTACATTTACTTATCAGATACTGCTACTCAGCTGACAGCTGAATTAATTGAGTACAAGAAAGTCACAACTCTTCCACCATCATTTTAGTAAGATGTTCTGACAGGACACTTTAAAAAAAAAAGTACAAAAATCATTAGCTTGGTACAGCCAGACTTAAATGAGTAAAGGAAGGTGGGAACAATTATAAGAAGAAAATTAAAATATCTTCCATTTTTTTTCTTAATCTGTTTTTCTTACTAAAACATCCTAAAATGTCAATCACAGCTGTTGCCCACTTCTTCACCATAGGCCTGATGCTGCAAGGTCATTGGGAATTCTGTGCACTCAAGACCCTATGGGAGGTGCTCGGGATCAGGCCCTGTGTGAGCTGTGATAAATGATAAAAAAATACAGAAAATTTCAAAATAATGTTTGTTTCATTAGGGTTTTTTTAATAGATCAATTTTTCATTTTTGAAAATTTTCACAATTTGTATCTATTTTATCTTTAAAAATCTATATGGATTTTTTTCATCATTTAGTATTTTTTTTGTTTTCAAAATGGAAATTTTCAAAAATGATGTTTTGGAATTTAATTTTAAAGAAAAAATCCAACACATGATTAAGCTGACCAACAAAAAGTTGCCCAATAGCAAAGCAAAAAGATGGAGGGCAAAAACAAAATACAAAAACCCAGCCTATATGGGTTGTGAGTGTGGTGAGGGAGCCAGAGGGGCTTTTGGTTGTAGAACTCAGGAACATGAGGCATCCCACGCACTCTGGGGTGGGTGTCCTGCTCACACTTTTATGATTATGAATCCTGCTTGTGGCATTTTACCTAATTAATGTTGGGTGACTTCCCTCCTTTCATTAAAAGCTTCTTTTCTACACTCAGACTCTGTACTTGCGAGTGGGGAAGTATTGCCTCTCAGAGCCACCCAGGAGTGGTGTGTAATTTTCCCAGGTTACTGGGTAGGACCATGAACCACATCTGTATTATATTGTTGAAAAAGAACACCTACATATTGAACCCAGTCCTGGTTGCTGCCAGATCTACCTGGCAAAAGGTTACATAACTATAATCTGGTGTTAATGCATATGCAGAATAATCACTTTGTTGCACTGAAGATCTCAACAACATTGACCTACTGAAAGCTCATTCACAAATGCAAATAGAGAAAAATCCCAAGAATTCTAAGACTGGTGACACATCATGAGGGTTGGTACTAGTAACACTATCTACATTTTGATGATAAAATTGGCACCACCTATGGTCAGAAGAAAATGGTCCAGTAGGTTGACCAAAGTATAGTACTATTTCGATAACATTCTATTGACTTGCCAGAATGAAAGAAAATGCATCTCAAGAACCAAGATGCATCTCTGGAGGATTATGGTCAGGGAGCTCACAAGGTAATATATGAATTTTCCAGCACACCAAAACACCAGACAAGGTCAAAGCCATAGTGTCAGTTTCCAAGTCCTGAAAATATGAGTAAATTGTATACATTTCAGAGGGTTACCGAATTATGGGTGCTTCATTTTGCCTATTGCACTGAACCCTCTTCAGAATCTAGAAGTGAAAAACTAAAGTTAGCTAAATGAATGTCACAAAGGAGGGAGTGGATTTTATGTGTTCTACATCCTCTTGTTGATTGCAATGCAAGCCCTACTTTCCTAGCTGTTCTTGTGCTTGCTAAACTGGTGCCTGGAGCTGGCCCTGCCTACAGGAAAGAGAGACATATTTTGAGATCATGATCATTCTCAACACCATAACTTGTAAATCCAGGTATAGTTTATCTGTCACAGAATGTTTCACTCTGTATGATACATTACAATGCTTTTCTCTAGAGATGCTCCATGTTAGCTGTGTCCCTTTTTCCAGCAGTTACTGCTGTTGTGGCAGTGAAGAAGCAAGACTCCCTTTAACCTCTAAAGCATTTGTAAATATCTCAGTTAGAAATGTGTCTGTATTTATCTATTGCAGCGGTTCTCAAACTGTGCGTCATGATCCCATTTTAATGGGACCACAATGGCTGGCTTAGACTTGCAGGGACTCAGGGCCAAACTCCAAGCCCCACTTCATAGAATCATAGAATATCAGGGCTGGAAGGGACCTCAGGAGGTCATCTAGTCCAACCCCCTGCTTAAAGCAGGACCAACCCCAATTAAACCGTCCCAGACAGGGCTTTGTCAAGCCTGACCTTAAAACCCATTTCCTGGGGCTCAAGCCCAGGGGATTCAGCCCTGGGCAGTGGGTCTCAGGTTACAGGCCCCCTGGCTGGGGCTGAAGCCTTTGGAGTTCAGCTTTGACCCCTTCTCTTTTCAGGACAGTAGGGCCCAGGCTTTGGCTCCCTCTCCCCCTTGCGCCTGGGGCAGTGGGACTTGGGCGGACTCAGGCTTTGGTGCCCCCTCCTGGGGTCATGTAGTAATCTTCTTGTCAGAAGGGAGTTGTGGTGCAATGAAGTTTGAGAACCCTGGATCTATTGCATTAACTGAATACATTATCTTTCACAACCCACTTGAACTCAGTCAATGTATCTGTACAACTGAACAAGGTTGAAACCACAGTTGGGTTATATATACTGGATAAATACATAATAATAGTCTCCTTTCTCTCCTTCCAATTTGTAGCTGAGCCTGGCCTGACATGAGAATTAACATATGAAGGGCAGTCTCATTTCTTGGAAGATAGAATTAGGGAGGTAAACCTATAATTAAGCTTAAAACGGAATATTTGTTCTAAATGAGATAAGTCATTAGGCTAAAAAGACAGAATGTCTGAGCCAGCTAAGATAAGAGGGAGAACACCCAAGGAACCATTTACTAACAAGAGACGAGATAAGTTAGGAATGTAAAGATGAGGTAAAGAGTTGTTGGAGTATGGACAATCCATGGACACAGCATGCAGCACAGAGACCGGTTCCTGCAAGGTAACAAAGCTAATCTCGCAACATGTAATGTAATGTATAGTAAATGCAAGGTGCAACTGTATATAAAGGATGAGGTTTTCTGTGTAACTTTGGCTTGATCAACTCAGCATAGATTTGCAGTATGCCAAATAAAGGAGCCTGAGTAATGAAATCTGGAGTTGAACTGAGTTTTTTTTAATCCAAAAGAACCGGTTGAAGCATTCTCTCAGAACTGGAGGAGGTTTTCTGGATGAGCCAAGTTGTAAAGGTCTCTGAGGGAATCCCAACACAATCAGCCAAATAGTAGCTGATATCTTATAGGCAACATGTCTAGAATAAAAACCATTTACCAGCTGATAATTTTGCTCAGAAAAATTTAAGAGGAAATTTCAAAAATGAAAACTAGGTCATGGTCAATGCATCATAGAGCCAACAGATAAAAAGATAACTCTCATATTCCCAGTAAGTAACAATGCTCTTGCAATGATATAGATGGCACTTGTAGCCTATGGGTATAGCTATCTGCTATGCAGGGCTGGCTCCAGGTACCAGCACTCCAAGCGCGTGCCTGGGGCGGCAAGCTGCAGGGGGCGGCCTGACGTTTGTTGTCAGGGCGGCAGTCTGGCTGTCTTCGGAGGCATGCATGCAGAAAGTCCACAGCTGCTATGGATCCGGTGGCATTTCGGCAGTGGGGACGGCAAGGCTGTGGGACCTGCGGACCTCCCGCAAAAATGCCACTGAATCCGTGGTACACCGGATCATGCACAGGCATTCTGCAGAACTTCTGCGCTTGGGATGGCAAAATCCTTAGAGCCGCCCCTGCTGCTATGTAAGGGTGGGCATAAGTTAAGACAGTAATGTAATGAGCCTACACGGCCTGTAAGACAATAATTTAGATAAACAAGGCATAAGGCCTAAAAACCTTAACGTAAGCAGCTAGTTAGGAGTGACCCTAGGTCCTAGGATATCACAAGGTAGAATACTGTAATGACTAGACTGCTGACAAGTAACCACAAGATGCTAGGTTATACCAACTTGGGATATTTTAAGTTAGGCACATCAGCAGATGTCTGACCACAAGAGAGCCACGGTAACTAATTGACCTATACGCTAATAAGCTTGAGATAAAAGGACTAGTAATCTATGGGAGAAGGGCACTACAACATTAGTAGGATGAGGAAATACAAATAAAGAAAAGGAGAGAAACATCTACTGAATACGCATCAGGCATAGCAGTATCAGTGTAACACATTATGAAATTTGTATCCTTTGTGAGGTAACTCTTGGGACATTTCAAGATGATGACCACTGGTGACGGGGATGAAAAAGGTGATGATGAGGAGGAAGATAATGATTAACATTTCAGGTTGTTCTGCAGGGGATGGTGTGAGTTTATGGACGCTCAGATTCACATTTTGTATTATTTCTATCTACTTTGCTGGGTTGGAGTGTTACTAATTTTGCAAACTGTGTTAATACAGTAGAACCTCAAAGATATGAACACCAGAGTTGGGGGATTTCCCCATGAAACCGGAAGTCTTCATTCAGGCAGCAGCGCAAACCAAAAAAAAGGGTGTGTGGGGGGAGTAAATTAAAGCCCTGACGCTCAGAGCTTCAGCTGCGGGGGTGGATGGTGTTAGGGCTCCAGACGGAGGTGGTGGGGTGGAGGAGGGAAGGGAGAGGCTTCTGACCATCAGGAGCACTGGAGCTCAGGACTTTAGATTTGGGCCGAGGAGGGGAGCACAAGGGCTTGGGGCTTCAGCCTCATGGCTCTGTTCTCAGCTTCAGCCCTGCTGGCGGTGCCAGGGCTCAAGGCTTTAGCTACAAGGGGAGCGCAGGTTTTAGCCCCAGCACTTTCCCACCATAGCTAAGGACCCAAGCCCTGGTGCTCCCTTCCCCCTGTGCTGAAGCTGGGAGCAAAGCCATGGGGAGCAGAAGCTGAGAGCAGAACTGCAGGGCTGAAGCTCTGACACCCAGTGCAACCTCAGGTCTAAAGCACTGAGCCCCGGTGCTCCTGCGGGGCAAAACCCCTGAGCCTCTTGCCTGGAGCCCTGGCTCCCTGAGTGTCAGTAGCCCTGACTCCTCCTGCACACCTGGAGCCTTGACACACACACACACACCCCTCTGCGCCTTTTGCCCCAACCCGCCATGTTGCTGAAATCTGTAACCTCTTCTTCTGAGTTACAGAACATTTCAGAGTTATGGACAACTTCCATTCCCGACGTGTCTGTAACTCTGAGGTTCTACTGTACAACTATTACGAATACCAACGATTTTTCCTAAGCGTGAGTGTTGAACAATAATTTTAAAAGTACTGGGCCTGTTCTTGGTACAAGAACCTACCGAACCTCTGAATGTTAACTGGGAATTCTTAAATAATAAATATATTTAATACACAATCAATAGCTCAGGCAACACATTCAATATGCATTCCTATTGATGTTCAGTCGTCACCTAGCCTCACAGTATTCAAACAGGAAATTCTTCAAAATAATATAAGCAATCATCTAGTCAAGACAATAGCTCAGGTCAGTGAATTATGCTTATATAGCATATTTATAAAATATGTTTTGGATTTTCATTTTTGGCAAATGATATGTATTTGTAAATCCTTTCTTAATTTGACACAATTGTAAACAGGGTGTACAAGCTTAACTGAGATATTCTCTAAAAATGTCTTTAACAGATACACAATTAAAGAAAAAAATTTTTTTTTTCCGGTATTGAGGTTTTGCTGTCTACATTTAAATTCCATCTTTTCAATTGCACACTGACCTATTATCCTTTCCCCATGAGTAATGCAGTATTATTTTTTTCCTAGCATTTATCTTATTCTGCTTTCTTCTTTGTTTTCCCAAAGGTTTTTTTTTTTAACATAGTCTAATTTGGCCAGATCCACCTACATATGTTCAGCTTTCCAATGATTCATTTCAGATGTTCCTTCTGCTTATTTCTAGTCAGCATTTGTTTCCATCATTCCCCATATGTCAACAGGTTATTTTGAATTCAGCTGTCTTCTCATTTAGGCACTTAGGGGTAGCCACGTTTTCCAAGCCGGGGCAGTGGGTATAGAAAAGAATATAAGAACTTGTTCCAGAATAAAGAGTTCCCAGAGTGCTCATCTGCCATTGGTTTATAATTCCAGTATATATAAGGCGAAAATCATTTCTTGTTTTCCCCTTTTGCACAGATGATCATTCAGCAGCATACTTTTTTCTTCTCAGGCAAAATTTTCTTTTCTTCTTTTTCTATTGATTTCTTACATAAAATTAAAGGGTGATGTTGCATCGTGTGTGAACACTGTCAAGTCCAAGTAAAAGCATATGCTAATTAAATGTTCTTTATCATGCAGTTGTATAGACCTGTCTTATACAAATTTTCTCCCTTCAGTTTTATAGACTCCAGCTGCAGTGATTTATCTTCCTCCATGTTTCAAGGGCTACTGTTCAACATTTTTTTTGACAAATGAGGAAAAACACAAGCTCTTATTTTCCTTAGAGAAATTCCTAACATTTTCCCCATACAGATAGATCACTGAGATTTAGAAATATTTGCTCTTCCTATCATTCTATTCTCTTTTACTGAGCTGCTAAGTCCCGCTGAAAATTCTAAACAAGATGGCAGGAACTAATATATCATTGCATGGACAACCTTCAGTGGACTAAACTACTCCCTTCCCCATGCATTATTCTGTACAAATAATTTTTCTATTTAGCCAGTGTATGGTGTTTCAGTGCAGCAGAGATTATTTGTGCAATTCTCTCCCCATTTAACATTTTGTTTCCGTTTCAGAATGAAAACCAGTCAGCATTTTGAATAAAAAGAATTATTTGTTTAAAAAAGGCTGGCAGCTATTACACTTTAAGTAGGGCTGTAATTGGCGTTGCTAAAAACTTTCAGTGCAAACACTATGTGACCTTCAATTAAATCACATTTGCCTATTTATTTTTAAAGAATAACAAAAAAAAGTATCTAATTTGTGGGCTGTCCCTTTGGTCATGACCAGGTTCTGAACCCCGCATAATTCAAACCTTGTGCAGACAATAGATAGAAGGCCTGTGTCCAACTTGAGCAATTTTCAATGCAGATTTTCCATTGTCCAGCTATCATTTCAGGTGCAGCTTGAAAATTCATTTTAGGATTTTAGCTTTTTCAACTGTTTGTTCAAATCACACACCAAATCAAATTTAATTAGCTCTGTTTATCTGGTGGATGGTACAATATTTTATAATAGCATAAATTCCTTTACCTAATTGAATAATGCATTTCATATGATTTTTACAAATTGCCAAATGGATTTTTAAATACATTATTTGGATCCAAGCTGAAGGTGATCAAAGTTGATTTAATATGTGGTATCACATAACTGAAAACAAATGTTTTGTGACTTCTTTTACATTTAACATCTGCATTATGAGTAAAGGTGTTTTATGCTAAGTTTAGAAGGTGAAAAGTTTATTAGATGGTGGAAGACAGAATTGCTGAGGTGCAAAATCCCATGCAAACAAGTACCACATTTATACAAATCCAATTTGTGTAATATTGAATAGGATTTTGAATAGCCTTTAACATCTACCCAGATCACAGATATGAGTTCATTTATAGGATGAACCTTTCTCCTCTCTTGAAGTTGTAGCTAACTATATTTTAACCCATTTTCAGTGGTCTGATAA
Organism: Dermatemys mawii; assembly: GCA_007922305.1. Classification (NCBI taxonomy): domain Eukaryota; kingdom Metazoa; phylum Chordata; order Testudines; family Dermatemydidae; genus Dermatemys; species Dermatemys mawii. The sequence continues at coordinate 43,664,070 of ML677341.1, read as the reverse complement.
AACAGCCTTACTGGTGTTCTATCAGGGGTTCTCAACCCCTCTCTTTTAGAACTGCTCCTCCGCCCCCTCCATACAAACACTATAAAAACTCCACGGCCCACCTGTGCCACAATAAATGTTTTTCTGCATACAAAAGCCAGGGCTGGCTTTAGGGGGTAACAAGCAGGGCAACTTCCCATGACCCTATGCTACAGGGGGCCTCGTGAAGCTGAATTGCTCAGGCTTTGTCTTCAGCCCCGCGTGGCAGGGCTCAGGACCCTGGGCTTCAGCCCCATGTGGTCAGCTTTCTGCCCTGGGCCCCATTAAGTCTAATGCCAGTGCTGCTTGGTGGACCCCCTGAAACCTGACTGCAGCCCCTGAGGGTCCAAACCTCTGGTTAAGAACCACTGTTTTACCTTGTTTTAGAGCTGGATCATTGAACCATGAAGCTGCAATGCACCAGAAGCAGATCAAGGAGAGAAGTATGATTGAGAATCCCTCATGTTCTGGGAGAGGAGGTGGAGAGAAGTAACCTGCTACTCGACTTAAGGAGTAGCAGATTACCTTCCCCACCATATCACCTCAATTGCATTACCTGCAGCATTGGGAGTGGGCAGGAGAAGGGGTCAATGAGGTTCCACTCTGCACTGCTGGTCCAGCCCTACCCACTAGCACAGCAGGGAGAGTACAGGGGCGTTTCCCTCAAACTGTAGCCTACACCAGGGGTAGCCTGTGCAGAGGACTTATGCTTTTTCTTCCTTACTTCCCTGCACAGGCAGGGGTAGCTGTACTTAACGTGTTTAGCTGTGAGATAGCTGTCTACATTAACTAATTCATGTATAGGAATAGTATGCTTTGCTTCATGCCGTATCATGTTGGCTCCATGAACACACTGGTTGATAACTGGTTCTCAACCTGCTGTTTAGAACTGACTTACATGATGCAAAGTGATTGTCTATCTACTTAGTTTACACCAGTGAATAAGAAAAGGAAATCATACTTATATGCATGTTCTTTAGCAAATGATACTATGTGTAAGATACCTTGCCTGACCATTTTCTACAATAAAGCCCATGGACAAATTCCCCTATCAGTTACAGCCATATGCAGTACTCAGCTGAACCCAATGGAATTGTAGCACTATAATTGACAGTAGATTTGGTCCCATGTATCCATTGCTAGTAGTATCATATCAAAGAAAGCATACATGTGGTAGAAACCGTTAAATGTTTAAGTATTAGAAAGTCATGCCACAGACCCATAATTATAATATACTGTCAAAATATATTTAAAATGATAACATTCTCAAGAAAAAAGAAAGGTTCAGCATATGTCTTTATCAGTCACAGTTATGACTCATGGATGATCTCTTTTCCATAATGCAATCAATCCAATTGAATTTGCAGTTGGAGATCAACCCACATATCTGCATTCCTTAGTTAGCAGTAACACCAGAGGAGGAGAAATATTGTGAAAAAAGCAATCTGGAGTGTTTGTTATCACATACATGATAGGACTGTGTAATGAAGCAATTTTCACTCTGAAAATATTCACAGTAGATATGCACAGCCTAAAGAATTGTGCATTTGTCTGCGGTTTTAATTTATTCCACAAAGGCCCATAGAAAGTTTGATGGATTCTTAGGATGTGCCAGGTAGAATGAGAATACAGATAAACTACAATAAAGATGGCACTATATTATTAGTGTTTCTAGGCTCATAAAAGTACATTCTACAGACAGCAGCATCTATCACAATTTTTTCTCACTGGCTATCTTCAGAAAAGCCCATGCTAAGATACTGGATAAGAGAACTTAGCATGTAACACTATCCTGAAGTTAATGCACACTAATACCATGGATTTGCATTTTGTACCAGATCCCTGAAACAAGTTGCATTACTTCCGTATCTCTCTCAGAAGAGATCTCTAAAGCTCATCACAGAAAAGCTGAAACCAAGCTACAAACAACACACAAACAGCAAACTACATGTGGCAGGGTGTTCAGGGATGATATGACTCAAAAGCTAGCTCTTGTAGTCTCTTAAGCTTCTTTACTAAAAATGCTCCTGGAGCATTATTGAGTGCTCTGAAAATCTCAAGTCCTTTATTTTATCTCTATTTTTAGCCTTAGTTTACAGAGAGTCTCCAGTGGTAGGCAGCAAGATAAAAGGAATTTAAATAGAACATGAGTCACATACTGAGGTGGCCTTTTGAGTTAACCTGAGTCTGGCTGCAGCAATATCTAAATGAGTTATGTGTTGCTTTCATGTTCAGCTGTTTACAGGTAACATGAAAAGTGACTCTCTCACTGAAGAAAGAAGTAGGGATACCTCATGAATTAGAAAGCAATCCGTCATTTCAGTGCAGTTAAAAAAGGCTGAAGTATAGGTAAGGGATTTATTTATGTTTATTGGATATATTTCGTCCCAGTGCAACCCCTTCACTGGTATTGGATCAACAAATTTTATTCAAAGTATTCTTTTATATTTTTGGATCTCTTTTAGAATAAAGTTCACAGTCACAGGCCTGGTCTACACTAGCGGGGAAGGTCGACCTAAGATACACAACTTCAGCTACGTGAATACTGTAGCTGAAGTTGATGCATCTTAGGTCGACTTACCTGCCATCCTCTCGGCAGCAACAGTCGACAGTGGGCTCCCGCATCGACTCCGCCTTGCGCTTTTTGGCGAACTGGAGTTCCGGAGTCGATGGGAGTGCCTCTGGGGATCGATTTATCACGTCCTGAAGAGATGCAATTAATCGATCCCCAATAGATTGATCTTTACGCATCGATCCAGCCATAGTGTAGACAAGGCCTAAGATTGTTTTATACAATGTAAGCATGGTTTACTGTATTTACTGGTCCCAAATTTGCAAACCTGTGCCTAACTTTGATATGAGTACTCATGCACTTAAAATTAGGCCGTGCATAGACACCTTGCTGATCTGGGGCCCTGGTGACTAAAATTGAGACATAGAGATAACATTTTGACTACTATATGTACTTCAGCTATCTGCCATAGTTTTGTGGCTAGTGTACATAGGAAAACATATTTATCAGAGAAGCTAAATCACCCTCCCTTCCTCAATATGAAACTTCTGTAATAAAATGGCAACTAAACAAAGCTTCAGAAGGTGTTGATTCTTCTAGGCAGAATGGTAGCCACTGAAGTTTTCCATGGAGTTGCTGCTCCTGTAAAGCAGAGCATTGATCTCTTGAAATCAGAATGGGCATTTGTGAGGAAACTGTATCATAGCAATACAAATCAGGGATAACTGAAGTCACAGCTACAGATATTCTTAGCTATGGCCAATTATATATAAGCATTCTCTCCCGAATTTAAAAATGGACAGGAGAATCCCAGTGGAGAGTAGCTAGTCATTAAAGATTAAGTGTAATACATCATTCCCATTAGGCACTAGGACATTTTGAAAATCTTTTTATTGAAGAGCCACCAGCTTCTTTATGTATGAAGCTATTTTGAATAGTAGTATATTATTTCATGATCTGTATCATAGGTTAGAGGGATGATATTCAGTCTGAGGCTCATGAGCACAAGTCACTCGTTAATATGTCTTCTGTGGCTCTTTGCCGCCCATATTAAAACACCGTGATTTAAAATTATTAACCCGGATGCTTTTACTATGTTATTAACCAATTGTAGTTGATAAAATAATAATACTTGGTCATTTTGCTGTGAGAGTAATATTATATATCTTATCCCAAAGAGCCACCAAATATATACTCTTTTGGGTAATGTTGATCGCTATTTTGGCTCGTGAACCATTGAAGTCTGAGTATCACTGGCTTGGGGGGAGATAGTTATCTTTCTGCCCTGTCATCTGACTGTATACTGACGTCTTCTAAGCATTAAGCAGATTAGTTGCATCATTCATACAGAGTCTGGGAATTTCCTGAGAAGTTCAGTCTTGGATTTGTGTTTGACTGAAGAGCCTCAAATGTAGGAAATTCCAAAAACTACCCAAATGAGACTGTATTTTCCACGTGCATGCACGCGCACACACACACAGACACACACACTTCCCCTTCCCAAAGCCCCCAGTGCTCACATAAGAACACGAGAACATTATTTGAAGCAATGCAATTATAATTTAAAAAAACTAGCAGAAGCAGGAAGACATAGTGCACATTATGAGGGAATGACAAAACATTGGAACACAGCCAACAACAAAGTAGAGCGAAACAGTTAAAAGTGGATGATCAACAAGTACTGACAATACAGCAGAAATTCAAAGGAAACAGCCTGGAAAAAAATTAAAAGGGTAACTTAATTAGCTGCTGTATCCATCCCAATGTACTTCAGTTCACCAAAGCCTTGATTACATGAAACAGAAAATGGCTACTGTTGTGTCTTGTAGATCCAGTTCATATTTTCTGAACTGAATGCTCTATTTATTTTTCCTAAATCAGACCATGAGTATGCATGGGAATTTTAAAATTAGATTACACTCTGAATTTTCCCTTTCCCTTTATGTGACTCTCTCTGCTGCAAAATCTGATTCTGAGTCAAAATTGGCCTGTTTCAAATAAAATTTTTAACTTAAAACAACATAATACAGATCTAGGGGAAAACTGTATGATTGATGAGAAGACTGAGTTCCCTACAAAATGACAGCATCAAAGCTCTGACTGGAGCACTTATGAGAGATAACAAGCCTGATCACCATAAACTAGAATCTAGGGCAACATGATTAGAATTGTAAATAAACTATCCTATTTACTGATATTGGTAATCTGGCACCTAAAATAGTGGTATTCAACCTTTTTTCATTTGCAGACCAATAAAAAATTCTGAATGGAGGTGCGGAACCTGTGGAAATCTTAGATGTAGTCTGCGGACTCCCAAGGCTCTGCAGATCACAGGTTGAAAAAAATTGTCCTAAAGTTTCATCTTTTTTTGAAAATTTGATTGGTTGCAACTGATCTTCCTTCAAACACAGTTAAAGTATATTGGATACCATTGCAATTTTGTATGCAAAATACCTCTACTGTAACTCACTAATAAAGTTGTTTTCATAGTATCTGATGACAGAGACTGGTTAACAAATGAAGTAATGAAAGGGTAATCTAAAAATTGGCAAAAGTTCAACTTTTCCTCATCTCTCCAATGCAACTCATACTTGGCACAAAAAACAAATAAAAACACAAAACACTAAAACAAATAAACCAAAAAAGTCTTTATCATCTCAGTTACCTTTCCTGTGTTTCCAGATCTCATATTATTTCCAATGCTTGTAGAAATGTTTTAAATAATTTTTTTAAATTAAAAACTGACCTTTTTTCTAAAACAAAGAATTTCACAGAAAATTGTTAACTTAAATCATTTGGGGGACAATTTCTGTCAAAAAGTCTATAAAAACTGTTATAAAAATGGTTATTGAAAATTTTAAATAGCTAGAAACCTAGTAACAAAAATAATTATTTAAAAAACATTATATACATATTTTAAAAAATGAAAAAATAAAATATGAATCTCTTTCAAAATCCTGTGAAGTTTTTAAAGTTTTTGCAAAGCTTATAAAATATTTTAACCAGCTATAAGCATTCTCCACTACACTTCACATCACATTTTTACTATGATTAATCTTTTTATTTTCTCATTTTAAGATAAAAACCAAAATTCAGAAGCTGAAATCCTAATATGTCCTTCCTCCTTTAGACTAAAATATCTTTGATGTTTTATTTTTCTACATTATATTTTTAAAGTTTTATTTTATGTTTATTTTTATGCCAAAAGTTTCTAGATTAGTCGTTCTTGGTAAACCCAGAATAAAACATGCTTGGTATTTTTTCTATATGTAGCTGTCTCTAAGTGGATTCCAGTTTTTAGAATTTTCTAGCAGTACATGATGTCTTTTTTATATGTGATTTATTGTTCCATTCCTTTGAAAGGCTGTCCTTTGAAAGAATGCATACTTCTACTTCTTTCAGATGTTCAGTATAAAAGGAAAAAATGGGCTCTGAATGTTCACAGGTTATAACAGAAAGAAACAAACATTTTTACACTCACATGGAATCTCTGTTCAAGCTCCAGTCTAGGTCTTTAACGAGTGTTGAGCTCTGCCTTCTTGGGTTCTCTCTAACAAGTGCTGTAATTGTCTTTACAGACTTTCCGGAGTTCTGTGTCTACACTAGGTAATTTTTTGTATAAATTTTCACCATTGCTAGCATTGATGCAACTATACTGTTAGCAACTGTAAATATTAGCAACATTGGGACTTTATTAGTGCCAGGCCCCTACTGCCTATAGCCACGTCCAGCATTATGCTAATTAACCCTACTCAGGAGTAGGGTTAATTGACAGGATCCTGAAAACAGCTGTTGGAACAGAACAGGCATCTACACTGGACCCCCAAAATTGCTAATGCCAGTAAAGGGCAGACCTGTGCAACCTAGCTTCATTAATCTACCTGTGAAGTTTTGAAAAATCACAGTTTCATACACACTCACTAGAGACTTGCTACAGCTTCACACTGGGCATGTGTTAGCTGGGCAGAGCAGCACTTTCCCTGCAATTGTAGCTAAGGGTTCCTGAACAGAAAGCAGGAAAACTGTCTGAGGTTGGGCAGTGTCTGTTTCCCCTCAGATTCTTAAATCCAGCAACCCCAAAGTTCCTTTCATATGCCCAACCCTTCTCTGCACTCCACTCACAGTTACTGTCTTTGGTCAGTGCCGCGCGGTCTGGTGGCCAAAGTCAATATAACAGCATCCAGACACAGGGCAGTGCAGCCTACTGGCCAGTACCCAGGGGGCCACCACCAAATTGGGGCAGAAGCCTGGGTAGGGGGGCCCACCCAACTCAACCAAGTCCTGACCCAGGGTCCTAACATTGGCAGATTGGTCTGCCTCAGGGTCAGTGGGGAATCCCACTGAAATATACTGACTTCACTTAGGTGGGGAGATACCACTTGCTCACCTTCCCTGGGTCAATTCCTATCATGTTTCCCAAAGCCATAGTCCCAGGAGAACTGGGGTCTCTGGGTTCCTCAACATGGATGATTCCCTGTCACTCAGCTAGCCACAGACCTCCATTTTGATTCTCAGGACCTCTGGCTCCTGCAGACAAAGGCTGGGACAGCTTTTCAGCTGAAGCCTCCACCCAAGGTCCTTCTCATCCATCGGCCAGCCCTGAATGAGCTGAGCTGCTCCCTTTTATACCTAGGGGATGGCATGGCCTCCACAGCCCAGAGAGTGGCATTAACCCCTGCAGTACCAATGTGGGGCAAGTGTGCCCTGTCACACATTATAATACATATTTAGAGATTGTAATACTGAAACTAAGTAGTCCTCCAAAGAGAATATCTTCTAGCATACACTAAACTAGTTCTAAGGCTGAGCACAGAAGCTGAAAGCTAGGCTCCTCTGAATTAACTTGCCTGGATAATCTAGTTCTCTGAATAGTTTATTTTCAGAATGGAAAATTTGAACACCTAAATCCAAGGGAGTATCCTCTGAACAATATTGAACCTCACTTGTTGACAAATTCAGCTAATGCTGTTAATAAACTAGGGAATGGCTTATTAATTTAAAGAAATACCAGTGAGGACCCTAACTGAGATTTGGGGCCCACTGCTCTAGGTAAAGTATACACACATATTAAGAGACAGTTCTTTCCACAAAGAGTTTATAATCTAACTAGACAAGAGAGACAATGGGTTCAAGGGGAAACAGAAGCACGGAGAGGAGAGGTGACTTGTCCAAGCTCACACAGCAGGTCAAAGGCAAAGTCAAGAATAGAATTCATTTTTCAGGTCTCCCAATCCAGTCTCATATGCACTCAACCACACAACCTCTCATAATTCATTATATTGGAATATAGCTGATATACCATTGAACCCAGCACTAAGAGCAGACACTTTGGAAGACAATTCAACATGAAAAGCAAATATCTAGAAAGTATTGCAAGAACAAATAGCATTCCCAAATATTGAGGGGTAAATTAATCTATTGTATAACGGGAAAACCTAAAAGCTTCTAAACATCTGAAACCTTCTGATTCACGTATTTTTCTCACATTTTGCAAGATGTGTATAAGCTCCAAACAGAAAGAGGATTGTAATTCCTTAGGCCAGCTTTATGCTATGTACCAGCAAACCCTATGAATGTGGACATAGCTTATACCCGGAAAGAAGAGTTTTGTCTTATAGTTTAAACAAATTTCTTGAGCAAATAAAGCTAAACCAGCAAACTAACTTTTATGCCTGTATAATTGCATCTGTACTTGGGCTTTTGGTGGTTTAGAAATGTTGTCAAAATAAAATAAAATGATCACACTCATAACCAATATTGCTACATCGTCAAAAGTTTTTAGTATCAACCTGGCCTTCGATTTAAGTGCAACAAAAATGTTTCATTTTCTTCTCACTGTGGACACCACTTTACATTCTGTAGCATGAAACAACACAAAAATCTCAGGGTCCTGTGATTAAATTAATCACATGTATAAATGGATGTAACTGCATTAAATTGAGTGCAGTAGCAACAATTTGCAGTAGCAGTAAATTTGGTCAATGGCCCCTTGTTAGCTAGGTCTCCCCAGAGTGAACCCTGAGAAATACTTTATAGTGTTCACCCATTCTTTTATCCCTCTCCCTATATTTACTTCCAGAATTCCATAGGGCTGATTCTCGGATACAGTAAGGCATCCTTTACATGACTCAGGCAAGGAAAAGGGTACATTAAAATTGGTGTAAATTATAGTTCAAACATAGTGTAAAATGTCCTGAATGCAAAGGAGAATCAGGCCATGTATCTCCTTTTGCTCTGTCCCCAAATTTATGTACTCCTCCAAATTAGATCTGAGTGATTTGCAACAAACAATTTAGATGACATGTTTAACTTCTACTGCTTGTGGCATGCCCACAAATAGAGGGAAAGTTGCTTAGACTTATTCAGTCAATTTTATTTGAAGATATCTTTTAGAATTTCTTGAGTCATCCCCATACTGACTACAGTCTCCAGGCAGGAATGATATAATGCCTCTTATGCTTGCACATCTCCCCATTGCATGCAATTTTGAGCCAATGATTGCAAGTATCCCCTCTTGCAATCTATTTTCTTGTAGAACCCCTTCTAACCATCTTCTCTTTCTGTCTCCAAGACCTCTTTCACCCTTAAGTAGGCCTTGCCTCTCTGCCACCACCCTCTCCTCCAGGTATTACTGCCTTCCAGTGGTCTACTAACAGGGTACTGCCTTTCTTCCTCCCAAAGTTAGCTGCATTTATGGCACTGTATAAGTGGTAATTGCTAATGCATTCAGCATGCGTCATTGACATTTTTGACAGCAAAGACATGAATTAACCATGCTAGTTTAGAGTCTCAACTCTTTGGAAAATTTCAAAACCACATTCCCATTCCAAAGTTTGCTTGCTTTAGTTAATTTAAAACTCATAGAGGAAGTGAGTTCAAGCTAAAAACTCTTCTGTACATAGCATCAGTGGTGTGAATAGTAATTTCCTACCTCAATCTACAGATGTGAGTATGCTAGGTTGCAAATTACTGTACTCTTGTTTTCATCATGACTCTAACCAGAAGAGGCTTTGGAGGCTGAGGAATCACTGGGACTTTTAATTTCCAGTTCAGCAATCTGGAAAAAACCCCATACTTTTTGTAATACTTTGGCAAACGCTCAGCATAGACCTCCAGGAGTGTTTTTGTGACCTTCATGGCGTGTTTTCAGTCAGTTGTATTGGATACAACATGCTTCATGCTCATCATACATCAGAATGTTTCACAATGCAACAATACAAAAATACTGAACTAGAGATGTAAGACCAAAATATTACTATATATGTTAATAATTATAAAGTATTATTGTTATTATTTATTAAAGGACTTTACAAATTGAACTGGAGAAGGCAAAGATAAATTTGAAAAATATGGTCTAGTTCAGTCATAAATTATTGAACACATTTCATGAAGTACTGGCTGAAATCCCACAGCCTACATTTATGCAGGTTAGACTAGATGATTATCATGGTTCCTTCTGGACGTATAATGTATTTTTGTAGTTTTTGTAAGGGATGAATACATTGTGCCTGATGTATGACTAAGTGTCACACGATTTTGTCAGCCCGCTTTTGAAGTCAATTAGAATTTTGCTTGAGAAAGGATTACAGGATTTTGTCCCTAGTTTAATAACAAAGGACCAGTTGAGTACTCAAGTACATGCATATGGAAAGAAGAATTCCCCCAATACTGTTGGCAGGAGCAAGCTATGCAGTATTTATATGCAAGATAAAATATTATTTTGCCTTAAGACAGGTAGAGTCAATCAATTTTTGAAATAACAACTTCGGAAAATGTAGTGCTCACTAAAACTTTGGCTGAAAAGTTCTACGGAAATGTTGCTAGATTATTTATTGAGATATTATGTTGCAATAACTGGGCCTGCAAATTTACCTTAATTGTAAGATCAACAGTAAAAAGTGAATGAAAGTTCATAACATGTCACAATAACCTATAACAACAAATGTTGATGGGAAAAGGTGCAGAGAGACAGAAGAATTAGTGCAAACAAAATGGCCTACTGATATAGTTCAAGGACTGTATTAAGGCCACATACCTGGTAAACAAGAACAGTGTGAGACCGGAAGTCAATAAACCAAAATTGGAGTGTCAGACATTAGGCCCATTTGGTGGACACAGCAGTGAGGAGATGGGCTATTCCACCCATCGCTCCCCTTTTCAGGTCCTCAAAAAGAGACTTGGTGCGGGGGGAAGGCTGGCTACCATGATGATTGAAAGGAGGGGATATGAATGCTGGCTGACTGACAGAGAAGAGTAAGGGAAAGATTGAGCTGCCACCCCCACCATCTCCTGGGACCCTGGAACTTCCTCATCCTGTTCTGGAGTGATGTCCTGACCAGATCAGGCTAGAGAGACGGATTCAAATGACACCACCACCTCCACTGGCTACAGCTAAATTCCCAACACCAACCGGGATGTGAGACTTTGTCTCACTCTCTCTTTCTCCCTTTCACACACAAACACACACACACAAAATCGTGTGTTCTTTCCTTCCCCAACTAATGTCTCTTTCATATCTGTCTCCGTTTTCCTTCTGTCTAATAAAAGATTGACTTAACAGGCCAAAACTGTCTATTATTTTGCAACACTTCTGTAAGCCTATGACCAGAGAGGCAACTAATAGCAATGCCCCAAACAGCTTAATACTGGTACAAGTTTGCCAACTCTTGGAGCAGCTAATCAAATGGTGTGCAAGGCCTGTGTTTTTCCATCAGTGAGGTTGCAAGTGAAAGTCAGCACCAGAGACAGAAGCTGCATTTTCTATCTTTGCTGATCTTTTCTCTCCCCCTTTTTGTGTGTGTGTTTTGTCTTTTAGGAAACAGGATCAGACTTTAACAACAACAACAAGCACCAATGACAACCCTACTGGATGCGGTGGAGGAGAGTTGCGGAGGGCGGTTCCTTCTAACTCTCTCCAGCTAAGGGAAAAGGGAACAAGGGAAGCCTTACCTGATATTTTATATTTCAAATGCTTTAATGGTTTTCTCTTCTCTTTCAGAAGCTTAATAAAAGGTTAAAAGGCTTTTTAATTATGTGTTTGCCCTGGTACTAGGCAGGCTGAGGTGTCTGTATACCAAACCTCAAACCTAGTTTAAAACTATTTAACTTTGGGCAGTGATTGGATAACACCTTTGATACTTTGGGCCCATACAGTCCATTTAAATTAATACAACTTGTCAACAAAGAATTATAACAGTTCATTCTGAAAGACACCAGGACAACCAGTTTTGTGCAGTTCAAGATTTTGCTAACCTTTTTGAATGATTTTGGGGTTTGCAAAAGTGGTTGAAATTAGTAAACTTTTTTTCTCTGCCAGATGGAACACTACAGACCAAATTCTACTGTTGGCATTGATATTAAGTGTATGCAGCTCTGGAATTATAACCAAGAGCAGAATACATAACAGTAAAAAAAAGGGGCACATATTAAACAGATCTACCAATACTTTATTTATCTATCTGTTTACAATAAACATAATAAGGAGATAGGACTTTGAGTAGTAAAATTGCTGAGCACTGATTTTAATCAGATTCATCTGTACTACTGTAAAAAAACACCAAGTATCCTCATTTTCCCTGTCATCCTGTAACACCTTATGTTCACTTCAGAATTGCTTTTGTGTTATTTCTCAATATGAAATTTTAAAATGTTGGTTAAATGTTGCGATTTTCTTAGAGTCCTCCAAAGATTCCTCTATTTTGTGGGGGGCGGAGGGGAAAGGGGAATGAAGACTGACTACAAAGCTATTACCAATCAGCTTTTTATTACAATTGGGCCGTAGAGACCTAAAGCGTGATGACCGGTCATGTACCACTTCACTGCATTCTGTGGAAACAGTGAAATAGTATCATCTTCCCGGTTAAAGCATTTTGTTATGTTAAAAACTTAACATGCTGTTGCTATGTGACTTCTTTGGCTGGCACAGCTGACAGTTTGTATACTTGGATTGGTAGTTGTTTATTAATGTAGTCCAATAAGTGAAACTATTCTCTTTTGAGACCAAGTCAATATTTATCTTCCACTTAGAAGATGGAAGTTATTTTGGTTTTAGAATTTAGAAAGACAAGCTGTGTACACATTGTACATGAGTATGTTGGAATTTGGGTCAGACCCATGGTACCCATTTCCAATGGACCCTTTCAAACATAGATTTAATTCCCAGAAGAAGTATTGCAAGTGTATGCTGAAGTGCTGTGTGCATGTCATCACTTTGGGTCATGCTTTGACAGGGTAAGTTCTGGCAGTTTTGGATGTGATATTCCACAACAGAATTAAATCAGTACAATTGCATCAGATACATGAATATAAAAAAGGCTCTGAAATCTAATAAACATTAGAGCTGGTTGAAAATTTTCTGATGGAACATTTCTCCATTGAAAAATGGTGACGCATTTAAACTGAAACATTCTGTGTCTGCTGATTCTGGTAAAATTTCATTTGGAAAAAAATTCTTTTTTCATTTAGAAACATCTTTACATTTCAAAATTTATTTTATTTTTATATTTTTATAATAATATAATATAATATATTTTTATTTTATTTAAAGGTATATGCCTGCACTGTAACAAAAACAAAAAATACAAAATAACATGACAAATGAAGATGGAAAATATTTGCTCCTGATGTCTAAGGGAATCCCATTGTCTGTCTGATGATAAATTTGAGGTTCCAGTTACCTTGGAACTTCTTGCTCTAATTCATTCTCCAATACACAACCAGGCTTCATCCTGAAATCAACTCTCCTGCCCATCCTGCTTGGTGGAGAGGAAATTTGATCAATATAAGAAAAGCAAAATTAAAATGCAGCACCAATTGACTTAGGGAAAACTAAAATCTAGGGACTAAATTTTCATTCCAACTAGACTCCAACAGCAAGAAGCACAAAAATTAGTGGCTAATAGGACTGAACTCCAGTGAATGCAAATCAAGACTTAAAAAACATCATAGAGCAAGTCTTTTTCTGCAGGAATATAGTGAAATTTCTCTTTGTGCATGATTGTCCTCTCTTAACAATTTTGTCCTATGGAATTTTTGGTTTACTATTTCAAATACCCAGTTCTCCATTATCCACTGTTCCATGCAATGGTAGAATCATATTGAACTCTGGACCATAACAATCCTTTCAGAACTTAGCTCCAGTGACTCTAGTTCAATGACTTTTTGTTTCCTTTCAGTGCCATACATTCTACTCTGACTCCTGGATTAGATCCAGTGATCCCAGAAATGTTCTTCAATACTCACATTAGTGTCATCTGCAGCCATTAACCTGCTTAAGCTATCATCCATTAAGGCCCGGGCTTTTTAACGACATTTGGGTATTGGTCTGCTCCAGGTTGCAGAGTCTAAGTGATTTAAATGACTAAGTCCATTTTCAAAGGTATTTTAGGTATAAAGATGCAGATAGGCCCTTAGTGGCCAGATTTTTTTAAAAGTATTTAAGCACCTAAACATGCAGATAGGTGTCTAGGGGATTTTTAAAAGTGTTTAGGTACATAACTCCTATCAATTTGAATGAGAGTTAGGCACCAAGGTGCTTTTGAAAATCCCACCTTTAGATGCCTAAAGACCTTAAGAAGTCTGGCCCCAAACCTTAATGGCAATTAACTGTCTTCACGACATTCCACCTAACAAGCAATCATTGACACTGCAGTAACATCCCCTAGTTATGGAAATAACCTTCACTGGTGATAAATGAAGGGAGCAAGAATGAAGGGACAAGACATTCCAACCAAGTGGTTAATGAATGTACATGTGTGCTCACACATGCACAGGTCTTTCCTCTTTCACTTACTTTCATGAACACACACATAATATATTGGGGAAAATGAAAAATCCTCCACATGTTGTTTTTATATTATTAGACCTATTACAATTACAGATGTATAACATTAAATGTCAAAATGAAAATAAAATGGTTCTATTTTATTGAAATGAACCATTGAAAGGGCAAGAGGGAAAGTCCTGGCAGTCTTGGACATGATATTCCGCAATAGAATTAAATCAGTATAGTTGCATCAGCTATATTAATATAAAAAAGGCTCTGAATTTTGATAAACATTAGAGCTGGTTCAAAAATTTTGGATGGAACATTTCTTCATCAAAAAAATGAGTCATTTAAATTTAAACGTTCTGGGTCAGCTGATTCTGATTCTTTTTTTCACAAATTTTGTTCCATGGGAAATTTTGACTTTTTGTGCCTGCTTGGAGCAATTTTTTCCCTAGAAGGCTGGAATTTCCCACTAGCTCTGATAAATGTCCTACACCAGAACTACAAAGCTGGACATTTCACTTTTCAGATCCCATTTCCACTTACTGTCTAATTCACTTCCAATAACAGTCTTGTTTCACAGAAGTTTACTTTTTGTGTTGTTGTTTTAAATTAACCTGAGTGTGCAGTTTCCTATCAGTGAGTCTCCATTTGATGTTCAGTTCCAAACTACTAAATTTTGAGTGTTTTCCACCCTAAAATATAAATTAGCCCATGTTTCAGATTGAAATGCAGCCTGGGCTTGATTAAAATGTGCACCAGATTTGCTAAAGGGCTCACAAAGGTTTGAGAATGTTTTGGCAACCTGTCCAGAGTTTTTAGTTTGTAACAAACTATTTTCCATACCTATAATCCCAGATCTGTTTTTCTGTTAAAACCTGTAAACAGTAAACAGTTCATTTCAGCTGATTTTGCTTTTAACTCTTTGTCTCTCGTAGAGAAATTAAAAAGGTACTGTTGATGCAAGGAATAGAAAAGGTAAACGAGTAACACAAATAATCAGCATGTCTATAATCTATACATTATTTGTTAACATAACACCCAGATCTGTGCTAAATACTTCACAGATGCAAAACAAAGACGCTGTGTACAATCTAATAAACATAGCTTCTATGAAAAGGGAAAAAGAGCTGGCGGGTCATGGAGAAATACATGATTTTGTTTGTTTGTTTGTTTGTTTGTTTAAAATAAGGGGATTATTTTACTCTACTCTGAGGCCTTGGATCCTGCTGAACTGGATTCTTATGCCAGTACAATGGTGATGTGCCAGGCATAAAGATGCACTTTGCAAATCAGATTGCAGGACTGGAAACCTAATTTTCACTTCTTATTGTTTCTTGATCACCATGCCGACTTGCCATTATTTTTACTTCCTTGTTTTTAAATCCTTGTCTGCTGTATTTTTGTTGATGTTTTAACTTCTGTTGATTTTCCATAAGGGAAAGAACAGAAACATTTAGAAACCAAACACCCAGAATTTGTAAACAAGCGCTGTGATTTTTTTTTTTTTTACCCCTTGGAAACAAAAGAAATGAAAGCAGCCAAAAAAACCTCATGTCTGAAAAAGCAACTGTTCCTCAAAGAGCCTTAGCAGCATCTTCTGTTGTGACCATGCAAACTGTAAAATACAAATATTCAGACACCATTGGGGAGTCCCTTCTACTCCCGGCAGCAATAGAATTCTATAATTGTGATTGAAGAACAAGGGACCATGGCACTGAAAACCATTTCAATGCCTAAAAGAGAAGTAGAAGTCAGAGAGGGCATCAGCTGTTTAGAGCACACATAGGCCAGGGACCATATGCTTACCTAACAAGCAAGGTATATATCATCATCTTTATCATTGGTATTTCAGTAGTGTCTAGGAACCCCAAACATGGACCAGAATCCCAGGGCCATCCTTAGGCATTCGCACCAAATTGCCTCAGATTTCATAGTGCCCTAGGCAGCTGCATATGTGGCAGCCCCAGCCCCAGTGACCAGCAATATCCCTCGGCCCCCACTGCAGGCTGCGCCCACTACAAGGGACAGGGCCATCCCTAGGGGAGTTTGAGGCCCTGGCCAACTCCCTCTGCTGTGCCTCTTACCCTTCCCCCAGGCTCCACCCCCGTCCGCCTCCATTCCATCTCTTCCCCTAACAACCCTGCACTCACCGGCAGCAGTAGGAAGCGGAGCAACATGGCCCCAGCCCAAGGGCCGGCTCCAGCTTTTTTGCTGCAGTTTCCTAGAACGTGCCGCCCCACGCATGTGCTTCCTCATCTGGTGCCTGGACTGGCCCTGCCTAGCCCACTCTGATCTGCTAGCTCCCAGTTGTATTACTCCGCTTCCCGCTGCTGGTGAGCTCAGGGAAAGGATCACCCTCCGCCACTCACCGGTGACAGGAAGTGGAGTGATACAGCCCTAGCTCACTCTGCTTCCCTTGCTCCGGCCCCAGCCATGTCACTCGGGTTGGGGAAAGGACCGCCCTCCACTTTGACCAGTGGCGGAAAGCAGATCACCATGGCTGGCAGCTGGCAGAGTAGAGCAGGTTGGGGCCGGGCTGCTCTGCTTCCCGCTGCTGCCAGGGACTGTGTGCGTGGAGGATCCCTTCCCTCAAGCCCTCTCCCCCAGCGACACGATTGGGGTCGGAGTGAGGGAAGTGGAGCGGGCTCCTTCTGGCCCCCCGCTAGTCCACTCTGGGACTGTGGGGTACCCAAAAGAGGCCCCCCACAGCTCCTGCCTCTGAGACCCTGAGGGGGGAGAGGTTTTGGGGGGCTGCGTAGGGCTAGGGATGGCCCTGCAGAATCCCATTGTGTGAGGCTCTGTACAAACATAAAAATACAGACTCTGCCACAAGGAGTTTATGGTCTCAGCACCAATCTTTAGTCTTTTTTACAGATTACAGATCACAGTATTTATCCCCTTTTCCTCATTTCGCAGCATCCTCAGAAAAGAACTATGGAAGGCAACATGGCCTAGAAGATAGAGCACTGGACTGGGACTCAGGCCAGTTGGGTTCTATTCCCAACTGTGCCACTGTCTGTTGGGTGACCTTGGGAAAGTCATTTCATCTCTCTGCCTTGGTTTCCCCATCTGTGATAATGATACTCACTCCCTTTCTAAAGCACTTTGATAGTGACGAATGAAAAATGTTATGTAACGGCTAAAAACCAATGTGAACAGCAACTAGCAAAAGACTAATCACACATTTTTTAAAGTAGATCAGAAGCTGTACACCTGCCAAACAATCAGTGGGGCCACTGGATGATTAAGGAGCACTGACAGATGACAACGCCATTATTGTCATCTGTCAGTGCTAAAAGAATTCTTTGCATCAGCCTTCTCTGCAGAGGATATGAGGGAGCTTGCCACACCTTAGCCATTCTTTTTAGGTGACAAATATGAGGAACTGTCCCAGACTGAGGTGTCAATAGAGGAGGTTTTGGAACAAACTGAGAAACTGAACAGTAATAGGTCATGAGGACCAGATGGTGTTCACCCACGAGTTATGAAATAACTCAAATATTAAATTGCAGAACCACTAACTGCAGTATGTAACTACAGTTACTGTAGCAGTAACTACAGGCCAGGAGTGGGAGGAGCCCCTCATTGAACCCTGTGCGCCGAGTCACGCCACACTGAACCCTCCTACCAGAAGTCAATGGGCGGGACTGGCAGTACAAAAGGCGGGCCAGAGAACTCAGTTGGGAGGCAGCCACCAGAGGAGCCAGATGCATCCTGTGATCTCCGAAGGTGGGAGGCTTCTGCAGACTCCGAGGGAGTCCAGGACTGGCCAGGATCACCAGGGCCATTTACAGACCTGAGCTCAGAGGAGCTGCAAGCACTGACAGAGGCCTTCTTCCCCAATGAACAGGACAACCCTCTCTGAGTCAGGTACGCCCTCGGGGGGAGTTAGGAAGTGGCCCAGGGGTAGGTGACCTCTGTCTGGCTGCAGTGCCTACAGTATGTTGCAGTCAGGATCCCTGCTGACCCAGTGGCAGACCAGTCTGCCACTGCTAGGGCCCTGGGATGGGATGCAGTGGAGTGGGTGGGCCTGTGTCCCCCCTGCCACCCCAATCCATGGGTGGCAGTCTCCCGCTCTCTTAGGCAAGAAGCCTGCACTTGTCGGCCCTCCGCCGGAGCTAGGAGGCCTTGCTCAGCCTGAGTGCAGGCCTGAACCTCTTAGACTCTACTGCCCCACCCCAATCAAGGGCCTGGGCTACCTGCCTGTTTGCTGCCCAGACTGAGTACAGGCCTGAGCCAGAGACTCTTTGCTGACTCGCCCCAACCAGGGGCTGCGGCTCCATAACTTTGTTTGTTGTTCGGCCCTGATCACAGGCCCGAGCTCCCATCTCCCATCTGATTCCCCATGTCAGGTGACCCCCCAGAGATGTAGTGGGGCGAATTGGCTGCCCACAGACCCGGAGGGGAGGAGCCACTCCCTGCAATGGACTACAGTAACCTATCACTAAAATCAGTTTCTGTACCAGGTGGCAGAAGAATAGCTAATGTGACACCAATTTTTTAAAAAGTTTCCAGAGGTGATCCTGGCAATTTACAGGCCATTGAGCCTACCTTCAGTATCAGGCAGATTGGTTGACAGCATAGTAAAGAACAGACTTACCAGACAAAGAGATGACCATGATATACTGGGAAAGGATACGGCTTATGTCAAGGGAAATCATGCCTCACAAATTGATTGGAATTCTTTGAGGTGTTCAACAAACATGTGGAACAGGTGATCCAGTGGCTATAGTGTACTTGGACTTTCAGAAAGCCTTTGAGAAGGTCCCACACCAAATGGCTCTTAAGCAAATCAACCAGTCATGGGATAAGAGGGAAGGTCCTCTCATGGATCAGTAAGTATTTAAAAGATAGGGGGAAAAGAGTAGGAATAAATGTTCAGTTTTCAGAGTGGAGAGAGAGAAACAGAAGTGACCTCCCCCAATTCCTTCCCATCCCCAAATGTGATGATCGTTTGGATCCTGAGCATGTGGGCAAGACCCACCAGCCAAACGCCTGGGAAAGAATTCTCTGGTGTAATTCAGAGGCATCCCCATCCAGTGTCCAATCACTGACCATTGGAAATATTTGCTGCTACCAGTTGCCAGTGGCCTACATGCCATTGTAGGTAATGTCATCATATCATCCCCTCCATAAACTTATCAAGCTTAGTCCTGAAGCCAGTTAAATTTTTTGCCCCCACTGCTCCGCTTTGAAGGTTATTCCCAGAACACTGCGTAGCAGTTGTTTTGAAAGATCTTTGCTGGAGGTGACATAGGAAACCAACATGAGGCTCCTGTAGACAAGAAAGAGATGCTAACCTCAACCCTTACACCCAAGAAGCCCCAAACCCCCACATGAGATTATTCGCACAGAGCTTTTGATGCCTTGTAAATGAAAAAGTCAACAGTGAATGGGCTGTGGGTGAACAAAGTGTTGTACTGACAGGCCAAAAGCAGGGATTAGTCTCTCTTGCAGGTTCAGCCAGCAGCCTGAATGCAAATCCCTCTTTGCCTCTGACTTCAGAGTAGATAAGGTGACCTGTCAATCAACCTCCTAAATCCAACGTGTGGAGGGCATTTGCTTATATTTCATTTATGCCCACACCTTTCATAACAAGTTAATAATTAAAATATATCTTTAGTTGTGATATTTTATTGTTCTGGGAATTAGCTTGACCATAGACGCTGACTCGGAGCACCCACAGGGAAAAAATGGTGGGTGCTGAGCACCCACCGGCAGCCAACTTATCAGCTCCTCGCCACCACCGCCCAATGCCTCTTGGCCACCGGCAGGCCCCACAGATCAGCACCTCCCCCTTTCTCCCTGTGCCCCAGCCCACCGCAATCAGCTGTGTCGCAGCCTGCAGGAGGCTGGGAG
This sequence comes from Dermatemys mawii, assembly GCA_007922305.1. Lineage (NCBI taxonomy): Eukaryota > Metazoa > Chordata > Testudines > Dermatemydidae > Dermatemys > Dermatemys mawii. The sequence goes on along the minus strand of ML677341.1, from coordinate 43,643,911 downwards.
GGATGGGGGAGGACTGAGAATATAGCACGCTCGGGGGAGTGGGCAGAACTAGGAAGGAAGAGATGGGCATGGGTGGGGCCTTGTGGGAAGGGATGGAGTGGGGACAGGGCCTGTGGCAGAGCCAAGGATGGAGTAGCCGCAGCACTTTGGAAAGTTGGCACCTGTGAGCTTGACTTTATCCCTTCAGTGCTGCCTTCAATCAGCCTCTCCCCCACAAATGTGTATGTCTGAACATTTGTTAGTTGCAAATAGCAAAATGTTCAAATGACAAAATCTGAAAAGCACAGCACTAATCATCTTAGCTTCAGAATATCCACCTGTGCTACTGCCCCCAGCCAGGGCATATATACCCATAATAAAGTGAGTCAGAAAGCAAAGAATAAAATAACAACATCAAAAAGTGAGTGGAGGGCCTGGAAGTTGAGGAAGTGACCAAAAACCACTGATTCTACTATTCAGGTGGAATATGAGATGGCAAAGGAAGTGAGCTTCACACGATGTGCTAGATTGTGATACCCTTACAATGAATAGCACTTTTCACCACAAGTGTTCCCATAGATTTCAATATTAGTAAAGCAAGGTACTAATTAATGAGAGTGAAAGCATCACAGTTTGGTCTGAAATATCTAGTCAACAAGAAAATATATTGTACAAGAATGAAAAGTTCTCTTTTGAAGAAAAAAGGGTAAAAAATAACTACCCAAAAATGCATCCTTAATATTATAAATATTAATATAAAATATCCTTAATATTAATATTTTCAAGGATAGTCTTGGGGAGTTTTTAGTATTTGTAAGCAGCCAAATACATGTATTATGACCCTTAATTTTCCAGTATATGCAGGATTAACCAAGAAAGATTTTTGGATTGCCAAAGCCTGAAATAGAAACCATTGCAATTGTCATGTTTTTTAAATAATATATAGGGTGACCACATGTCCTTATTTTATAGGGACAGTCCTCATTTTTGGGTCTTTTTCTTACATAGGCTCCTATTTACCGGGGGGCCCCCCCCCCCCCCACCTCCTGACCTGATTTTTCACATTTGCTATCTGGTGACCCTAATAATATACTAATCAGTTCTTCTTGAGGAATAGACCAATGGCTTGTACATAAAATAACCACAGCGTGGTTGGGCTCTTGATTGGAAACTGGACAGGATGATTTTATATTTTAGATCTCTCTATTTGGCAGCTTCACCAGATGTGGATTATCTATTTCAGATAGGCAATTACACTATAACTAAGGATCTTCAAAACAGGCACACTTCTCCTCAAATTAAAAACATATTTCACACTAGAGATCACTGCAATAAATAAGAGGATGTGAAATAAGCTTACTATACTTTCAAGTTTCTTTCAGTGAACTGCTACACCATTCATAATTGAAGAGACATATTCTCTTCCATGCAAAGAAGATGCTAATTGCACAAGAGATGAGTTCTTCTGAGCATACGCTATATCCTACTGAATCAAAGAGACAATACCTTTAATCAATCATAATCAGGTGAGACTAAACTGAACACTAATTACAAAGGGGTGGTCAACTTAAAAAAAAATTAAGAATCCTGTTACTAACTACCCCAGAAATAAGCGATTAATTCTGCTGATGGAACAGATGGAAATAATTACATGAAAAAACTACTCATATTATAAATACTGCACTTAGTTTCAAGGCCAAGGTTTATTTAATCCTTTTTGTGTACACAAACTGAAAACTAGTAACCTCTGATTAATCATATTACCTAACACCTTTTGACCTTATTCATTAAGTTAATGGGGAAAAAAATAACCTGAATCAATATTGCTATAACAGGTTGACAGATACTATAGATAGATATTGAGCTAACCTAACAGGTCAACTGTAAGTATGACACATAATGTAGTTATGCTGTTTTTTTAGGCAGAAACCTATGCTCATAATCATGTGGTGACTCCCATTTTAATGACTCTATCCTGCAAATATTTACATGCATAAGTATCTTTACTCATGTGATAAGTCCCATGACTAACGGTGTAGCGCACCGAAGACAGAGAAAGCGTTCACATAAGCAAAGTAGTGCACATGTTTGCAGGACCTGGCCCTAAATTACTGATATGTCTCAAGATATTTCCTAATTTTTGTTTTAATATTTTATCTTACCTTTCCTTCCCAGCTGAGACAGGTAATGCATAATGCAATTAGAACAAGTATTTGTAAAGATACTGGCCAGACCTTGAAGACAAACATCAAAATCTCAGACAGTAAGAAATGAATTAAGCTTACACAACAGGGGGAGCTGGTGATGAGCCCTATATTTAGATTTCCTAATAATTTCCATTATAAAAGGTTCTTGTGCCCTTTTCTGAGACTTTTTAATACCTCTATCATTTGCAGCAGGTCATTGAAATTTGGCAGAGAGAAAGTCCTGTGGCCAGAGAGGTGCCTTTTCTTTGTCACATTCATGTTTAATAGAGTTAAAAGCTATAGAAAGTCACCAATTCCCTGTCACTTGTGTTGCCAGCAAAATTTGGCAATCTAACAAGATCAATGACAACTGAATGTGAACATTCTAATCTAAGGCTATGTGTACACTACAAGTTATGCCAGCATAATTTATGTCCCTTGGGGGTGTGAATAAACTATCCCGCGAGTGACATAAATTATGCTGGCATAAGAGCTCGTACGCACAGCACTGTGTTCTTGGGAGAGCTGCTCCTGCTGACATAGCTTCTGCCTTTCACAGAAGTGGGTTTTTAATGCCAACAGAAGAGCTCTCCCCTCGTCATAGAACGTCTTCACCAGATGTGCTGCAGCAGCACACCTTTATCAGTACAGCTGTGCTTTTCCAGCCCTGTATGTATAGAAATGGCCTAAGCTCCGGGTCCATGCTGCCACAAAGTAGCCACACTGCACTGGGATCTCCGGAAATAGACAGCCAAAGCTACTGCCAGAAAAGAGATGGAAACAGGCTGCCCATAAAGTCTTGCCTCCCAGATTTAGGAAATTTCCTTGATGACCCATCCCACCCACTCTGAGGACATCATAGGAGACAGAAGCCCCTGATTTCCCAGCGAGTCAGGCAAGGCTTCCCCTAGTCATCCTCTAGGCCCAGCACATGACCTCAGTGGCTCATCTCTCCTCTGAAATAACAATCTTCTCCAGCTGCCAGCTAGTACTGTATTCTTCATTCTATAGCTTATGTGGTTAAGTCAGTGCTGAAATTTCAGGGTTCAGACCTTGATGATAACAAATGATTAGTGGGAAGAGGATTTTCTTAACCACAAGACCATCCTTGCTCTTCCTGAAGTCCCTTGCCACATTCAGCATACACCTTCTAACTTCCAGAGTAAATGAGAAAAGGATTCTACAAGTATTGTTCAAGACTCCATCCTGATTCAATCCTTGAAAACTGTCCATCCTCTTCCTTGGAAAAAACAGAATGTGCTCATGAAATTATAGAATTAAGGCATGCACACAAGGAAGTGAATTTAAGGTACAAGGACAACCTAAAGGCGTTTCCTAGTTTTCAAGTACTTGACTTTGCAATCTATTTAACATTCTTTTAGCAGGTTTTTTTCTTCAGTGTAATTATATAAATAATATCTATATTGATTGAAGAGTTTTCCTGCCTCTTATCTAAGTAGCAATTTGCAAATAATTTCCTAATCTCCTAAATTTGTTAGATCATGTAGAACAAAATTCTCCTTTGCAAACCAAAATGTTGATCTCTCTTGCTTCTGATAGTTTGCTCTGACTACAAACAAGACAAATCTTACTAACATCAGTGGGAGATCTGCACAATTAGGGAGAATAAAATACTGTAATTAAGAAATGTGGTTTGAATCTGATAGGAGAATGTTCCCTTTACAAAGCCATCACTCTACAATATTCAGAACACTAATAGGTTTCCCTTTCTGGCAAAGTGACTCTTTACAAAATATAGTCAGATCTTTTTCCTGGATTATATTTTGTGAAAGTGTTAAGATCACCAGAGAGACATTTTGGGATCACTTATGAGGCCACTGTCCAAAATCAGTGATGCTATTTATTATCCTCACATTTACGAAGGAGGATTTCCGGTGTAGGATTTGCCACACTGCACTGGGATCCCTTGGGATTACCTGTTGCTCTCTCCTTCCTGTGCTACTGAATTTCTCACCCTACATGTTGTATAAATTATTCCCATCTGAATGAGCTTCAGCCTTTCCTGAATTTACTGTTTTCACAGCATTTATAACAAAACTATTGCCTATTTTCCTAGGCTTTGTTTCCCTTCATTTAGCTGTGATGTCCTTGTCACAGGAAGAGATTGATAGGGACTGACCAGCAAAAGTTTTAGTTTATTATGGAGTGCACAAAATTTCCACCAGGCATGGGTCTTTATGGAGGGTGGTAGGATGTACTCTTTTCTCTGATTGCTTCTCATCTGTGTTTGAAATATATTCTGATGTGGTGATGTGCAGGGCTGAGTGGGAGGAGGAATGACATATCTTCCAAGGAGTAAGCAACTTTCAAGGATTAGTACAGTGAGGCCTGAGTCTTATCTTTAGCTAGAGAGAGGTCTGAGAAGCAGAAGAGGTAATTTCATTTCCACTGCCATCTGCAGTGCTCAACCCACTGAACTGAAGATGGATGGGAAAGGAAGGGACAAGTTTTGCTGGCTGTCACAGGCAACTTGCATGCCTCTTCCCTCCTCTGTAAATGGAGCTGATACAACATAGGAGCCTGCATGATTTATCCAGTATAATATATGCTGGTTTTCTTAAAGTCCTAGTTCTTGGAGGTATGCAAGTGTGATAATCTCAGCTTCTGCATATAAAATAAAACTACATTTCTAGCCCTCATAATTGTGGAGGAAAGCCTGAAAGACCTGAATGCACCCTAATGGCTGAAAAACTAGTACGCAAAAGAACTTATCATTTATTTTTTAATAATGTCATGATTGTCTTAAAATCTCATGATTTTGGGGAGGCCTTACTCATGACTTTTGAATGCTTGGGGTTGGCAGTACAGCTTATTTCTTCCTTCCTGAAATTGTCCTGTTATTTTACAGGAATACCCCTTACCCCCTTAGTAAGGAGTGCTTACTTACCTCTTTTGAAGAAGTGTGTAAGGATTAACTTGTTCATGTTTTTAAAGAACTTGGAAGTAGAAAGGTGTTATTTAAATTCCAATTACATCATTAAACTTTTTTAAATTCTGCTCTGTGCCTAATAAAAGTTACTATGGTATCCCCTGTGCTAAGATACCATGGTAACATTAAGTACTTTCAAATGGCAACTATAAACATGTTAAGGTTGACCATATCATTAACTGAATCACTGAGGTATATACAAAAGTGCAGTAAAGACAGACAATTGTTGGGCAAAGATTTAGGAAGATAAAAACAAGTGTACGGGAGCTGACGTAAACAGGAGACAGTTGGTAACTGTATTACAGAGAAAAATACCAGGAGGTCTACACTAAACTTAATTCTGTTTCAGTTCTGTGTATTGCACATGTGATCTTCTTCAATCAGTGTCTTTCATTAACCCATGGGGAAATAATATTTCCCTTCTGCACTACCACAACTGTGCCCATGCCTGCCTTCACTTAACACTTTTAGATCTATGCCAAGAGCAAGGTTGAAGTTGGAGGCCAATCCTTTCAAAAGAATTTTCAAAATGGGTGCCACTAATGGTGGTTGAAAAAATTTATTAGTGTTGGACAAGTGCCATTTGCACTCATAGTTAATGTTTTAAATATTAGTTACTTGCCAAGAGACCTTACAAGACTGATTGTAGGATTCCTCTTTAAATGTAAAATCAATATATGTGTCGTTAGTTACTTTACAGATGGCATTTATTTTGGAGCAGTGTATACAGTGTGCAAGATCAAATTCATGGTACAGTTACAAGAAATCAGATCTGAGGACAGGTTTTGGGGTCTATTTATTCTGGTGAGAAAAGGGCTGTTTCTCTATTCCCCCCTAAACACAACTGGAAAAAAACTTGGATAAATTATATCTAGATTAGGAAAAAATCCTCTTCTGGACTAGGAAAAGATAAGTCTTCAACAATGTAAGAGATCTAAAATATCCTTTACTTTCCGTATAACAATCTGATTGGCTTAAATGTGAGATAACTATAGAGACTGTAATTAAGGCTGCGAGTCTGTCACAGTGGTCACGGAAGTCATGGATTCTGTGACTTTCCAGGATCTCCATTACTTTTGCAGCAGCAGGTACAGTTGGCCGAGGAGCGTCCCAAGCAGCTCAGGTGGCTCCCAAGCCAGCCACACTGGCCACTGCTGGGGCAGTCTCGGGTCACCGTGCCCCCCCACCCCAACAGAAGCAGGAGTTTGAGTATGGGAGGGACTCAGGGTTAAGGCAAGGGTTGGCATGTGAGAGGGGGTGAAGGCTCTGGGTGGTGCTTACCTCAGGGGAGCTCCCCGGAAGCAGCTGGTATGTCCAGCTCCTAGGCAGAGATGCAGCCAAGTAGCTCTGTGTGCTCTCTCGGCCTGCAGGTGCTGCCCCTGCATGGGAATCATGGCCAATGGGACCTGCAGAGTGGGTGCTCAGTGTGGGAGCAGCACGAGGAGCCCCCCGGCTGTGTCTCTGCCTAGGGGCCACAGGGACATGCCGACCACTTCCAGGAGCCATGCGGAGCTGGGTAGGGAGCCTGCTAGTCCTGGCAATTCCCCCTCCCAGCAGCAGTGGGAGTTCTGCCACCCCACCCCCAGAGAGCACTTACGTTGCCCCCAGGCTGCCTCCTCCCCAAGCACCCACAGTTCTACTGGGCCATCCCCCCTCCCGCCCGAGAGCATATAAGTTTTAATCAGGACAGGTCATGGACAGGTCACAGGCTGTGAATTTTTGTTTACTACCCTTGACCTATCCACGACTTTTACTAAAAATACCCATGACTAAAAGGTAGCCTTAATTATAATACATTGTTACTGTATATCTCAGAGAAGGAATGTGGAGAATGTTCAGTGCTGAAAGGCAAGAGAGGCATGGCATCAAAACTGATAGAGCTGGGATCTGAAGTAGGGAGGGATTGCGATGTATGTGCTCCCAAGCATGTTGTGGTGAAGTGACAGGCAAAAGTAGGCAACGAACTAAAGACTGACCTTGTTTGTTTTACATAATTACTGTGATTGGTAATAATCTTTTACATACAGTCTTCAGACAAATGTTATCACAAATAACTTTATAGATTTAATGATACAGAATTAGGTATTCTTCCAAACTTTGGATTACATAGACTCTATTCCCCTTTTAAAGATAAAACATGGTATATAATGTCTGAATGAGAATCAATGGCTGCAATTACTGGATATACAAGTAGGTTTCACTTAGCTTGGGCATTGATTATATAGGTAATCCAAATATAAGTCTGATTTCTCATAAAGCACTTGCCTTAATGAGTGGATATTTGGAGTGTTTCCATTATCACCATGTTGCCTTTCGTGTCTCCTTCCTCAGAAATTCTCCTCTCAAATGATTCCCATTGTTTCCCTAACTTGAAATTCTCCAATAGCTCCCTGACGCCCTCTTTGGATATCAGGTCAGATATTGATGTTACTTGGACACAGAGGTGAACAGATTAAGGAATTACAGGAATTGTGGCATTGCAGACAGCCTAATACATGCTGCTTTTCACACAGACTCTGAGGAAGAACACAGTGGGCAAAGCTAATCCTAGTTTTAGAGTGCAGAGGCTCAAAAGAAACAATTAGTTGTAATATTTCAGCTAGTGCAGAAATACATATTGGGATTTGCCTGATTAACCTATTTTAAGCAGCTGCTGAATTTATTAGGATTTATCTACTAATCTGAAATCAGAACATCACAAACAATCAGTGACAATGGAACAACAGATTATAGTGGGGAGGTGTTAGAACTTTGAGACTTCTCCCTTTCAGAGACATTCTCATAATTGATGTTCACATAAACAGTTCAAAGAGAAAGTGTTCTCTGGGATATCTAATAGAGCCAATAAATAGAATCTCACAGTAGATGGCTCTTCAATCTGACAGAAAAAGATACAATGAGATCCAATGGTTAGAAGATGAAGCTAGAAAAATTCAGACTAGGAAAAGGACAGAATTTCTTAACAGTGAAATAATTTACTTGAGGACATAGTGGATTTCTATAACTTGAAGTCTTTAAACGAGAATAGATTTCTGTCTCTCTCAAAGATATGCTATTGCTCAGACACTGTGGACTTGATGAAGAAATTACTGGGTGAAGTTTGTTGCTATGTGTTGTGCAGGATGATCATAATGGCCCCTTCTGGCCTGAAAAACTCTAAATCTAAAACCCTCTCAATTTACACTTACTGGGGTCTACTTTAGAATGGTAGAAAATCTTCACAAAGAAATCTGAAAACATTCAAAACTACACAGGCTTTGTTCTCTGATTTTGTGTCCCATTGCAAATTTGAAACTCGGATTGAATTAACTGAAAGCTTTCCTAAGGCCCTCCAAACCTTTTAAGTGAGCACATGGCCAGTTTCAAGCAAATCCATGTCATTTTATTTGTCGTGATTCATCATGCAAAATCTGTAGATTTGCATCATATTAGTGTGGAGCTCTGGGATTTCAAGTGAGTTTCAGTGTGAGGTGGAGTTCTTTCTGAAACTGAGGCTATGTCATTTATGCAGCTTGTTGAGTACACACACAGCACCTGCCCCTAACACAGGTATAAATAGCAGTGTGATGGTGAGGCACTGCCTAAATGAGTAGAATAAAGACACACCAGAATCTTCGGGTATTACCTTACATGGTTCTCTGTGCCTCCAAGCAGTGCTTCCCATGGCTACACAGCTATTTTTAGCAGTGTAGTGTCCCTCTGCCTCCTCACTACCAGGATCTCTCTCCTCCTAGGCTCTCCATCCCCTGCCAGCCGGGAAGGCTCCAGCAGCAGAGAAAGCCTCTGTCGAGGTGGATGCAGAGGCTTTACTGCCAGAGCCTTTCCCCACTGAGTAAAAGACCCTGGCAGTGGAGAAAAGCTCCGGCAGGGGGCAGCTGTTAGAGATTTCCTCAATGCCTCCCCGCCCACCCCACGCCAGATACTTTCACTCTCACGTGCAGTTACACACCAAAGCATGGACACAACCTGTATTTCACTGTGGCCTGTAGCTCCACACACCCTACATGCCACTGCCAGTGTAGACAAGGCCTTAGACACAGTATAACTTGGAGGTGGGTGAGGGAAGGAGGACAAATCCCTCAAAAGCAGTGAGTGTAAGAAAGAATCCGTGGGACATGAAACTGCTGAGTTTTGCACCACTCATCTTTTCTCCCTCTAATCTGCTCACTTATGACCTGTTTCAACAAGGACCTAAGCAAGTGTCTAACTTTGAGCATGAGTTGTCCCACTGACATCAGCATTCAAGTTAGGCTTATGCTTAAGCACCTTGCTGAATCAGGGAGTAAGGAAAGGGCAGCTGCTGCTCTTTGCTATTCTCTCAAGCTGGTATCTTCACAGAACAATTCTCTGAGCTCCCCCACTTAAATTCTTGGAACTTAGAGTATGGTGGTTGGCACATTCCCACATTCCACTTCTTGAGAGGAATCAGCAGGGCTAGCATCCCTAAACATTTAGGAGAGATCTTTGAAGATAGCTCAACCTCCAAGTGTGAAGCACTGGGAGACAACAAGGTTTCACTTAGGGTGACCAGACAGCAAGTGTGAAAAATCAGGATAGAGAGTGAGGGGTAATAGGAGTCTATATAAGAAAAAGACCCAAAAATCGGGACTGTCCCTATAAAACAGGGATCGGCAACCTTGGCACATGGCCCCGCAGGGTAAGCACCCTTGGCAGGCCCGGCCGGTTTGTTTACCTGCAACATCTGCAGGTTTGGCCGATCGCGGCCCCTGCTGGCTGCGGTTCGTTGCTCAGCAGACCCCATTGGATGGGAGCAGCAAACCGTGGCAGTGGGAGCCGTGATCAGCTGAACCTGCAGACGCAGCAGGTAAACAAACCGGCCAGGCCCTCCAAGGGTGCTTACCCTGCAGGGCTGCATGCCTAGGTTGCCGATCCCTGCTATAAAATCAGGACATTTGATCACCCTAATTTTACTGTACCCCTTGCTGCTCCTGAATTAGGCAGAGAGAAGACTGCCCACTCTCTATGTTCTAATACTTTAGTTAGTCTTTAAGGTGCCACAGGACTCTGTCACTTCTGCAATTCCAGACTAACACGGCAACCCCTCTGATTTTTGCCCACTCTCAGAAAATCTGTCCTGAATCTTGGCAGTTTGCATGGTGTCTGTCTGAAACAAGAGGACACTCCAGAGTAGTTTCAACCAAGTTTCACTCAGAGCATATTGTTTTGTTTGGATCCAGATCACAAAGTGAAATTCAGCTGCGAACCAAACTGCCAAGTTTTATGCTGCTGTTCATGAGAACTCAGGAGAATTCCTGAGGAGAGTAGTGAAAGATGCAGAAGCGAAGCATGGGATTAAGATTGCGAGAAGAGATATTTCTGTTCTATTGCTGGAATAGAAATATACAGGATTTAGTGGTGCAAAATTCTTTCAGTGTCCAAATTCCTAATTTTCATCCTCTTTATAAGCAGCACTTAAATATTTTATGAACAAGACCCCTTGATCCTTAGAAACTTGCTTAAAGTTTCATATCTATACCTAATCCATTTGCACATAGTAGCTTTGAGATAGATACCTCCAGTTTGTGCTAGGAATTTGAAACTCACAGAAAGATTTGTATAGGCCAGGATCAGACAAAAGATGACAATGCCATGTTATTGTAGACCGATAATGCTCAAGAGCATCTATTATGTTCCTGTCACTCACAATAAGCTGAAGCATCAGAGTCTTGCATATATGGATTATCTTTTAGTCAGCACAGATAAAAGAGTGTTGGTGTTATTACTTTCACTAAACCCTTTCTACAATTTTCTGTGGCTAAGCAGTACGCACACAAAAAAGGGAAGAATGCTGACAAGGAAGAAAAAAAGTAGAGTAGTTACCTTTTTTAAACAGACAGCAAAACATTCTTTCAGCTAAAAAGGACATTCTGCCAGATATAATATAATGTTCCATGTATTCATTACTGATGCAAAAACAATACTTTCTAAGCCTTTGGAAAAGTCAGACATTTGATGAAAACCTAATTTTAACCTTAGTAGTTAAGCCCAAATTTTGTTCAATGTGAGCTAGTGGGTGCTCAGCACTTGAAAAATTAGACCACTTATTTTGGTGACAAAATATGAATCTAGGAGTGTAAAATTATGCACTGAGAGTAAAGTATCCTTTTCAAAGCAGAGAGGTGCCATCAGAAAGCTAGTTACAGCTCTTTGATTGTCTGCTTGGTTTCCAGATCCAGTACACATTAAAGTAGTCAAAAGCTGCTGCTGATAACTGGACTGCAGTACTTCTGGCCACCCGTTGCATCCCGGAGAAACCATTGTAATGGGGTCTAGGAGACAGTAGTGTAGGAATGATTACCTCAACTCTACGCATGCTGGGGATATCTCCAGCTACAAGGATGGAGCCTTTCTGAACTCCCCATGAGCCACTAGAACAATGCATCACTACGATGTGGAACAGCAAATCTTCCCCAACTGAAAAACTTGGCCATAATATATGGACATTGGTCAAAGTCACCATGGCTATAAGAAAATGCAAGATACTAAAGTAAATGCACATTTAAAGGAATTGTCATAGTTTTCAGATGTTAGAAATAATTCAGATAAGTCTAGGCAAGTTCCTTCCAATGGGCAATACCTTGCACTTGGCCATACTGAATTTCCTCCACCATACCACCCAAGTATCTAGTTTTGTTCAGACCCTTCTGGAGATCCTCATGACTCAACCTCATTTTGACTAAACTAAATTCACTGACAAAAACCGTTGTAAATGCAGAGTTCCCAGTAATATCTTGTACCCTTCCAGAACACTGAATTCAGCAAAACTCAGACTTTGGAAAAGCAGGAAACAAAGAGTTGAGGTAGAAATCCATGCTACTGTACCAAATAATATGCATTTTTGTAATAAAATATGCCTTCTGGACGTTCTGCTGATAATGGATTTGTTTGTTCTGCCTGTTTCCACTTCCTCTCACCCTAATATTGAAAATGTGAATTATAGAAAGCCTAAGGTCTTGAAACTTGCCAGTGTAGACTTCTCAATAATGCAACTTTCTCCACTGTAACTCCTAAAGTGTACACGCTACCAGGCCACTCAGTGCACAGAAACTGCACAGTTGCAGCACTATAAAAAAAACACCCAACAAGTGGCGTACAGCTTTCTGAACGGGGGCTACAGCACTGTGGGGTCAGTGCAGACACTCTGGTTGATTACAGCGCCATGAATAGACTTTGAGAAGTGTCTCACAATGACTGTTCTTGCCTCTCTGGTCAGTTTGAACTCTACTGCCCTGCCCTCAGGTGACCAGCAGTCATCCCCACCCTGTAAATTCCTTTGGAATTTTGAAAATCCCTTTCCTGTTTGCCTGGGGACACGTGCAGTGATGTCAGCACATCTTTCCAGATGGTCATGCCTGCTCCATGCACCAGGTGATCCTCTGCTTGGAGCAATGACAAGTTGCTGGACCTCATTGGCATTTGGGGAGAGGAGGCTGTCCAGTCCCACCTGCACTCCAGCCATAGAAATTATGTTACTTACGGACTGATTTCACAATGCATGACAGAAATTGGCCATGACCAGGACATACTGCAGTACAGGGTCAAAGTGAAGGAGCTGCAGAATGCCTACCATAAGGTGCAGGAGGCAAACCACTGCTCTGGTCCTGTACTCACAAGCTACTGGTTCTACAAAGAGCTGGACGGGATACTCAGTGGCAACCCTACCTCCACAGTGAAGGCCACTGTGGATACTTCTGTAGCTCGTGTGCCCGTTGAGAGTGGACCGAGCCAGGAAGAGGAAATCTTGGATGAGGATGTGGTGGGAGAGGGGGACCCAGAGTCAGAGGATGACTTGGAGGTCAGAAATGCATGTGGCCAGGAGCTCTTCTCTACCCTGGAGGAGACTAGCCAGTCACAGTTGCTGGAGCTTGGCGAAGAGCAAACAGAAGAGGAGGCCCCTGGTAAGTGGACGTGAGTTGGGGAATTGTTGAAGCAAGTTGTTGTACACAAGAAGGTTGCAGAAAGCAGGCTTGTGTCTGTGTAGTGTGTGTACCATCACATGCCTAGTCTGAGTAGTGGAACAGGCTTTATATTGACTCTCTCACTTGACAGGAATCTGCCTCAGAGATCTCCAGGAAACTCTTATGGAGACACTGGGCAATCTGCTGCCACAGGTTCTTTGTCAGAGATGCTTTGTTTCTTGCTCCATTAAGGTTAACTTTCCCGTACCACTCTGCCGTCACACGGGGAGAGACCATTGCTGCGCACAGGCGAGCCACATAAGGGCCAGGGCAGAAGCCACAGTCTTGGAGAAGACCATCCCTTGATTCCCTGCTCACCTTCAGTAGTGAGATATCTTCCATAATGAACACAGCCTGTGGAAAATGTGGAGCCAGGAATGATTACCAGCCCCACAACTACAGTTCTGGCTCTCCCCAAAAGCCACATGTCCAGTGTACAGTAGGGTCCAGGAACATTGATTTCCTCTGCCCCTGTGGCTACTCATCATTCTGGGGGTCTTGTGGCTCATGTGTGCTTGCCTGACGTCAGCCAGTTAGAGACTAGTATGTGAATCAGTCGTCTGTGTGTTCCAAACAATACTAATTCTGTAAAATGTTGCATTTTGGCTTCATAGAGATGACCTTGGGAGCTCAGCCTCCCTGTTTGTTTTTGCCGGCTGAACGGCTGTGCAGAATTAGAAAACGGACATGAAGAACTAAGGAGGACTTTCTGCGTGAGGTTATGATGCACTCCGCTGCTGAGAAACAAGAAATGAAGGAGTGGCGGGACAGCAAGAAGAGGGACCGAAAGGAGAACGTGGCATGCAGAACAGCTCTTAAACGTCATATAGAGCGCCAAGTGGATATGCTCCAAGCGATACTAGCACTGCAAATAGAATAGCTTGGAGCCTGTCCTCCCCTGCACCCACTGTTGCAAAACTCTTTCTCCCAGACACCGCCAACACACTCTTATCAACCTCCTGGCTCCCGTCTGTACTCACTGCATTCCACTCCTCCCCTCTCACAGTCCAGCACAGCGGATTCCCAGGACCCGCTGCACTCAACACCTTGCCCTCTGTGATACAGTACCCACTGCACTGTACTCCAAAGGAGAAGGTTTGATATGTTCCCTGGACATACACAAATCTTTAACCATTCCAGGACCCCACCTCCTCCGGGGCCCTTCTCTTCTCTCATCCTCCTCAGTGCTGATGTGTTTTTTTGTCTCTCTCATCCAGTTGTTGTTTTTTAATTAAAACATTGTGTTGGTTTGAAAGCAATCTTTATTCCATTAATTGAAAGCAAACAGAGCCCTGCAAAGCAACAAGCAATTTTCTTAAATCTTCACAGTGCACCAATCACAATCACCTCCTAGCATTACAAGCATTGCACTCCCAAGCACGGCAACAAATATTAAAGGTTTTCATGTTCAAATTGCTGCCTCAAGGCATCTCTGATCCTTATGGCCCCACACTACACCCCTCCTCTGGCTGTTCAAATTCAGCGTCCAGGTGCTGAACCTCAGCAGTCCAGCCCTGAGTGAAGCTTTCACACTTCCCTTTACAAATATTATTGAGTGTACGGTATGCAGCTATAAGCATAGGAATATTGTCATCGGCCAGGTCCAGCCTCTCATAGAGGCAGCATCAATGAGCCTTTAAGAATCAGAGGGGTAGCCATGTTAGTCTGGAATTGCAGAAGTGACAAAGAGTCCTGTGGCACCTTAAAGACTAACTAAAGTTTTAGAGCATAAGCTTTCGTGGGCTAATACCCACTTCGTCGGATGCATACCTGGCATGCATCTGACGAAGTGGGTATTAGCCCACGAAAGCTTATGCTCTCAAACTTTAGTTAGTCTTTAAGGTGCCACAGGACTCTTTGTCAATAAGCCTTTAAGCGCCAATCATTCTGCACTTGCTCAGCCTGTTGTTGAACCACTCCTTGCTGCTGTCAAGATGTCCTGTATATGGCTTCATAAACCATGGCATAAGGGGTAGGCAGGGTCTCCCAGAATCACAATAGGCATTTCAACTTCCCCGATGGTGATCTCCTGGTCCAAGGCGAAAGTCCCTGCTTGCAGCTTCCTAAGCAGGTCAGTGTTCCGAAAGATGCATGTGTCATGCACCTTTCCAGACAGTCTGCGTTAATTTCCGTGGAATACCCACAGTGATCCACAAGTGCCTGGCGAACCATAGAGAAATACCCGTTCTGATTAATGTATTCAGTGGTTAGGTGGTCTGGTGCCAGAATTGGAATATACGTGCCATCTATCACCCCTCCATAGTTAGGGAAGCCCATTTGTGCAAAGCCATGGACAATGTCCCACACGTTGCCCAGAGTCATGGTCTTTTGGAGCAGGATGAGATTAATGGCCCTGCACAACTCTGTCAACATAAGTCCAATGGTCTACTGTTCCACTCCAAACTGGTTAGTGACTGATCAGTAGCAGTCTGGAGTAGCCAGCTTCCACAGTGCAATTGCCATATGCTTCTCCAATGGCAGAACAGCTCTCATTCTCTTATCTTTCTGCCGCTGGGTTGGGGCAAGGTCATCACACAGTCTCATGAATGTGGCTTTCCTCATCCAAAAGTTCTGCAGCCACTGCTCATCATCCCAGATGTGCATGACAATGTGATCCCATCACTCAGCGCTTGTTTCACAAGCCAAAACTGGCGTTCCACTGTGGTCAGCACCTCTATGAATGTCACAAGCAATCTCGTGTCACAGCTGCTATGCCTGGTTAGATCAATGTCGCACTCCTCTTGCCTTTGTAGTTTAAGAAATAACTCCACTGCCACTTGTGAGGTGTTAGTCAGAGCAAGCAGCATACTGGTCAACAGTATGGGATCCAGTCCTGCAGACCAGAGGCAGAGTGTGCAGTACACAAACCGTTGAAAGATGGCCCCAAATGCAGATGAAAGCACAGGGATTGCTGGGATGTGAAGTATGCATTACAGGGCATTGGGACAGGACACAGGACACCCTGCAATCCCTCCACCTTCCCACAACTCTTAGCAGTAGAAGAGGAAGAGATGCTCTGTGGGATAGCTGCCCAGAGTGCACCGCTCCGAATACGACTGCAAGTGCCAGAAGTGTGAACACACTATTGCGCAGGCAGCTGATAGCTTGAACGCACAATAGCGGTTTCCCTTCAGCACTCTCTGAGCCATGCTGTAACTGCTGTGCTGTAACTCTGCCAGGGTAGACTCATAGTCCATTAAATCAAAAGGAGTCTTTCCTATGATTTAATGGGCTTTAGATCAGGCCCATAGCACCTTGATAACATGGTGCTTAAAGTCCTAGAAACAACTGAAATAAACATATAGGTTTTTCTATCAAAGCTTTTAAGAGCAAAGTAACTTGCCAGATGTATTTGGGAATCATGGGTTGTTTAACAAATGATTTATGGGTGACTGTCCATAAAATGTCAAAAATCAATGAAGTTTAAGAGAAGTATTTTTCAGGGTAGAAGAATGCAGGGTCTAAGCAGAGTAGTTACTCATTTCTGCGTCTGTTTTTCTTATCTGTAGAAAGCAGTTCCGGAGTTGATAATGCAGCAGTTTATAATACTCTTTTTGCAATTCCATAATGGTCACAGGCACTGGTACTGTGAGCTGGAATTGACACTAATGGCTTTCATACACCAGAACTTTATGAAAATCTTGCAATCTTTGTGATTTGTCTATTGTATCATGTTACTATAGCATTATTATACCAGTATTCCAATACATCTGTGTCTGCTTAATATTGTATTAAGCTATTACATCTCCATTCCCATTGAAATATATTAGCAGAAGAGATATGTGGGTACAGTTGTATTCAGGTCTTCAAAGAATTCCTGAATGATCCAGATATGTTCAGTTCCCAGAAACATTCCGTTTGTAAGCTATCAATCAAAAATGTCTAGACTCTCTGAACTGAGAGGAAGGAGACAATCTGAAAAAAACCATGTTCTCCTTTTGGAAAGTTCAGCGGCCTGTATATATATATAAGGATCCTGTTAATAGAAAGATCTTTGTTACATAAAACACAACAAACACAAACACTATTTCATTTTCATTCTGCCGCTCTCAACACACTCAGACAGAAACCCTGAAAGCAGCACCCTACTGTTGGAGGTTCCCTTTTGCCGCTTCCTATCCTCATCGCCAGTATTCAATATTTTGGGAGAGGCAAAGATGATGCTGTGGGAGGGGAGTTCATTTCCTCCTTTCTTCCCTGTTCCAGAAAGTTCTCTGCCCTCCCCTCAAGGCTTTCTCTGTTCTTGCCCTTTTCATTCCCCCGCCCACACCGCCCTTTAAAGGAAAAGTCTTCGTCTATGACCACAGCACTAGCATTTGATGAGGGGCTGTCACAGCGAAGGGGCATCCTGTGGAGCAACGCTGTTCACACCTCCCAAACACAGGCTTTGCCTCTCTGAATTGCCTGGAAGATGTGTGGTCTACTGGTTAGGGGACAAGACAAGGGACCTGTAGATCAGGATTTCTATTTCCTGTGTGACCTTGGATAACTGTTTACTCAACTGTAAAATGGGCATAATTCTACCTCCTTCAAGACATTGTGAGCCTTAATTAACATTTACAAAGGATTAAGATTCTTCCCTACATAAAAGATACAGTAAGTGAAAAGTATTATTCTTAATTAAATTCCTATAAATAAAACACTGAAGATGGATATTCTTAGCAAGGTTTCATACAATCTTAAGCAGAGTTGTTTGCTGTGAGCAAATCTGTAAGCTCAGTTTATTTGAATCAGCTGAAGTGATAGGTATGCAGCCATTCTCCAAAAAGGAGAATTTTTGGAGCTTAATGTACTCACCCTGCACACACATACATCATTTAAAAGCTTATTTTACGTACATTTAGATGGGGTATAACATGGAGCTGTCAAGGGGTCCTGCAAGTGTGTAGATGAGGTGAAACAAGGGCACCCAAAATGACAAAGTGTAATTTTTTGCACAGTTCCAGAAACACTGCAAATGACTGATTTCAGTTGTTACTGTTTGCACTAATTTCAGCACCTTTATGTGGTGTTTCTTGGTCAAAGCTACCAAACATGAATGTATTCAAATGATTTGTATTGGTTTTGCATGAGAAAGTATTTTTTTCCAGAAATGATTAAATTGTTTTATTGGCAAAAATGGGAAATATCAACATTTTGCAATATATGACATATTTTCACATAGCATTTTCTTATTTGTCAAAGTAGCTCCCAAGAAATTATGAAAGCATTCTATATTTTCAATTGAAATTTGCTGACCAGATCAGTCTTCAGTTGAAGATTGTGTGTCAGTAGCATTAGATTGTGTGCCCACAGTTTGTATTGCATTGTTGATGAAGCCCAAGATATGTACGGTACTCAAAATGAAGCTGACATAAGGATGCGATAGCACGCTGAAAGTTCCAGTATGGCTTTTGGGTTTCTTGATGTCAAACTAACCACACTTTCTGTATTCTTCAAGGACTCAATGGCATCTGAGCTTGTAACAAGACCTTACTTGTGCCTGCATTACTAGAGGTTGCTGCACAGCCAGTTGTGTCTGCAGTCAGAATAATCTTCCCTGCACAAGGCAATGAAGACTGTGGTAACCTACTCACTGTTGATAGAGGTCATAATGATGAGCAAGATGCTGATAACGATGTTGATTAGAAATGTCACCACTGCTATTACACTTCAATGATATCTGTACAAATGTATAACTATATTTTGTTTTACCCTTTAGATTGTTGTTGTGATGCTTTGAGATCATAAAGAAAGCCAATTTTATACCCTGAATTAATATATAGGGTCATTAAACCTACAGAAACAAATGCAAACTTTTCAAAGTGGTCATTTTAATATGTTGATGAGATCAATGTTTACTTCTCTTTTCTATGGCAATCGCACCACATCTTGCCACATCTTGAAACAAACATAATATGCTTTCAAATGATGTTCATGTGTGTAGAAAAGGTACATTAAGTTGACCAAATTGGTGGTTTCTTCTGCTCGCCTGTTTGTAGGAAATTTGGTAAAGTCTCCAATGAACTTTCCTAAACCTTTGGGATTCAATTAGCATGTTAGCAAAAAAACTGCATGATTCCTGTAGGGATCTCATTTAATTTTCAGTTTGACTGGGTACCAATTCCTCCAGTTTACTACCAGATATTATTGTAAAACAGAAAGAGTCATTGAAAATTAGGAGTAAGTTTATTAAAGTGAATGAGGGCCGATGAACCAAAATATATAGACAAATTTCTTTAAGGTACAGGCAAGACCCCAAAACTTTGTATCCATCTACGCTGTTTAGCTACATAGCCTTAACCTTATGTTTAACTATCATTGAAAAAGTGACAAAGAGTCCTGTGGCACCTTAAAGACTAACTAAAGTATTGAAGCATAAGCTTTCGTGGGCTAATGCCCACTTCGTCGGAAGCATGCAGACCTAGTGATAGGTATGCAGCCATTCTCCAAAAAGGAGAATTTTTGGAGCTTAATGTATTCACCCTGCACACACCCACATTACATCATTTAAAAGCTTATTTTATGTACATTTAGATGGTGTATGACATGGAGCTGTCAAGGGGTCCTGCAAGTGTGTAGACGAGGCGCATGCATCCGATGAAGTGGGCATTAGCCCACGAAAGCTTATGCTTCAATACTTTAGTTAGTCTTTAAGGTGCCACAGGACTCTTTGTCACTTCTGCAATTCCAAACTAACACGGCTACCCCTCTGATTCCTATCATTGAAAATATCTCAGTTATCTGAAAAATCAAAAGACTATTTAAAGACTGGCCTAGGGACTCTGGGCTTAGCACATCACACTGATGTGCTAGCTCCCTCTCCCTCCTCCTCATTTTTCCTGCCAAACTTGATTTAGTACTCTGCAAAGCAACAGGGGTTGTGAGTGCTACAGAAGTACTGTGATGAGTTTTACTGACGAGGAAACCCCCAATGACATTCTGAAGCAACCTCCCGTAACTGAGCTAGGAACAGAGTTGATGGGCTCTAATGGAAATCCTGTCCAGTCCACCTAAGCAAGGAAGGTCACTGTAGGGTCAGATTATGGCCGGGTGGAGGGGTTTCCTTGAGGGTGCAGGGGAGTTTTGCAACAGGAAAAGTCACTGTGAGGTCTAAGGGCATATCAGTCTGTCAAAGGTTAGTTGAGAGTGTCGGAAGACTGAGATGAAGTCTTTGTCCTAGAAGTATGAAAGGGCTTCAGAAGCTGAAGAACTAGAGGTTGTGGAAAGGTTTGGACGCTGTGATGGAGGACTGTATGAACTTATCACTGTGAGATGGGGTGCCTCCTGTACTTAGATATTTCTTGCATCCATGACTTCTCTCATCTGGCATTCCAGACTCCCTGTTGTTCTTACAGAATGATCCACTACTCTGTCCCTATCTTAGCATCAGCATTGCCATCTGTGCTAACCCCAAGTGGTTCCTTCGTCTCCAGGAAACCGCTTGCTGAGCACAGAACTACTTATGGTGAATAAGGGTGGTGGACTCTGGCCCATAGGGTTTGATTCTGCAAGGTGATGAGCACTTGGGCCCTAATCCAGCAAAGCACTTAAGCCCGTGCTTAACCGAGGCACACAAATAGTCCCACATGAAGGCAATGTTTGAGGCTAAGATTTTCAAATAGGCTTAAGGGAGTTAAGCACCCAACTCCCATTGACTTTCCCCACTTAAGTGCTTTGCTGGAGTGGGGCCAGAGCGCTCACCACCACCTTGCAGTATCGAACTCATAACAAAGAACTTAAGTATCACCTGCCTCGGTGCATCACTGGCCTCCGCTCTTGCCTCTGGCTGAGCATGTGCAATGCAGTCTCTGGTTCTGGAGTATTATGGGCTTATAAATGGTATTTTGTGTTTTTCTAGATGAAGATTCTGTGCAATATGCACCTCTGACTACAAAGCAAATATTTTATCTAACGTGGAATTCTAAGAGGTACTTTAACATTTTCACATCTGTCTAACATTAAATCTAAAGCACTGGACCCTTTTGTTCGATGAGCTATATAACAAACATGAGAATTCATTCTCAGAATATTAATAGGAAACATTTGTGAGCTTCTACCTAGAATTAATGTCCACCGGGATATATTTTTTAGAATCCTTCAAGCAATTTATAGAATGTTCTCTTCTCCGTTTAAGCACAGAGGTCAGTAGAGGGCTTCTTAGGCAAAATGCAAATTGATTGAGATTTACGTGGTGTTCTTCATAGAAGTTACAAGTCCTGTAAATACAGGATGTTGAAGTGGATCATTAATGGCCCATAGCTGGGCAGATTGTTACCAGTACCAGTGAAAATTCAGATTCAATTTGCTCAATGCATAACAATTTATTTGGGAACGAATCACACAAGCAGCAAAGGTTATATAATGTCTCCCTAATAAGTCTCATTTCCACAAGCATAAATCCTCAGTAACTATGTTGGGATAACATAGTATCCTGTGTGGCAAACAAAGCAGGCATAGCTACCAGTCCTAGATGGAAATTTCTTTTCTTCTCTTCTTTTCTCCTGTCAAGAACCTGATCTATCAAATGTCCTCCGAACCAGGGTCTTGGTTACCCCAAAACCCTCTAGTTAAAAAGTCCCTAATAGCAGGGTCTTGGCTACCCTGAGATCTTCTGTCTTACAGTGTCACAGATCTTTTCAAATGTTCATTGGGGAACTAATTAACTAACTAACTCTGGTTAGCAGAAGTGACAAAGAGTCCTGTGGCACCTTAGTTAATCGTTAAGGTGCCACAGGACTCTTTGTCACTTCTGCAATTCCAGATTAACATGGCTACCTCTCTGATTCTGCTTAGCATTTATTCTCAGTGGAGTCAGAAGTCCCAGAAATATGCTTGGTGGGCATTTCATTATGGGTTTTCTCTAATTAATATTTTAGAAGGGGGCTGCAAACAGAGACAGATCAAAGATCAGTTGACATTTACCTTCTCATCAGTCATCCACTTGAGCTCTTAGCATGGCATCATCCAAAAGGGTCATTTTGACCTGGATTAGTAAGTGCCAAGCTCACTGACTATGTGTTTTTGTGTTTTCCTTACTTGGTAAGCTGGGCCCTGGCTGATATGACCAAAGTTCTATATTGAAATACGCACAGAGATAGCGCCTGTAATCACTCTCAGTAAATTTCTCTGCCAACTTTCTGATGCTAAGAGAACTCTGCTTCCAGAATCCTTTAGCAAATTCAGATGTACCAAGCCATACCAAATTCGTGCTCACCACATTCATTCATATCAATCACAACAATTAATAATAATTTGGCACTGTCCCAACACAGGAGCCAACAGAAAACTTCAGGGAATTTATGTGGAACAAATATATCCTACTACACAATAAGTTGTTTGTCCTTGTATAGATAGATACAAGTAAGTGGCCTCTGATATTTTAGTTTTATGCTAGTGGACCATCACAGAAGAGGTGAAACAAAATGGATAATCAAGCCCAATGTTTATAGGGAAAAATAAGCAAAGTGTTGTAAAGGAACTGCTCAGTACACAAGAAATACACTTTACTTACAGAACTGCAGGCTGGGAACATCTGTTTTATTCAACCATATACAGAGTGGTGGGGGAGCACACACTAACTAAACAGGAGTAAGGAAGTGGTGAAGGATGGCCACAACCCATAATATTCTAAGTAACACAGTTAACTCCTCGATGACCACTTTACTACATGCCTTCTCTCTTCATTTACAGGCTGGTGGTAGTCTTTTATATAACCAGGGGCTTCTTCTCTCTCTCATTGCCTCTCCTTAGCAATCAAAGCTCCTTTTGGGGGCAGAAACACAACTTTCCCCAATCTTCTAGTCCAGCAGTTCTGGAGATGCCCTGGTCTCTGGCATTCCTGGCAAAATTGTATCCTCTCTTGGCCTCAGCACCTCCAGTGGTCATCATCCAATCACAAAATCTCTAGTGCTTGCATGTCACTGTACTGTCATCTTATGACTCGACCATCACTCAAACAGACTTTAAAAAGATAAGGGTCCTGTTTGTTCTAGGACAGTACATAGAATCCATGTTGGCTCACGAGTATTGAAACTTTTGATGTAGACTAGGTTCTTTCGGCACAACTCTGTTTGTAACACCATAGTCATGGTTTTGTTTAGAAAAGCCTGCTTCCTTAACACGTCCCTCTCTCTGTGCTAGGATGGATTAAGTCTAAATGAGGTCTTTTCCTCCTTCTCATCAACAATTGGGCAGGGCTGACAGTCGTCATAGTTAGAAGAGAGGTTCTGTATTTCAAAGGAAATATCGAATACAGGTCTTTATTTCCAAGCTCCCATTAATCATCTTTTTCTCCCCTTTAAAAGCTCTCAGAGTACTCTCTTCTAAACCATTGGAAACTGGATGATATGGGAAAGTATGTATATGTTTGATCCTATTTTTGGTCAAAAGTCTTTAAACTCCATTGCTGTAAACTTTGGTCCATTGTCTGGGACAAGTACAACCAGTAGTCTTTGTATGGCATAAATCTGTCTTAGCTTTTCAGAGGTAGCCGTGGAGGTCATCACACGCACCTCTAGCAATTTTTAATGTGTATCCTTTATCATTAGAAACATTTTTGCCATGTATGAGCCTGCAAGTATATATGTTGGATCATGGATTTCCAGATCATTCCCAGGGGCGAAGAGGTGCCCGCACCAGGGTCTGCTGGGTATCTGACATTGGTGATATCCCTTTATAACGTTTTCCATGACTGCATCCATTTTGGCCACTATACATACCTCCAAATGAAAGATTTTTTGTGTGAAATGCCACAATGTGCTTCGTGTAACTCTGTCAAGACAATATCTCATCCTTCTGGGGGAATAACTACCCTTGTGACCCATAACATGCAGCCGTTCTCTATGCTCAGTACTGTACTCCTAGCCTGAGTGGGCAGAACTCTTCCCCCTTACATTGATTTAGCCAGCTTTTCAGTTTGTGCTGCTGCACCTGGGACAGTACAGGGTGCTTATCTGGGAAGCCTTTACTGGTGTCTGGTCAAGGTGTTCTGTGAATAATGCAATCTCCCATGGGAGCGCTGTAGCACCAGATTATCCTGGTACCAGAGACCATGTGATGACCTGAGGGTATCTGTATTGACATGCTGATGTCCTGCCTTATAGGCTATTCTGTACTCATAAATGGCTAATATCAAAGACCAACACTGTAGCCAAGCAGCTGCTATGGATAGCACACACTTGTTTGCATGGAAGAGTCCAACAAATGCCTGGTGATCTGTCAGAACAGTAAGAGGCTTCCCATATAGGCTCTGATAGAATTTTTTTATTCCAAAAATATTAGCTAGACTTTTTTTCTCTGAGAATAGCCCCGTTCTGCTTTAGTCAGTGCCCTGGAGATATATCCAGCTGGCTGTTGTCCAACATCACTCATGTTATGTGAAAAAACTCCCCCAAGCCTTATGCCAGGATTAATTCTTTGCCCAGGTCAAAATGAACAAGGAGCTCTTTGGACTTAAGTAAGTTTTTAAACTCCTGGAAAGCTCTCTCGTCTCTTTCCCTAATGCAGGGGTTCTCCTCTCTCAGGAGGTGATGCAAGGACTCTGAGAGGGTTGAAATGTTTGGGAGAAGCCTGCTATAATTTAACATATGTAAATATGTTTGAAGCTCAGCTGTGTTCTAAGGGGCTGAGGCCTGTTCAAATTCCATGACCTTGTCTGCCTTAGAGTGAATCCACTCCCTGTCTATCTTGTAGACCAGACAGCCCACTTGCGGTCTCACAAAAAAGCATTTACTTTGTTTTAAGTGAAGGCCCGCTGTCTCCAATTGTTGAAGTGTCGACAGATGTTCAGCATCACTTTTGCTTGTGATGACGATGCCATCAATTCTCACTACCACAGACAGGATATCTTTCAGCAAATTTTCCAAGGCCCTCTGGAAAATTCCAGGTGTTGACAATGTTCCATATGGCAATCTATTGTACTGGTGAGTGTTTATAGTTGTTACATTTCTGGGATATATAGTGCTCTGTTAAGATCTTTAGTAGGCCTTCTAATCTTTTCTCACCTGGTTTTGGGGTTGTAACAAACTCTTTAAGAAGGAGAAGATTTTACTGCAACAGTTGCGGAGGGAAAGTGCTGTCTGTCTATAATCTCATTTGCAATACAATAGTATTTCAGAATATTGCTGCCAATCCTCATTTTTTGCAATAAACGCTGCAATTTCCCCATACATTGCCATTTGTCTGCTTTTTCCTCATTGCCAGTTTTGTAAATGGACCACTCAGTACACAATAAACATATGTTACTCACAGTACTGCAGGCTCAAAACATGTTGCTTTAGTCACATTTGTACAAACACAGTGGGGGGAAAACACACCCTAACTTAACAGGAAAGGGGGCGTGGAGCATGGCTCCAGCCCATAATACTCTGAGTAACCCAGTTAACCCCTGGATGACCACTTTACTACACAAAACATAACCGTAACGTTTCAGAGGGGAAGGTGGTAGTGGTACAGCCCAGATGTAGTCACAATTTTGTTCTCCTTGAGAGAAGTTATACGGGGGTGGGGGTCAGTGCAGTGCTAGTCCAACTAGTCCGAGTGCTGCATCTAGCAGTGGTTGACAGCATATATGTCAGAGGAAGATGACTAGAGTGACCACATGTCCCAATTTTATAGGAACAGTCCTTATTTTTGGGTCTTTTTCTTATTACCCCCCACCTCACCTCCTGTCCCAATTTTTCACACTTGCTTTCTGGTCACCCTAAAGATGAAGCATCCCCATAATATGTTTAGGTCATAGGCCCCACTGATCAGGTCCTCCCCCTTCCACACCAGCGCCTCCCACTGTTCACGGGTCAGCTGTTCAGGGGTCAGGATAAGGCAGTGCAGGGGTGGATCTGTGTAGGGGAAGGAGGAGTGGGGAGGGGGCTGGGGCCTGGGGTGGAGTGGGGGTCAAATACCTCTGGGGAAATCAGAAAGTCAGCCCCTGTGGTTTAGGTAATCATGTGGTGTGGGTGTGACAGAAGGAAGCAATGTTAGCACTCCCAGGTGGAAGTGGCAACACGTTCACCTATTTGTTTTTGGACATAAATACTGAGGGAAAACAATGCTATTGTCATACCATAGCCGTGTTACTACACCAACCATGTGAGACACTTCTGCCCCAATGAAAAGAATCAAAGCCAAGTCCTCCTTTGAAGGTTCCTTAGGTTAAGTTTTGCTTCCCCTGTTTAGAGTAAGATACAATATTATCTTTATATATTTCCATCAGAGGTTTCTGATCATACCTTCGTATTAGCTTTGCCTACCAGCTTTCAGACATCACCCGCCTCCTCTGGAAAGCCTGTTACTTTGTCATGTGTTCTTCCATTTACCCACTAAAAAAAATAAACTGAATTTAAAGTTTAGATTAATTTTTAATCATTGGGATGAGAAAAAACAAAATATTTGGCTTAATTTCAAACAGTAATGAACTAGGAGCTGTTTACTTCTCAGTTATTTATCTCATTTTAGGACCCTTTATGACTCTTATTATAAGCATGGAAACTATCTCAATAGTAAAACCTGTCTGTTCGGTTTATAATCCAAATAATGCTATTTATGATTCAGCTCCAGTTTTATTGCTTCTGTTGGTCTCATTTCATAGAAGCATAGGGTTAGAACGGACCACCAGGGTCATCCAGTGTAACCCCCTGCCAAGATGCAGGAGTTGTTGTATTTAAACCATCCAAGACAGATGGCTATTCAGCCTTCTTTTTAAAACCTCCCATGAAAGAGCTTCCAAAACCTCATACATTTCATTTATTTCAATTAAAATACAAAGGAAAGATGCCTATCTATAGCTCTTGGGACCCTAACCATTGTTTAAAATACCATCCATACTGGAATAACCCTTCAGCAGCATAGCTCAGCCCACATACAACAACATAAAATTAACTTAACCAGCCAGAAATTCAAAGCAATAAAATATATCTCATTCCATCCATTGCCTCAGTCTTCCCAAAGCTTTCCCCAGAAAATAGATGGTCTATCCAGCCTGCCCTACAGGTCAAATCGATTCCAACTATTTGAGACTCTAGTAGTGAAAGACTTCCAGAGCCAAGGAGTCCTCAGAGAATTCCCTTCCAGCAGCCCCCTCTCTTGCATTCTAAGGGGATTCTCCGATGATCAAAACTCTGCTTGTTGTCAAGAATCAGAGAGGGGTAGCCGTGTTAGTCTGGAATTGCAGAAGTGACAAAGAGTCCTGTGGCACCTTAAAGACTAACTAAAGTATTAGAGCATAAGCTTTCGTGGGCTAATACCCACTTCGTCAGATGCATGGATGGGTATTAGCCCACGAAAGCTTATGTTTTAATACTTTAGTTAGTCTTTAAGGTGCCACAGGACTCTTTGTCATAACTCTGCTTGTGCGACATTGCCACGAGGAGTAGTTTTTTAAATACATTGATCCCAGGCCAGGTAGGTGTTTATAGGTAAAAATAAAAACTACCTTAAACTCAAAACAATGCACAGTTAATGAAGATTATGAAACACCAATAGCCTCTGCTCATGGAAAAAAATTGTTACACAACCTCACCATCTACTGGTTGGTGGATCAGCGTTGCCAGGCAGAGTAAGAATGGAACAATGATGCAGAATGAGTTCAGTTAAATAGAAAACACACCTATTTATTACTGGAAGAGAATGCAGAGATAGTTCCCCAGTTGGTGTTACAAACAGTTTCACTTTTCCCTGAGGCAGCAAAAACACCCACTCCCCCTGAACTTCCCCTGAGAGTTAAGTCCTGAGACTGGAGTCATTGCCGCATGGGAGGAGTCACCCCCATAGGTATGTGTGCCAAGGAACACCCAGTCACTAGCAAACTCCTTTTACAATACTCTACTTAATACATAGTCTGACATGTTCTTTACCAGATTCAGTTTCTAGCTGGATTAAAGGTGAATTGTGCTGACTTTCTGAATACTGTTTTCAAACTGAATCTGTTAAACTGCATTTAGACCAGGGTTTGCTTGGGAGTAGATAACTGTGCTACTGGAAACACCTTTCAGGAGTGACATAAAACAGCTAATATAGACTTTTGTGGTCATATACAAAAAATCCTGTTCTTTTTCTGCAGGAGTGGGATGTTAGCCCCAATATCCTAGCCAAATTCGAATTACATTCTGTCTGCATAAAATTCCCATACAGGTTCAGTTAGGTATAGTTTTCTTTTTTTTTTTTTTCAGTTTCTGGTCTAACTAGGTATACAGTGTTTGCCAATTTACTCCAATGATAGATCTTTATATTCCTTACCTACCTATTAAGGGGACTGTGCGACTTTTAAAATATTTGTACTACTTTGAGATCCTCTTATGAAAAGTAAAAGGGAAGTGCTAAAATATATTTGAACTAAGTAGATACAGTTTTCAGAAGACCTACTTTTTCCATATAAATGAGATGTCAGATTAACTGATCTTGGTGTCTTAAACAGTGTCTCAGCAGCAATGCAGTGGGCCAGATTCTGACCCCAGACCTGGTCTACATTACAAAGTTAGGTCAACAAAAGCTGCCTTCCTCAAGCTATTTGTGCATGTATCTACACTTAAATTTGTCTTCAGTAGACATAAGCACCCCTTTATGGTAATGCAGGAAAACCCCTCCCCAAAATAGTGTGGAGCCATGGTTGACTTACTGAGGTCAATGCAGTGCACATGCAGACATTATGCAGTCTGTGTTGACTCTAACAGTCCTCCAGCAGCTGTCCCACAATGCCCTGTGCCCTGAGACAGTGACCACTCTGGTCACAATTGTAAACTTCATTGCTCAGGGGTCACAGAGACTGAAAGCCAACCCTCCCTTTAAATCTGTCTATGTATTTTTGAAATTTCTTATCCTTATTTCCCACTTCACTGAGCACACCTAGCAACTTTGCCTCGTCGTGTGCGACTGCCCCACTGACCAAGCAAGTTCCATGAACTAGAGGCACTAGAGTAGACAAGAAGTACTGGCTCACCTCAGGGTGTGGGTAGAAGAGGTTGTGCAAGCACAGCTATGGATCAGACATCTGATCCGGCAGGTAGTGTAGCCGTAGCCTCAGGTGTATAAGTGGTGCTCCACCATCTGCAGCTGCTCTTTGAATCATAGAAGTGTAGCACCAGGACGGACCTTAATAGTTCATCTAGTCCAGTCCCCTGCACTCAAGGCAGGACTACATAACAGTCAGGTGTTTATCTAACCTGTTCTTTAAAATCTCCAAAGATGGAAATTCCACAACCTTCCTAAGCAATTTGTTCCAGTGCTTAACCGCTCTGACAGTTAGGAAGTTTTTCCTAATGACCAGCCTAAACCTCCTTTGCTGCAATTTAAGCCCATTGCTTCTTCTCCTATCCTTGGAAGTTAAGGAGAACAATTTTTCACTCTCCTCGTCGTAGCAAACTTTAAAGTACTTGAAAACTATTATCACGTCCCCCTCATTCTTCTCTTCTCCAAACTAAACAAATCCAATTTTTTCAATCTTTCCTCATCGGTCATGTGTAAATACCAACAATCTTGAATTTTTTTTGCTACATCCCTCAGCAAATTGTCCTTGAAGAAATCATTTTGTCCCCATTGTTGCCACACTTCCAACAGCTCTGCAAATACAGGAGAATTGTGCATCCTATATTTGCAGCTTTCACAAAAATAATGCAGAGCTCTGCCAGCTCAATCCCTATCAGAGATGGACACCAAAAAGTGCCACATGGGATTTTTATGGGATATGAATGGCATGATGGGATGGGAAAAGATGGACACTGGGAACTTCACCGCTAGCTCCCAGAGATCCCTGGGCACGTCATTTCTATCTCACAAATCAAGGCAAAAATTTTCCAAAATTTTTCAGATGCTGGTGCTTCACACACTGAGACACCTGCCTGTGGAGCACAGCATTTTGCATTGACACAAGCTCTTCTGATGAGTACACACAGTGCTGACTCAAGTAGCCATGTATGCACGCGAGTGACATACAAACTTCGGCAGCTGTACGCTGAAATAAATTGCATCAACCAAAGTTTGTAGTATACACATGACCTCAGTTACACACATGTAAATCAAGACGAATGCCATTGGAGTTACACAGATGAAATTAAGATGTGAACCTTACCCTGTGTGCAGTAGTTCGTACTAACATTTCACCCAAGACAGCTATAGGAGATTTTTGCTGCACATCATTCAGCACACGATTCTCCAGTGGAGAGAGAAGATTTTAGCTCCTCTCTGAAGTCAGTTTATATTCACTGCTCTTATAATTAAGCCATGGTGTTATTTTTCTGAGCTGCAGTGGATTAGTAATACAATGGCTTCGGTGAAAGCTGAGAAGTACTTCTCTGTGATGAGTTAGTAAGATGACAGAAGAATGAAAGGCTTAGTGATCCCACTTCTCAGCATTGGTTTACATATCTGAAAATAAAACCTTGAGACAGACTGAAGTCAGCTGATAGACATTTATTGTGTCCCCAAAAGCATTTTCACTGCAGGTGTAATAATAACCAAATTAAGTATATGCAGAAAGGGAGTGAATGTTCTAACAGCTCTCAGTTCAAGGACATTCACTGCAAGAAGTGGATACAAGTCTGGAAGAGATCTTTCATTCTTCACGACAAGAGGAAGAACAGCAATGAAATGATGCATATATCACACTGAAACTAATTCTGTCTGGACTTTATACTCAGTTTAACAGTAACTGTTTCAAAATGTAGCTGAAGTTCAGATAATCTCCTCTCTAAAATACAGTAAGTGCTTTTTTAAAATTTATAATTGAACAAAATATAAAAATGATTGGGCTATACTGAAATGTGCACTGCAATTTCCATAGAATAGATCCTGCTAAAAAAACGATCTTTGACAGGTTTAGTGAATGTGAGACAAGAAGTTTCTTGGCAAAATTAACAAAGTTTTTATTGATGCTTTTATAGTTCAGCACAGGTGTGTGTTTTTCAAGGCCACAATCCTTCAGTCCCTACTCAGGAAAAACTCCTGCTGAGGTTAGTAGGAGTTTTGATTGAACGACTGAAGGACTGAGCTCATATTAACATATTGGAGGCATGATTAATGTCATGGAAAACAATAGATTCAATAAATGATTCATGAATCATTAGGGAGCCAGTACACCCCCTCATAGAGGTTTAGATTTTTTTTACTAATATTTAATTTCTTTTTGTATAGTGCTGGGAACACTGTCAACATTTTCTGATGGCCAGGAAACTGGTTCTATTAGCTTCCTTTTGCATACCAGCAGGAAATAATCGCATATTTTTATTGGTGTTGTATTAAAATTTGGCTCAAGAGTTTTTAGAAGGTAGCTATAATGTGATGAGCCTTTTCTCTCTCTCTCTCTCTAGGTTTAGTATAACTCTGATTTGAATGAAAACTCATTTAATAACTAGAGGAAAAGACAAATAGGGCTGTAAGATGTTGATAAATTGGAGAGGGTTCAGAGAAGAGCCAGGAGAATGATTAAAGGATTAGAAAACATGCCTTATACCAACTGAGTTCTTTGGCTTTATCTATTCAGTTTAACAAACAGAAGGTTAAGGGGTGACTTGATCATAGACTAAGTATCTACATGGCAAACAAATATTTAATAATGGGCTCTTCATTCTAGCAGAGAAAGGTAAAACATGATTCAATAGCTGGAAGTTAATGCTAGACAAATTCAAACTGGAACGAAGATGCACATTTTTAATGGTGTGATTAATTAACCATTGGAACAATTTACCCAGGATCACAGTAGATTCTCCATTACTGACCCTTTTTAAATTAAGATTAGATGTTTTTCTGAAAGACATACTCTGCGAACTATTTTGGGGACGTTCTGTGGCCTGTGATGTACAGGAAGTCAGATAAGATGGTTATAAGGGTCCCTTCTGGCTGGGGATCTATGAATTACAGGCAGCTCCATGCTGCACATGGCATTTTTGTTTGACAAACTGAAGTCCAGTTTTCACAGATCAGTTGTGTGGGGGGAAACTTCCAGAACTCCAAATTTATGAATCCAGCCTGATGGCAACTGTGTTTCAATGGAGACTGGACATCCTGAGGCTGGTAATGTATAAATAAAGGTAAGGACTTGTCCTTTAATCAGATATCTATTTTGGTTTTTAATTCTACTCTGCAGGGAAAGTCACCAGCTAGAAGAAAGTAAGGGGAAGACACCGAGAGGAGATCTCCAACTGGGAACAAGGTCTTTCCCACCTTCAATATTATAAGGACCTTAGTGGGCAGTTAGGACTCCAGCACCCTTACTGAAGGTGGCTATAGAAGATAGCACAATGTAGGCACTAGATTCCCAGTGTCCTATAGATAGGACAATCACCTGCCTCGGTTCATATATAAATCAAACATTGTAAAAACACACACAAAGGAGGCCCCCTTTACATGTGAAAATCAACAGGAAAACAGGCCAATATGGGGATGTGAAACACACAGGAGTATGGAAAGATAATAAGATCTTGGGGCCTGCATGCCAGAAGGAAACCACAGGGAATTATCCTGACTCTAAGCACAAAAACAATGGCTATTGGGGTATAAGAGAAAGGCACAAGGACCCATCTTTTTACCCTGTACTTGAGGGGATAACCAGGTATTGCAGTTATGCCCACGACAATAGGATTTCAAATAACTTTAGCTGAAATGCTTCAAGAAAGGGCTTAGCTTTAGACAAAGTTAGCCTGTTAAAATTAAGTCTTAGTCCAGTAGAAGCCAGAAACACTTGTGTTTTATTTGTAGCTTGTTGTTCTTATTACCCTTGGTCGCCATCTCTTAAATCGTTCCCTTTCTAAATAAACATATATTTGTTTTACCATAATATACAAACATATATATATGTATATGTATATATAAACATATATATGTATATGTATATACATATACATATATATATATACACATATACATGTATATGTATATATAAACATATATATACAAACATATATTTGTTTTACCATAATCAGATTACAGCGCTGTATTGTCCTGTTGGAGCTGATACTCCATTCAATCAAACAAGCTGGTGTGTGTATACTATTCCCTTGGGAATAGCAAACCTGCTAATTACTGTGAGTGTCCAGCAACAGGGAAGGGACACTACAGGGAGATGCTTTTGGAGTCTCTTGAGGGCTGGGGTACACCTATTAACCTGCAGAAGTTTGCCATAATCCACCTAGAGATAGAAGGCCTCCTCAGTGGCTGGATCGTTAGCTAGGGTGAATCCACGGTTATGGGGCAAAATAATCCCCTGGGGGTTAGCCAGGAATGGAGGCAGTCTACCTTCCTTCTCTAGTTTAGTGTTTGCTTTATCTAGGGATGCTCTTATTAAGGGGGGGAGGGGAATATGTTATGTATTTGGTTGTCATGGTAATAGCACCTTGTTGTTGCTATGGCAACTGACTTAGATTATTAGAGGATAGCCCAGCCCGTTTTGGCTGGTTTGGTTAGTTCAGTGTGTGGCAATAAATGGCTGCTTTTAAGGTTCACAACTCTGTGTCTGAAGTGATTTCTTCCTAAAACTACTGCACCCCCAGGGCAGAGGGGAAGTTGGTGCCTATGGATCAGGGCCTAAATGACAACAATCAAATGCTTCAACTGGTTTTAATCTGAATCATTCCATTCAAGTCAATTTACACTGATTTACTCTACGTGAGGATCTGGACCACAGTGCTTTTAGCACAAAGACATATGTCTAGTAAGGAACAGGATGAGAGCATCAGACTCATGTCTCTTATAGTCTAATCCAGTGGTTCTCAGCAGGTGTGTGTGTGTACCCCTGGGGGTAAGCAGCGGCCTTCCAGGGGGTACATCAACTCATCTAAATATTTGCCTAGTTTCACAACAGGCTACATAAAAACTCTAGTGAAGTCAGTAGAAACTAAAATTTCATACAGACAATTACTTGTTTATACTACTCTATATACTGTACACTGAAATATAAGTAGAACATTTATATTCCAATCAATTTTATGTTATCATGATATGTTAAAAATGATGAAGTACACAATTTCAGTAATAGTGTCCTGTGACACTTGTGCATTTTTGTGGGACTTTTGTGAACAGTTTTTAAATGAGATGAAACTTTGGGTATGCAGGACAAATCAGACTCTTGAAAGGGATAGAGTACTCTGGAAACAGTAAGAACCATTGGTCTAATCAATCCATTATACATATAGCAACCACTAGAACCCATGTTTACCACTACACTGCTCTCTATTCTATCTCACAATGTTGACTTCAGTGGGACAAGTCATGAAGATGAAGTTAAGCATGTGCATTAGAATTTTTACAATGGGGGAACTGATGATTGGCAGGCTGTTCAGGAGAGACCAAGTACTGAAGCAAAGGATTGTGAAAGTCAGGACTGAGGCTACATATAGAAATTTGCATGGGTTCTGGCCACTACAAAAATTACCTAAATTAAAAAAAAAAATGTATTATTGCCACAAAATTCAGAATATAAATGCACAAAACCCTAGCATTCTGTAGCAGTCTGGTTTTTATATTTTCCCTTTTCTGCCCCATAAAAGTCTGCACTAAAGAAAAAAACGGTGGCATGTACTTAACAGTAGACATAGTTTCAGTGTTTGGCTCTATATTAATCCTTCAAGTTTCTCTCTCACAGTTTATGATGTCATCCTGATTTTACTCTGGACCATTTACCCTTTCCCATATGCTCCTAGAAGGAAATGTGCATGGACTCAGGAACACTGCAAGACATATGATATTCAACAATAAGAAACATTTTCACGAGACCCAAAAGAAAAAAAAAGAAAAATTGAATGAAGATTCTGGCTGGCTTCCAGTTTTATTCTTTCATACAAAAATGCGTAAACATCATTAATTCAAAGCTTTTCGTTATGGGAAGAAACTTGCTTTTTGGTGATTTACTTTCTCTGAATCAGAGATTTCACTGTGGATTTTTATATGCCTTATGATTACTTACATTTAAGTGTTTTATTTATCTTGAACATTGCACTTCATTTATAAGGATTTTTAAGCTTTATGCAGACCAACATCAAGGTTCTACAGACAAGTCTTGTTTTTTTGATGTTCAATAAATGTAGACGCACGCGTGATATGCAATGGGGGCCTGTATGAATTATATTACATCAGGTTATGTATATATCAAATAACATGATGTCACTATCTGAAACAACAGAATGTGATATTCATGGCCTATCAGCTAGAAGACTGCAAATTAGGTACAGGTAATTGTCTGAACACAATATAATGGTTCCCAGATATTTTTCCTATGGACTGTTTAAGAGCAAAGCTATATGTGCTGATTTCTCCCTTGCGACTCTGTATACAGGAAGATCCTGGAAGAATGAGAGAACAGTTTGCTACTTCAGTCAAAGCACAGAGAGCAAAAACAGGGTCTCCAGGGGCTAGTCTGCCCATGAATCAGAAGGTGAAGGCAATAGAAAGGGAGATAGCAAAAACAGAAAAGAAATCATGTGAATTATATAAACCAGATTTTCATTGTGAGTCAATCAAAAATGTTCAATTAGTCTGTTTGGGCCTGTAAAACTTGGCAAAAAGATAGTTTATTTGAATTCAACTCCCATAACCAAACTGGCAACCCTTACAAGAGGAAACCACAGTTCTCAAAAAGTATTTTTACATTCTTTTTCTTTAAGCCCAATATTTATGAAAACCACATTACAAAGACTTTGCCCTACTTCTCATTGATAAACAATATTTCTTGTAAACACCTCTGAATGTGATCCCACAGACAAATCCAGCAAGAAATTCAATCATTGCTAGCTTTGTTTAAAAATGTAGGGGAAATGGCCCCAGGCTCCCCTCTGTGTTGTATTTGAAGGGGAGTCTGCTGAGTGCAGAAATTGCATTTTGAGGGCTCAGTGTGGTCCAGAAATCTAGAGGGAGCATGAAAGGGCAGGGCAGAGGAGTGGGCTGGTTTCCTCTGAGTTCTCCCCCTGTGCCCTGAAAGCATAAAGCTGTATTAACTGGTGCTACTTCCCTCTCTGTGCTGCAGAATTCCAAAACAGTGGCTGTCCAGAGGGCAGCAGTTGGGGAAGACCCTCCAAGTGGTGCTTAATTTGTAATGAAAGGAGTACCAGAAATCAAGTAATTATTTTCCTTTCATAACTGACAAGGCAAGCTTAGAAGTGCCAGGGCTGTAGACTGCCAAACCTAGAGGTGCCAGGGCTCAGCCTGGCACAAATTAAGTACTGCCTCTAAGCATGACATTTTGGGGTCCAATACGAGGTGATAGGGCCAAATAGTAGAGGGAAATCCATAACTTCTTCTGAAAGAGGAACCCCCTGCCTTACAAAAGAATTCATAGGAAATGGATTTGAAACTCATGGAAGCACCTCGCCTATCTGTAGGAAACTCAAGCATAGGAGAGAGTGGAGCTGATATAAATTAATTTGGGGGACAAGATTTTAATTTTGCCACTGACATCCAAAGAGGAGTAAGGTTTTTATTCCAAAGTCCTTGGTGGTAGAGTTGGTCAAAATTTGTGAAACAAAAAGATTTTGATACATGTTCAGAAAGGCCATTTTTCAAACAAATATTGCAAAAAGCCTATTCACTTTTCAAAATTTGTCACAATTTTTCCTCTACATTTTATCAAAAACATTTTTTTCCACTAACATCGCCCTATTTGTTTATTACTGTGTTTTTTTAAACCTGTATCTGATTAAAAATGGATTTTTAAAAATTAACAAATTTTAGATAAAAAATGTTTCAAACCCTGAACATTTTTTTTTAAAAAAATCAATTTGTTTTCATTTTTCCCCACTAGTTCTACTTTGTGACATGCTATGGACCTAATCTTGAGAGGTTCTGAGTCCATCATTATTGCATTGCATCAGCAACTCTCAGGATCAGGCTCACATCCACTAGCACAGTGAGCATAAAAAAGGTTGAGTGAGGATCTCTCATGCTCTGTTTCAATACATTTTACAGAACCAATGAAAATACAGTTGTGCTTTTTTAATGGATGACTTTCTGTTCATATTTGTTTATCTCAAATTGACTCAACGTATTCAGGGGGTGATTCCAAAAGCAATGGGATTTCTGTTCTTAAATCCTTAATGCAATTTTGAGAGTCTCCCCTTCAGATAAGTTAATGAATAAATTCAGTTAAGAAATTGCAACATTAATGAACTTTCACATGAGACCTGACATTTTAGCTGCAGTCAGAGTGAATAACGTACATTTCCATTTAATATAAAGATCCAGTTTATGGCAGGTCTCACTTATAGGCTGATTTCTTTTTTGTCCAGAGTACTTACTATATGTGCATATAGGCATGGAACTGCCTTTTCTGTTTCCTTAGATAAGGCTCCTTTGGGGATTATGATCCTCCCACAGGATAATGAGCAGTAAGCTATAACATTTGCACATCATAATGTATAATCATATTTCACTTTTCACTCATTTTTGGATACGAAAACTGCCATTTATTCCACAGGTTTCTCCTAACAGGCCCTGTATTTAAGGTAGGGTGACCAGATGTCCCCGATTTTATAGGAACAGTCCTGATATTTGGGGCTTTGTCTTATATAGCTGCCTATTATCCCCCACCCTCATCCCAATTTTTCACACTTGGTATCTGGTCACCCTAATTTAAGGTAAGATTGTGGCACACCTACCTGCCTGCACAAAGGTTGAGGGGGACATAACTGAGCACTGCCCCTCTCAATGGTTCGCAAATAAACTCTCAGGCCAGGTCTATACTACCTGCCAGATCGGCTGGTAGCGATGGATCTATCAGGGATCGAGTTATCGCATCTAGACTAGACGTGATAAATTGATCCCCAAGTGCTCTCCCTATTGACTTCCTCCACAAGAGGCGGAAGCGGAGTCGACAGAGGAGTGGCAGCGGTTGACTCACCGCCGTGAGGACACTGAGTTAAGTCAACTTAAGATGCATCGACTTCAGCTATGCTATTTGCATAGCTGAAGTTGCGTATCTTAGCTTGACCTCCCACCCGCCATGTAGACTTGGAATCAGTCTCTCTCTTAATCAACAAGAGCCTTCACAGCACTACAAATGGGAAGAATATTAATGAAAAGTGAAACTTTGTTAATGTCTTCACTCTAACAGTGAAAGAGAGAAAACATTCTAACTGACCTTATTTTTTAGTCTTTTAAGCAAACTTTTTTTAAATTTCTAGCTGGGAAGAAAACAGCAGGTTGCTTCAGGGTGTTGTTGGTTTGTTTTTGTTTTTATAGGTGTTGCTTTCAAAAAAAGAAAGTAACCGGTTTTCTTCTTTAAAACAGATGAATTCTATGCTTGTGAAAAGGTCTGGACTCACAGCTTTGGAAAACTGGAATATCCTATTTATCCACAAAAACAAGTACAACAGCAGTGCAAGTTTCCACACACTGCCCCTCCAACCCGTCTTACTCTGTCTTGATCTGTATTGGGAGGGATCATCCTCTTGGAGGGAAAGAATATTTCCATCTCCAGTCAGCTACAACACATGGTCTTTCTCCCTAGACTGCCGGCAAGGATACCAATTAGTGCTAACTGTGCTTTGAGATGATGAGGATCTCTAACAAGAAACTGGGGCCTCCAACTAATTTCACACAAAGGAAACCACTAAACAACTGTCAAACTGAGACAATTTTTAGTTGCCCCAAATGTGAGCTGGATTTGAACTGGGGACCTAAGAATAGAAGACTCAATAACTCATAAATAGTTAATCCCATAAACCAACAGTCTTCGGAAAAGCTGCCACACTATTATTCACTTTTACTAATTAATATATGCAGTGTCCTGTCCATTAACTGAGTCACTTCTGATTTTATTATACTCTTATTTTCAGGGAAACATGTTTCATAATATTGCCTCTGTGTTTTCAAAAAAACACATTTAATACTATGTAATTAACAATAAATGCCATTAAGAAGCTGAAAAAGTCTTCAGAAAAAAATCATACTGTCATCATAAAACACCTCTGGCTTTCATATGTAGAAATTCTGGTTTTTGTTGATGGTGGATTTGACTCTGGCAGTCCTGGTGCCAGCTCATGCCAAGGCACTGTGCCTAACTGAACACTGAACTTGGGAGAAGGGGTGGAGCCTAGGGCAGAGCAAGGGTGGGAAGAGGCTAGAAAGGGTGAGGACTTGAGGGAAGGGGTCAGGTGGGGGCGGGACTTGGGGGAAGAGTGGGGTTTTGAGCACCCCCAGGGCCCAGGCACTGTCCTCCAGGCTCCGTGCTTGTTCTCTGATGCAGAGCTGGCTTCCAAGATCTCCTGGAACATGTCAGCCTGAGTCCTTTTCTTTATCCTCATTATGTAGCTCAGGCATTCTGTGGGTGTGGAGGGGGAGACTATGAAGATCACAATTGCAGAAGCTGTACATACAACACACAGAAGTACCATTGTCAGTGTACTCACAACAGAAATCAAAACTTAGGATACTGAACTCACTCCCTTTGATCCTCCAAAGTTATATGCCCTACATCCTCCCCTCTCTTTCCAATTGGTACAGCACGGTACCAGTTATGGCACCAGCCACGGTGAGTATGGCCCTTGGGGGCATGAGGGGTTGGGAAAATGAGCAGCGGATAGCTGACAGGTAGGAGTATATTTGTACAGGACAATGGAACTGAATACTGGCACTGTTTTCCACAGGCAGTGGTGATTTTAGCTCAGATCTCACTCCTGAGAACAACGGAGGCAGAGAGAGCACAGCTGCTGCTGTTTACCGATGCCACCTGGGTCTGTATGCTGCTCACCTGTGTACTTCCATGGTACCTACTGAAGTAATCACTGAATGATGTGGAAAAGTAGCCTACCACAGTGGAAGAAGTGAAGCAGCCCTCCCAAGAAATCTTTGGCAGAGAGTTGCAGAGAACCACCATGACAATTTCATCAAGATCTCTACAGAGGATTCATGGGACATTTTGGGGCACATAAACAAACTTCTCCGCATGGCCCACCTCTGCAAACTACAGAGGGGAATGAGAAGCAGATAAGCAACCAAGAGAGGTAGAGTTGCTCACTACTACCACAAGTGACAAAGAATAAATCAACAGATATGTGCTGCTACTTTGGGGATTCCATCCTGGTAATTTCAAAACAAACTGCATATTGACCAGGGGGTCCTTCCTCTACATCAGGCTCATCCGTGCTCAATTCTCAGGACTGGCTGGACTGTGGTGGAGTCAAAAACATGTCTTCGCTTGCTGAGCAGGTGGATCCCCCATTCACTTGTCCCCATACTTCTCCTCTTCCTCGTCTACTTCCTAACTGTTCACAGTGGAGGCCTGTGACTCTGGGTGCTCCGAAGTACCTATGGGGTTCTTGGGGGTGGTTGTGGGATCTCTGCTGAGGATGGCACGCAGCCCCATGTAAAAGTGGCAGGTCTGCAGCTCTGCACCAGATCGATTATTGGCTTCTCTGGCCTTCTGGTGTACCTGCCAGAGCTCTTTGGCTTTCACATGGCACTGATGTTGTTCCCTGTTGTAGCCCTTCTCCTGTGTGCCCAACGCAATCTGCTTGTAGATTTTGATGTTTCTATGGCTGGATCAGAGCTCTGCCTGCACAGCCTCTTCTCCACACAGACTCAGGAGATCTAACACCTCCTGTGTGCTCTAAGCAGAAGTGTATCTGCAGTGTGCAGCCAGCATAGACAGCTGGGCGGTTGCACACAGCAATGGAGAGCTGCTAGGTTTGCTCTCTAAGTGGGCAACCAGAAAAAGGAATTTCAAAAA
Organism: Dermatemys mawii; assembly: GCA_007922305.1. Lineage (NCBI taxonomy): Eukaryota > Metazoa > Chordata > Testudines > Dermatemydidae > Dermatemys > Dermatemys mawii. The sequence goes on along the minus strand of ML677341.1, from coordinate 43,603,195 downwards.
TGTGCAGGGCTTTAAAGGAGAGAGGCACCTTCATGTCTACCTGACCCCTGGCAGTAGAGTTCATAAGTCTGACCAAAGCAGTCACTTTAAGGCATTGTGGGACAGCTCCTGGAGGCTAGTAACAGTTGATGTAGGTAACACAGTGTGTACACTGACACTGCATCGACCTAACTACATCAACTGTGACTCTATGCCATCCAGGAAGATTATTAAATTGGCAAAGTGGGGCAGTTATGTTGGTGGGAGAGAAATGTAAGTGTGGACACACCCACAGCTAGATCAGCATAAGTTACCTAGTGTCAACTTAATTTAGTTAGGACCAGTCCTAAGAATGTTAATTCCCCACAGTCAGGGGAGAAACATCATGTGTGAAATGCTACTTTACCACAATAGCTGTTTTCTTTTCCCCCCAAGGACGGAAAGACAAACAAACCATTGTGGACAAAATACTTTGTTGAATGCTACCCCCACACCTTTGGAAAGGATACATACACATGCCCATGTCCTATCACAGTTTGAATGCTGGGAGAAGGGAATAAAAATTCCTGTCAAGGAGAAACTGGTACCTTTATATTGTGTGGAGTCAGAGGCAAAAATTCCTAAATATAACCAAAAGATCCAAGCTAAGCAGCTTAGGGGTTAGCCCTGAAGAATGTAAAATCTTGCTTATTGTAGAAGTTTGTATTGCCTTTTGAACTTAATATTGTACCTCATTTGTGCATATATGGTTACCTGATTTAACATTGTAAATAACTCATTTCTTTTTCTAGTTAATAAACCTTGAATTCATTACAGGATTGGTTACCAGCATTGTCTTTGGTTTGAGATCTGAGGAACAACTGAGCTGGGATAAATGACTGGTCCTTTGAGAATGGAAGTAACCTGAATATTGATGTGATTTTTGCTATAAGCAACCATGTATCAAAGTCCAGTCTGGACACTAAGGGGACTGTCTGTGACTCCATGGTAAGACTGTTATAGTGCTTTAGGAGTTCACTCTTGTCACTGGGTTGGTGAAATCTAATAACAGAATATATAACCAGTTTGGGGGTTTTGCCCTGCTTCTTGACAGTCTGCCCTGATGATAGCACTCAGGATGGTGAGTCGCTCCAGAGAGCATGACACAGGAGTTTAATAAAATTCTTTAGTTTAAGTGTACCAGCCTATATTTTCAAACCACTGCAGTTAAGCCTGGAGACTAAGGACATGTAGATTAGAGTCTTCAGCTAGGCAGAGTGAGAACCACCTGTAACAAATCTTTTATACTTCGAATTATAAATACACGCCTTTTGCTAAGTAGCCTCTCTACAAAATAGGAGGATTGGAGAATCAACGGCAATTTAATTTGCTGTCTCAAAATGAAAGACATATGTGGATGTAGCATCCATTAGCAAATTCACAGAACACTTCACACATTAAAATTATTGTCAAAAATGTTTATGTCTCAAGGAAGTTTATAGTTAGTTTTGTTGCTAAATTCATAAGCGTTTTTTTCTCTATCTTCTGTGTAAGGAGAATTTAAACTTCAAATCTTACACTGGAAAAGCTGTGGAATAGCAAACATCACCAAGTTCACAGTCAGTGTTTCATTCTTTCATTCCACGGGGAGTTCCTGTTTCATGTGTTTTTCATTTTAAGTTCTGCTTCCTTGAATGCTATTTCCTCTCATTTGGTTTTCACCAAGGTCAAGGAAATCTTTAGCAAATAAAAAATGTCAACATCCAGTCGTGTACTGGAAATCTGCCCATCCAGTGTCTAAACAATATCTAGTTTTAAAGTTAAGACATTCATATAGGAGCCCTATATATGCTAACTAAAGTGCTACAGAAACCTCCATTGGGATTCTCATGCATAGTTAAATATACAGTAGACTAGCTAGCCATCAAATGTGAGATCCTTTGTCTTGACTAAGTGCTGCAGAGATCAGCAGTTACCAGAGATTAGAATTCTGGCAAACAAGCCTCTCCTAGGCCCTCTTGATAAAATTAGGCCCAGACCTCCTCCACTGACCTATTTTATATCGGTGTCAAGGTTGCAAAGGCCCCTACTTAAGACAAAAAGTAGGAAACTCCATTAAAAATATTAGGATAATGTTACAATATTATATCAAAACTATAGGAACTAAGACTCCACAAGGCTCTCACCATCCTTTTTGCATGTCTTGTGAAAGTTACCTATAGAATGAAAACTTGTGATTTAGTACTAAACCTTATTAACCGCAGCCAGGCATACTGTTCAAACTGCATGAAAATGGAGAGAGGCACCAACTAACGGCATTTGCGACAGGTGGATATGGGATACTTTAGTAATGGAGCTCACTTGGCTCAGCAAGGGTATATATAGACTTTGGAATGCAGCTTGTCCAGTAATTGTTAACATTTGGACATTTTTTGAAGCAAAGTGTTCAGTGGAGTCCTGGGTCAAAGCCAGAAACTTTGGACATATTTGCCCATTTAGCTAAATGCATGAGCTAGTAAGAACTCCTTCTGATGATAATTGAAAAGGGCTCAATCCTCTAGTTACTTACACACATGGTTAACTTCCATCACCGACTAGTCATTGTGTGAAGTTCAGCACATGCACAAGGTCTTTGCAGGATTGAGGCCAAAGTCAGAAACCTTGCTAGATTCAATTAATGTTACATGATAATAAAATGAACAAAAAAAAAAATCACAGAAAAAAAAAAAAGAGGTAACTAATCATTTTACTGGGACAACATTAAACAAGTAAACTATGTTATGCAACTGCTATTAATGTTAGTAAACATTTCTTTGTAAAAAAAGAAAAAACGATGACCATCCGTTATTGACTCTGAGTCAAAAGGAAAATGTCTCAGCTATGTGTCTAGGCTCATTGGAGTAGGCCACATACACATTGTCATCGGAGAGAAAGAGAAAGACTGAAGTAGTATGGGAGCACGGTGTGAAGAAGATTTCAAGACAGAAACTGGACAACCTAGATAGCAGCAACAGAACAGAAGATTGCTGGGGTATTAAGGAGAGATACAGACTGCTTCCTAGAAGATACATCCAGATTTACCAGTATTCCTATTGCAAAGAGAAAGAAGAGGATACCTACAATAAGATTAAGTAAAAGCTGCAGTAACATTTTACAATAATGCACTGAGCTTCTGAGAAGTTGATAACTTACCTACAGACAATCATACAAACACCTGAAATCTTTGAGAAATCCATTTACAGGGGCTGCCTCTGCCTGAGACCAAAATTGTCAATTATACTTTGTTCTGGGAAGTATGTAGGACAATAACCAGGAGCGACCGACAAACATGCCGACTGCATGAAAGGTGAAGATATTCAGAATTTTCCCTGTTGCTGAACAGATGGAAGTTCCAGTGACAATATTTGCGCTAAATAATTATGCTGGGACCTGTAATGCAACAATTGTCCAAGATCAGCCATTTCATTCTTTGTGAGGCTCTGGGATCATTTCCTTGCAGGAAGCACCAAAGCTGGTGTAATTGCTGCACAAGAGGTTCTTGCTCGTGCATAATGATTCAGGGCATATATTGGACCTTACTATATACTAAGACCACTTTATATCACTTTGGCAATGTAAGAGGGCCAGAGTAATGTAAAGGAACTGTAGCGTAAATGAGAATAAGATCACTGGGCCAGAGTCTCAGTTGGTACACATCAGTGTTGTGCCACTGAAATCAATGGAGTTACACTAATTTACACCAGCTGGGAATCTGTTTCTTGATATACTGAACAAGGTCCATGACAAGCATTTTGTTTAAAAATGCAGAGCTTGATGAACTGCCTGGTTTTGTGCAAACTTTCACATCCTGGCAGGAGCTTTTATGGCACCATCATCTAAGTCGTATCTGTTTGAGCATCACTGAGGACATTCCTATCACTCCTTCTTAGAGCATCTTGTTTAATTTATTGTCTTTCATCTGCTTGCAAAAAGCAATGAAGTTTAATTGAGTTGGTGGGAGAAGTTGAAGGTCCTTTTCACACTCACATGTTTTATTTTTGTTGCTGTTTGTACAGGTGCAATGGACAAGCCTTATTGGGTGTATTCCTAAGGAATGGGAATTGACACATGCCACTTGAAATTATTTGAAATTAGATCTTCAACAGCTCATAAACAGGGAGCTGTTTATGATTTTTTTTTTAAGACTGCAGATCGAAACATGAAGTGCTCCTTTTGCACACACATACACATGTAACTAACATTAACCTAAGTTATCTTGGTGTATTGTCAGAACAGACCCCTTGAACTTATTTTCACTAAATCATTCCATTAGCAAAGACACACACACACACACACCCATCTTCAGAATCATCCATCTTATTTGAAAATTGAAACAAAAGGATCCAGTGTAAACATCAAGAGATCAATAATCTACTAACCCAGTTAAGTTAATGTTCCCAATAAGCTTACAAGTAGAACATTCCACAGTGTCTGGAAACATTAAATGAACAGAGAAAAGCCATAGACAAACTTATTATGAAATAACAAAAATTGGAATTAGAATATCTTTGTGGGCTAGACTGTCTGCTGGTGCAAACTGGAGAAGCTCTGGGCTCGTCTAGACTACCACTTTAGTTGAGGTCATTTACAAACTTTGGGATGTGAAAAAAATCCACCCCGAGTGGTTTAAGTTACATTGACTTAAAGCAGTGTCTCAACCGTGTTCTTGGCAGGAGACATGCTCACACCAACATAGCTTCCATCTCTTGTGGAGGGGAGAATGCTCTTCTCTTGTTGAGGGGAGAACGCATCTTCACCTGTGCCGATGTAGCTTGTAGTGGTGAAGAAAAGCCCCCTGTTTATTTCAATTAAGACATGCCAGTTTATATCACTTAAAGACATGAATGGCCCCAGTAACTTTCATTTGTTATCAATCTCAGCTGAAGAATTTGTCAAAAATTCTTTTGGAACAAACCTTCATAAAGCACATTGCTACTTTTACAGCTCTCTTACTGTCTCCTGGTTAACTGCCAAGAATATACCATTCCATGTTAGGTCTGTTTTCTGCAGAGGTCTCAAGTTCTATTTTCAAACAAACGGGAGTGGGGGTTTAAGGACTCATGATCAGCAGTTATCTTACATATAGCATTTTTAACCTAAGAAAATGGACTCTGATATTTGCTAAATAATTTCTTTTTAGCAGGTTTTTCCTCCTTCCTTGCAATTACAGCATTTAACTTTTTAGTACCTTGGTGTCCTTTGTTTAAGGATGCCATGGGCTAGTTAACTTCTACAGTCTGGACTCTGTTCTGCATCCATTACACATCCCAACTTCTCACTGAAGTCAGTGTTGGAATTCACCCCTGCATCAGTGCAGAGCCTGACACAGGGATGGTGTAACAGGGTCCACTCACCCCTCATGAGTGCCCCCTTGGCCGAGTGCATGTGCCTGTTCTTGTTCTCTGACTGTCCATACTCTAGGATAGAGCAGCACCCTAGGGCTCCCTCCCTGGAGACAATGATTTTGCCCTCTTGAGCTTCCAGGCTACAGCTCTCCAGCTGTCCCACTGTAGTTCAGTTCTCCTGCTGGGGTGTCTCAATATCCAGGCCACTTCCCCACAGTGGCTAATGGAGGGTGGGAGGAATCTGGACTCACCCACTACTCCAGGTCCCAGTCCAGGGACCCTGCAGAGAGCAGCTGTCTGCTGTGTCCCTTTAATTATATTGCACGGCTTTTCAAGGGTGACCAGACATTCCATTTTTAAAGGGACAGTCCCATATTTAAACCCACCTGCAGGTGTCCTGATTTTTTCTTTAAAATGGGCAAATTGTCCCATATTTTCGGTCTCCTCTTCATCTCCTCTTCTGCTTGGTCCTGATGCTGGCTGGATCCCTGCTTGTCAGCTGCCCACTCACCAATGGTGAGTGGAGGGGTCCAGTGGCCGATGATGGGGGTGGTGTACAAGGCTGGTGGCAGGGCGAGGATATAGTGCACAGGGCCAGCTGCTCGCCCGGCTGGTCCATCAGCACAGCCCCCACTGCATGTCAGCTCTTGGCCTGCAGGGTCCCACCCCCCATCCCATTTCCAGCCAGCACTGTGAGCTGCAGTGGCTGGTGAGTGTGAGCAGGCGCCAGGCGGTGGCCAGTTACGCGTCACCTCTGCTGCCCACTCATCAGCCTTTACTTGCTTCCCCTCTCGCTGTCCTCTCCCTGCTTCACCCCCAGCCCTGCTCCTCCTCCATATTCCCTCTGGTGGAGTGTGTCCGACTCCCAGTGCTGTGCGGATAACCAGCCCCTGACCAGAGTGCTGAGCTCAGCAATAGACTGGCATGCAGGCTCCTTCTTTCCTCCATTACCCCTGGCTAGACCAGCACCCCGGAAAAGCACAAGATCAAGCCCTGCACGTGCCAAAGCCCTGCACAGCACTGGCATGGGGAAGCCTCTCTGCTCCTATGCTAAGCTCTGGAGTGGGGTGGGGTGGGGAAGCGATTTCCAGCTTCTTCGTGCCCCAAACCTGCAGGTTCCACAGCAGTGTCCTGGGCAGAGGCTTAGCATCCTCTTCATGCCCCACCCCCCAGCCTTGAGTCTGCCCCCAGTGACCATGGGGTTGCACCTTCCCCTGCCGAGCCACCTCTCTGGCCAGATTCGCTGAAGTCCCTGGAGTCCGGTTCTCTGGGCCCTGGTGCAGAAGGCATCCTTAGGGCTTAACCCCTTCCTGCCCACACTGTAGCCAGGGGACAGGAGGCAGCTGGGTTGTGTTGGTGGCCAGCAGCAGCCTGGAGGTGTTATCTGCCTTTTGACACTGTGTGGGCAGGAAGGGACAAGCTGCTTCTAGCCACACAGAAGCAGTTGGGGTGGGGGTGAAGATGAGCTCTGCAAAGACACAGACCAGGTCATCCCTTCCTTTCCTCCTTCTCCCCTGCAGCTGAAAGCAGCTTCCAGCCCTGCCCTTCTGCACAAGGCTGAAAAGCTGCTGCAGGCCACTTTCTGATATGAACCCAGGAATAAATCTGGGGAAGGGGACATGTGACCTTGAACACCCCCCCCCCCCCACACACACACATGTTGCCTCAGGAAGTCACAGTGTCAGGTACCAGGCAACAGCCCATCCTGGCAGTCCAGGTAGGCATGGAGGGCAGAGTGTCAGGTCAGTCAGTCACACCTCCTCCCCCCATGTGAGAGAGGAGTATGTGAGTATGTGTCACCCCTCCACAGGTGAGCCCTAAATCCTTAAAGATAAGAAGGTAAATAAAAAGAATCCAACTACACAGTATTTCTTGTTAACAAGAGCTCAGTCAACTTCATGTTAATTTGAACATTTGTACAATTGATTGCCATTAAACTTGCTTGAATACAAGTAATTTTACCAAGTGTCCCATATTCAGCATAGGAAAATATCATCACCCTAGGCTTCTCTAATTCCCTGGGCCACTTCCCCATGCCATCTTCTCCCTTACCTCAAGGCCTCGTGCTAATGGAGTCCCAGCAACCAGCTCAGGGATCCTTCTCACTTTCCCCAGCTTCTGGCAGCACTGCCTTGTCCAGGGGTCTGTAGCTCTGACAAACATCCACACACCATCTACACCCCTATAGCTCCAGCAGGGAACTGAATTTTCTCTGGTCCTGCAGCTCTTATACTAAGTTGCTGGGTCCTGATTGGCTGTGTCCCGCACAGCCACTCTAGGCAGCTTGGAAGACCTCTCTACTGCCTTTTTTGGGGTGTAGGGTGTGGTAAGGCCACGAAGCCTCCAGCAGGGGGCCTCAGAGGGTCTGGTATACCTCCTCACAGATGGACAGCACAATTGCATATCCTAATCCTGAGGCTGCTAGCAGCTGACTCTTCTCTAACTTGTAGCTGGCTGCCTGTGGCCACTCTCAGCGTCCCCATCACTGGGCAATAACAGGTCTGCTCAGCCAACTCCCATCCTTTCTCCACCTTGAAGGGAAGGCTTTCTACACCAGGGACATTCCTTGGGGGGAAAGTTTCTGCTGTTTTCTGACCACTTTGTATGGGTATCGCTGGCATAGCTTTTTCCTTGTCTAGACAAGGAAAATAAGTGGGTTTTTAGAAAAACATGCTAGCTCATACACTTTAATTAAGCGCTGTTTAAAAACATATTAGCACTTATCACAGACAGGTTTCTACACCTTTAAAATGTGTTAGCTGGTCTCGGTCAACTTTGTGCTCTCCCCTAGTGTCAATCAACCAGCTAACGCATTTTACAAGTGTGAAACCCATCGACAATAAGTGCTGATACACATTCCCACCACACCTAATTAAATTATTTTGGATAATGTTTTATTTTTTTAAAAAAAACATTTTTATACGCTAGAGAAGTCCAACATGACAGCATGGCAAGTGCAAATTCAGCCCAAGGAGAGGTTTGTTGCACACAGAATGCAAGATCTTATCCTTTTGCAGGCTGGCAGTAATTCTTTATAGTTAGTGCTGCATAACTTTTCTTGTTAAGAATTTTAGTTTCTTATAATTTTGTGAAACTTTAATCACAGTTGATCTGAAATTTTCCGTGCTAAGTGGATGCCTCGGGCTGAGTTTTTCTGGAACGCTCCAGCAGAAATAGATCAACCATTTGTGAGAACAAGGTTAGAGAAAAATATTTTGTTTTGCCAAGATTAAAAAATTATTACAATGGTTTCCTTGAGAAGATCTAGCACATCCACACTTTAGAGCAAGGACTTGAAATTTATCAGGGTGGCATGCTGCAGTTAGGGAAGTGCTTTTTGCTGTCCTTGTAAAAATTCACCCAAATCTGGCAACATTATAATCATCTGAAAACTGCCATTTGCAAATCCTCAGCAGGGGTTTGTCAGAGGCTGGCAGCTACATTCAATGAAGATTCCATCTGCAATGAGCATGCTTCAGCCCTGTGCCGCAGAAGCTGAGCAGGACTTTTCCTTCAATTGCTTCTTCCAGCAGCGGATGGCCGCTATGCTTCCCAGCATTGGAACTGAGAGCAGGGAGACTGTCTATCCTGTGCTCCCAATAATCTCCCTCCTGGCACCCAGAGGAAGCAGATTCACTAGTTTACACAGGAGTGAGGAGCAGAGGTGGACCAGGGACAGGTTGAGTGGCACAGGGGTAGCCTCAGGTAAGGAGAGGTGCAGGAAAGATAGGGACAGATGACACAGGCTAGTTGAAGTAGGGAACATTGGCAGAAGCATCTGTAACCCCTTCAGAAGCCGGGACAGACAAGTAATAGAAATCTATGCCAGAGTGCTGTAGTTGTAAAAGGTCCAACCCTGCTGAAAATCCTCATCATGGTTCCACATGCTGGAATTTCTGTTTTTTCAATTTGTTTGTTATTTAAATTTTAAGAAATGATATCCTTAAAAAATTAAAAGAACATCAAGTCTGTATGGACAAGCACCAAAAAGTTAAGAAATGTCAAATTTCAGGTTGCCTATGCTCTTTTGTGCATATGCATTATGATACTATTTTTTGGCAAGACCCTCGCTTCATTCAGTACATGGAAGAAAAGTGCTCAGGGAATGAATCGGGGTGGTTTGGTGAAGGAGTCTGCTGTCTGTAGGGCTCCGTCTCATTCATTGCAGAAGTCGGAAGGTGTGTATTGAATGAGAAACAGGCTTGCAAGAAAAGGATGGTCTGGGGGATACAACGGTTAAATTTGTCCTGGAGAACTAGATTCTATCCCTACCTCAGAGCTCCTATGTGATGCTGAGCAAATCACTGAAAACAAACTTTTCACAGGAGGACATTAAATGTATGTTCCTCTTTTTCTAGTTGCTCAACTTGGGATCTCTGGGGCCTGAAGTGAGTGCTCAGAGCAGCAGCTGAAGTCAATGGGAACTGTGCTTTGAAGATACAAAGTGCTATAAAAATGCTAAGTACTCGAAAAAAACAGACCCTACGTATCTTATGTTGAGCACCCAAAATCAGTGGAAACTTCTGAAAATATTAGCTTTAAGCTCTCTGTGCCTCAATTTTACATCTAGAAAATGAGGATAATACCACCACCACTCCTCACAAGGGTGGTGTGAAGACAAATTAATTACTCTTTATGAAGCACTCAAATATTATGGTGATGAGCACCATAGGCCTAGGAGGAAATTTATAATTTACTGTTCAGCACAGGCTTTGGATAGTGTGAAATAAATAAGGGAAGGTGTCACACACTGAATTATGATGATAAAAAAAAACATTGTGCACTGAATGAGGCAGGGTCCTGTGGAAAAATTAATATGTCGTCATCTAATTAAACACTGGAAACCTTAATTCTGACCCTTTCTACCTTCTGAGTGCTTAGCTTTTCAACCTTAATAGTATATTAATGTAGGTTCTTTTTTATTAATATGATTTTAGATTGAAATTAAAGTAGATATTTTTCCATTAGCATACTTTGGAACTGTGATACCATAAGGCATAAAGTAAAGTGAATGACGGGCTTGGAGCCTTTCATTGCAGCAAACCCCTTGAGCTTTATTCACAGCCACTGAATATTCACAGCCTAGATAGGGTAGTCTAGCCAATCAAGATAAGGTATTATGATGGCAACAGAAAAAGATACTGAGGATATAGTTATTTTCTATATATGTGTCACCTAGTGAAATCCATTTTACCCGAAAATGACTTAATCAGATTTTAATTTCAATGGAATCAACTGAAGGCACATTTAACACATTTCTTAGCTATGATTGCTAACACTTTTCTACAAGAAACAAGCCCTCAATTTTTTTAAAAAATAGAAAACCCTGCCCTGATCAGTGTTTTATTTAAGGCTATACAAATAAAATGCTATAAGGAAAAGAAAGTGGGGATCTAGTGACAAGAGACATCTTCATCTATCTCTGCTGTGGCATATTGAGAAGCTACACTTACTAACTTTAAATGACAGGTATCTCTGCATCTGGCAATGATAAAAGGGCACAGAGTCTGGATGTCTAAGTCTGAGGTATGAAGGATTAATTTACACTATGTGATCTATTTGGTACATAGGTAGCACCTTTGAACCGTACCCTTCTGTTTTACAATAATTATTTAAAAATATGAAAAAATGAATAGTTTAATTTTCTTTACCCCTTTAACAAAATGAAAACACAACATCTAGGCTCTAGACTGAGTTCAGAACACACTCAGAATTTACTCTATTCTCTTTGCACACTAAAGAATCACTTTCAGCATCCTTAAGTTATGTGGAATGTTAACAACATTTGAGCTGTTTGGCTATATTGTAGGATTGTTAACAGAGAAGACTCAGCAAGATTGATGTTACATTAATTACCAGACCTCTGGGCACTCAGACGTGAACCACCAGCAATGATACGGGCAAGTGATCTAAGAAACGCTGGCATTATCTTTGTATTGAAGACCTGGAGGCAGGTTGTGACCTGAATTGTCCGTAAAGTGAAACATTTCACTGGACTGCACTAATAAAACACACATTTCTCTGGTATTCATACTGTCTGGAGGATAATTGCTTAATATATTACAGATTTCATTAATAATACCTCTCCTTAACATACACCTTTATAGAAAAGAACAGATTTTCTAACAGTGTTTCTGTTTGCTTTATGCTAATTATATATTTACCTGGGATGTCTCTTGTTCTTTACATTGATTGGCAGCTAATGAGCCTAATTTTCATTTATACTAAGGTCCCTTTTACACAACTCTGAGCGTAAAGGAGCTTCTGGCCCATAATCCAACACCACTGTTAGCCAATGACAAATCATATTTTAAAAATATGTCACTGTCAACTGCAGTCCCTTCTGTGCACTGATCCCAGAGGGACTGTCCAGGTCACAGCTATTTGGGAGAAAACTTTCAAAGGACTACTGATTTGGGGCGACTTATTTTTCGGTGTGCAACTTGAAATGCCTTGGACCAGTTTTCAGAAACACTGAGCACCCAGTGCTCAAAGGTGTTTAGATGCCTAATTATCATTGATTTCAATTTAGGTACCTAAAAACCTTTGAGGATCTGGGCCTTATATGACCACCTGAAGTCTACTGGGCTCCCTTAAAAAGTCTCAGATTGTACGTATCAAAATTGAGAACTGTTTCTTTTCAAGTTTGCCTGTCTTTGTGTGGTTAATCTCTTACTTTATTGTGCTGCCATTCTAACCCTCAATCATAGGTATAGCTAAGAGTACGGGCTCTATCAAAATACTTTACATACCAACTTCATTGCCTTCTGGGGGCTTCATCAATCTTGGAGACAAAGCAGGAATTGACAAACACAGAAGACCAAATTCTGCTCTTCTTTATACAGGTGAAACTACATTATCTGCATCAGTGTAAAGGAAAGTGGAATTTGTCTCAGGGGTCCAAATCTTGCCTTCAGTTGCCTGAATGCAACTCTCATTGAATTCAGAATTTCAGAGCCTAAATAGGATGCATGTGGATTGAGATTTGAATACCCAAGTTCAAGAGAAATATTTCCAAGCAATAAGTAATACTAGAGGGAGAAGTTTTAGATTAGTCCATATAATCCTTTAATCTAGGTGACAATTAAGACAATATTCAGTCTTGGCAATTATTCCCACAGTTTGACTGTCTAGGCTTTAGAAACTTAAATAACCTATATATAAATAACATGAAATGCAAGATCATAAAGAACTTGATAATTACATACCAGTTTAAATGTATGTTAAAAACTGTTTAAATGTTTCAAATCAAAGCAGTAATGGATTGCAGCTGTATATGTAGTCAAAATAAGTTTTGTGTGATATGATTTTTTATGATTTTTATGTCTTTTTTAAAATATTTTTTAAAATCGACCATTCCATGATTAGCCATAATGTCCCTTTCAATTAACCACATCACACAGTGCTCCTTACAGACTCTAATTATATCTTAGATCATCATTCAGAACACCTGCTCTTGTGGATCACACTAATTTCAGCCTTGAATATTTTGATGCAAAGAACTATAATCATTGAGAACCAAATGTTTTTCTATTCTCTGTGCCACACCTTCTCAGTTAACTTATAAGAGAGACTTATATTTCCATATTATTTCTTTACATGATGATTATACATCTTTGATTTAAAGATGTCTTTTTAATGTTGACAGACACACAGTATTTTTATGTTCACTGAAGTCAGAGTGTTTAAATCATATATTAAATTTTAAAATAACCATTGGTTTTTTTTAAATAGCAGATGACTCGCATAACTTTTTATGTTCGTTGTTCTTTTTATTTCATAATATACATGCTTTGGTCCTGACTTTCAAGGAAACTACTCTTTAAAAATCCTGATATTTGAGTTAAGGGATTTAAATGAGCACATTTATCTACTTGAAAGATAACTTTCAACATACTGAGTTCTCAGTTATTATTATCTAGGCACAATTGCAGTGAGCAAAAGTCCACAAGCCAATGGAAAGACTTGTCCTGATTTCATTGGGCTTTGGATCAGACTGTGTGTATTGTACTCAGACGTAGGAAATAGCAATGTTTTCAATATAATTTCAAACCAACACAAAAATAAAGCACTTTCTATGTCTAGTGTTATATTTTAACAGGTGCTGGCGGATATACTATATGCTCGTTTTGTTGATTAAATGGAAGATGGGACCGGAATCTCCACTTTGTTACAGCAGTTTTAAGCCAATATAACTCCACTGATTTCAGTTTAGATCCATGGACATAGAACTGGAATAAAAGAGTGGTGAATCAGGCCCATCAGACATTCCATTCTTCTTCCTCCAAGTTCTTACAGAAAGCTCCGCTGTTCTGTATCTTGTGCAAAATTCTAATTTTAAACAACTGTGTCAGCACAATTTTAACAGCAGTTTGGCAGCTTTGCATGAAAGCTGTTTATTTTATTTTATTTTTGTAACCTCTTTGGGGTTTAGAGAGCATGGCCCTTTAAATCTTTTTCCTGAGGGGGAAGTGCTGATTGTTCCAGAAGGAAGAAATGCTGTTGTGGGAGAGGGAGCAGGAAGAGAGGGAAGAGGAACTGGGTGTGTGTGTCTGGAGCTCCAGACAGAAGGGCTACAGCAAGCATCACCCACAGAGTAAAGCAGTCGGGAATCTGCTCGAAGCCTAGGAGGGACAGAGCAGCTGACCGGAGACACTCCAGGACAGGGGTCAGGAGGAACACTGTGCCAGAGAGGAATTGCCCGAGCAGGACAAACCGGAGATGGACCCAGTATCACTGCTGCCCAGAGCCCATGACTCCTGAATTCTTTTGTGCAGGCACATTGCTCGGTCTCCGCCGCTTCAGACTGTGCTACCACAGAGCCTGTGGAGCCTTGTGTTGACTCCAATCCTGTTTTGCCATTTCCCCCTATATTTCCCCCTGTAGCCTTTCTCTTTTCAACCCTCTGTAAATAAACATTTCTCTTTCCTATATTCATTGTACTCTGTGTGTGTTCACTCTTGGGAGTTTGGAACAGGTGCCTCTGTGGTGGAAGGACTTTTTCTGCTGCATTCCTGCGGGCACCTTCTCTTAGCCGGAACTGCCTCCAGCGTGGCCAGGAGGGCACAAAAGTTACATTTTATTCCCTCTGCTATTCAGCTTAGTACTTTGTCTGATCTGATGGGCAGCTTTCTTAAACCAGAGGGCACAACAACTAAGCTGTAGCTCACAGTTCATTGATTTACGTAAACAGATTTTGTAGTTTGTCACTTCAGAGTCAGAAGAAGTCTTTTATAAATTTAACATTCTTTATATTTGATGCTTTTTGATGTGATTAATTGGGTGTGAATATATGTCATTTATTAAATAGCCAAGGGTTGCATGTACAATTAGAAATCTCAAGCCCCACTTGATAAGTAACATGCACTGCTGAACTTCAAAACAAAGTCATAAAAATTATGATTAAGATAAAAATTTCCCCCGGTTCCATGCTGAGCAATATTATAAATATCTACATGTAGATAATGCTTCCCAATGAAGAATTCCACATTCTGTTAGCTAGCACAACACTGAATCTGCAAACAGTTATCAGGCAAATGTTTATTTACAATAATAATATTTTACATTTGGTCCTGACTCCATTGACGTCATGTGAGCTTTACCACTGATTTTAGTGAGACCACGATTTGGTCCTTAGTGTCCCTTCATTCCAGAGTATCTCAAAAGCACTTTATAAGCTATCTAGCCACAGCATTGCTGGGACACAGGCCTCTCAAGAGTAGAGGCCAACAACCAACTTGCACAGAGAAGGCCGCACAACTGTGAGGAGGGAGGAAATAGGAGCCAATGGCACTAGGAAAAAAGAGAGTGTTGTAAGAGCTATGCTGTTTTGCAGAGTAGCCAGGACCTTGGTTCATAAAGTCTCACCAAAAACAACTCTGTATGGAGCTCAGTTTATCTGCTTCAGTGGGATAAAGGGTTGAGTCAACCCTGTTGGGGTTTAAAACGGTGGTTCCAGTGAGTCTAGGTGTTTTAAACATGATGCTTACACCACTGAGCTGGCCCTCCAGCTTTATTTAGCTGCTGTTACTGCTATCAAAATAAACCGCATACTGTAAATCTATTTATTATGGGTGTATGCTACATTAGATGTGAAAGTCTTCTTAAAATCAAGGCATGAAACCTTGTGGTATTTGAGCTGTTTCAGCTTTCAGCTACACAGCGTGTGCATTATCCAGGTTTGCAAAACTAAATTACTTTTTCCATAACAGAAATTAAATGGAACTGATGTTCTCCATTTGGAATTTTTTTCTGTGGCTGTTAAAATGTGGCCATCACCCAATGAATGAGTGCAAATATTAGCACCTAAAAAAGATAACAATGTAGATTTTATTCAAAGGGACCAAGAAACCAGAAACAGTACATAACTATTAAGTGTATTCTGTCTGAAGGGAGTCCTTAGAAGACAATATTTGTGGCATTTTCCAGAATTAAATTACATTATTATAGGAGCTTTAAATTGAGCTCCTAACCATGACCTTTAAGCATAGTGATTGCCATTATGCTGGCTGGGATGGCTGAAGAAGGTTTGGAAACCCTCAGCAAGATTGATGAGTTTTAGTAAGTAATCAAGTATAGGTTCATTTAGCCCAGCTGTTCAGTGGAGGTCCTAACACTGGATTATCACAGGGTGTGCCCACTCTTCTCTTTCAAAGAAATCGATGTTAGCAATGGGAGGCAGGGCTTGTTAGTGTCAAGAATGTTTCCCCAAATGTGCTGGAAGAGGAAGTGGAATTTAATAGCTATGCATAACGTCTAGAAACTGACCACATATGAAATTTTAGCCTGATCTCTACTCAGAACATTCAGTGACAAAGGAGAATGCATGACTGATAACTATTGCCTTACCTTATTACTATGGAAGAAATCAAAAAGAAACCAAAGCAAACTGATATAGAAATAATGGGGCAAATCCCCAGTGAAGCTACAGAGATTTACACCAGCTAAAACCTGACCCAATATATGGTATGTAAAAGGAATGATTAACTCTCTTGAAGTATAGCACAAAGTTAAAACAGGTATTCGTCCACTATAATATACCTATGTATTTTATTTTAAACTTTATGGTACAAATTCTGCCCTCGATGCATGAACAGATTCCCATTGAAGTCAATATTTTAGAAATATAATTGGATGTTTTATATTTTGAATAGAAAAAAAAATGAAACAGAGCAATAAAACAATGGACTGTCATACTGTATGTTCACTGAAAACTATCATACAATTGTAAAGCCCTAGGCCTGCAAAGGGATCCACTCAACAGCCCCAAAAGTCCATGCAGTATCTCACTGAACATACTATGCAACCTACTTTACATTGTCTTGCAAACCTCCACACCATATGCACCTGCCATGGACTTCAGGGCCCTAAACTGGTGCTCAGGTGACTGATGACTCTCCAGGGTAGCCAGCTTCCATAGGGAAGTTGCCAGTCTCTTTTCCATGGTAATGGAAGTCTCATCTGTGTGTTCTGGCTCTGCAATGTCAAGGCTAGCTAACCACAGAGGTACAGAAAAGTCTCCGTCATCATGAAGTTCTGCAGCCACTGCTGTCCAGCCCAGGTCTCAACGACAGTTCATTCTCACCAGTCTGTGTTGTGGTCCAGGCTCAAAACCAGAGATCCACCCACTGGAAATTGTATGCAAACATGGCAAACAGCTGTCAACTTGGGCAGTGATTCATGCACAACCATTGCACTGTTTGAACATCTTGGTCTCGCTTACTTCTGGAATATCCTCCATTATCGTGTAACAGCTCCTGCAGATACCCTGAGACTGCTTTGCAAAGCTCAAGCAGAAACCTTCATTGATGAGCAAGGAGGGAAAATGTAGTGTTCATTCTGGCTAATATTTTGAGGAAATGGTTAGGAAATGGCATTGGCAGCAGGTGATTTATAAAATGTCACTCTGGGAATTATGGGCATTTGATCTCTCTTCTCCTACAATCCCCTAGTGCTCCCAGGAAGCCTTTTGAAATCTCTCAGGAGCCACTGCTGTGCCAGAAATTGTGGGATAGGTACCTAGAGATCTGTACAACAATTTAGTACAGTGGATGTGTGCAAAATTTAAATCAAAACAGCATTGCTAATTTGGATACATTGCACTGCTAGCTTTACCCTGTAGTACCTCATCAGTTTTGTTCCCATCGGTTTAGTTTTCTAGAGTAGACATGGTCTGAGCCTTTGCTTTATCATTTTAACAACCTTATTAAGGCAAAACTACCATCATAATCACTGAGAGTTTCAGTCAAGGGAAAACTAAGTAAGGAGGACTACAGCACTGGGTACAAATGAAGGGCTGCCAGTTCACTGCACTGTAGCATTATATTTAGCATTCAGACTACAGAATTATTGTTTCTTCCCTGTTGTATTGATGATATTTTTCTACTGAAGGCTGTAATATTTTAATAATGTGTAACTGACTGACCATGTTCTGTCTCATGTTTTCTCCTGATACTGGGTGAATCCATGTCTGGGCCAGGTTTTTAAAGGGATTTAGGAAACTGAACAGGCAGAAAAGTGGGCACCATGGACATTTTCAAAGCCTCAGCTCATGCACTGCCCTTGGCACCTACGTTTCTGCCAGTCAGCATTTTCAGAGCAGACTGAGTGTGATGCTGCTCCACACTTAGCAACCTGCTTGGAGCCCTAGCTCAAGCCAAAGCCCCTCATGCCCAGAAACAGGATTTTTAAACTAGATGAGACAATATGTGTTTTTCCAGTGGAGCCCAATCGTAGAGGCATGGGTTGAGCTTACCTATGGCCTGATACCTGCCAGACCCTGCAGCAGGAGAGCTGGGTGCAGGAGACCAATTGAGGGGGAGAACAGGCTCAGCACAGCACTCACACAAGAGACAGCTGAGGACACAGGGAGATATAAGGCGAGCGTGAGAGAGGTATCGCACATGGGTAGGAGACAGAGAGACAGGTTTAGATGTTAGGTCACAGGCTACATGAGTGGCTGCGCTGGCAGAGGTGTCTAACTCTAGGAGAGGGTTTGCAGCTGAGGATCCTCAGTGGAGGGAGGCACCTAAGTCCAGCCCATCAGCCAAGTGCACCAGGTCATCCAGTCAGGCACCTAAGCATCTCTCTTCTCCCCTTTTCACTCCTGGCTAACTTAGGCAGATCCCCACTCAGCCGGCTGGCTTCTGAAAATCCCTTTCACAGTTGTTGACCTATTCCCACACTCTCTACAGAGAACCTAGGTGGCATGAGGTCTCCTAACGTGGGGCTGAAAATGCTACTAGATGGCAGGCCACTACGAGCTAGGCCAGGGGTTGGCAACCTTTCAGAAGTGGTGTGCCAAGTCTTCATTTATTCACCCTAATTGAAGGTTTCGGGTGCCAGTAATACATTGTAATGTTTTTAGAAGGTCTCTTTCTATAAGTCTATAATATAGAACTAAACTATTGTTGTATGTAAAGTAAATAAGGTTTTAAAATGTTTAAGAAGCTTCATTTAAAATTAAATTAAAATGAAAAGCACTCCAGACTGGTGGCCAGGACCCAGGCAGTGTGAGTGCCACTGAAAACACTTCTCTACAGCCAAAATGCTTCTGAAATAAATGTAGTCAAACTTTACTAATTCTGGGTC
>ML677341.1:43489272-43574263 GCA_007922305.1 Dermatemys mawii | reverse complement strand
TTTCATAATACATTTTATTTATATAACTCTTTTGCTGATTTTTAAAGTGTTACATAAACAGGACAGGTGAAATATTATCATGTAAAACAACCATAAACACATGAAAAGACCTAGGTTTACAATTTATGATTAAAACTCTACTATCTACACAATATACATAGACATAAAATGTCAAAACTTAAATATCTTAGAAACAGTAGCCAATCAGTTATTTTAATTGTCATATCTGAATTCAGCACATCAAAATACATAATAAATATCACATTTTATCTCTGAAGCAGACGACTTCTAAAAAATTGTAGACCAGTGTAATGACTAGTTTGTTGGGATCATAAAATCTCAGTACTGTTGTGTTACAGGGCATTGTTTTTAGTTGTTGCAGCATCTTGGCATGTTCCCATAACCATTGCCAAGTTATATTCTCACATAGCAACTCTCTCAGTGGAGCAGTCAAAGATGTTTTCCCTGCGATGTACTGTGCAAGGAATTTAATCATCCCCGGGACCTCTGTAATGTTTTCTTATCCTGTGGAGGTTTCATGTTAGCTATGGTTTCAACTTTAGTGTCATCTGGCCTGATTCCTTGTGATGAGATTATGTCTCCTGCCTTTGAATTCTTTTACCATTAACTGGATTTTATCTGGGTTGAACGTGATATTCTTTGCATGAACCCTTCCCATCACTTTCTTCAGTACCTGATCATATTCTGCTTGAGTAGATGCTGCTTTTATTATGTTGTCTGCTGTTATATAGATGCCTGCAATATCTCCAAATGTTTCATTATTCTTTTGTTGAAACACTTTCCTAGCTGACTTTATTCGAAAAGGTAGAAATTTGTATCTGCCCCGAGGTATCTTGAACCTGGTATCTTTTTCTATGAGCGGTGGGTATAATAGACAAGTGCAGCCGTCCCTGCTGCCCGACACCTGCACCGTTGTACCCCCCACACCGCCTCTTCCCCTTCCCTGAAGCACCCACAGCCTGCTGCTGCTGCCTGTTGAGTCTTCCTCCTTTCCTCCACTCCACTCCACCCTTTTCCCCTTTAGCGGTCCCTGCAGCTGTGAACAGTGTCCCTCCTCCTGACCTCTCTTTCCCGTGGGGCGCGGGGTGCGTGCAAGGATGCGAGCAAGGGGAAGCAGGGGAGCAAGCAGGTGAGGAAAGAGTATCCCTCATCACTGAGTAACTTTACACAAGTGAAAAAGCCTTCCAGAGACAATTCTAGTTCAGCCAGAGATTTGTGGCTTTGTCTTTTGGGTTAGTTTGTTGCTCTGTGCATAGAAGAATAGTGATTTAATTGTCCACATTTGTGACATGTTACTTCAAAGGCTGGGCAGACTCTCGGTGGGTGTATCTTACCATGGCAAGTGCACAGTTTCTTTGTGCAAGCTGCTGGCGTGTCCGATTCTTATGTGGCTGGGCCTTGCCCACACTGTTGTGAGCGTTCTTTGTGTAAGAGCCTGTAGAAACTTGTCAGTATGTGGTCTAGACATGATCTCTTCTCTGTCTTTATGCCTTGTGTGGTTCCTTAAATGTTTAATGCTTTTTCCAGGTCTAAATTAGGCTCTCTCAGCAACCTCTGGCCTGTACTACAGTAGGAGGGATTTCGAACTAAGATACGCAACTTCAGCTATGCTATTCACATAGATGAAGTTGAATTATCTTAGTTCAACTTATCTGGCCGTCCTCATGGTGGCGAGCTGACTACAGTGGCTCCCCTGTCGACTACGCTTCTCCTCCTGCTAAGGTGGAGTGCAGGCATCAATTTGGGGATCGATTTATCGCGTCTAGAGAAGACATGATAAATCAATCCCCGATACATCGAACACTACCCACTGATCCAGCGGGTCGTATAGATATACTCTTTCTTTTAGTCCTTTATCAGTGACACTGAACACAACTGTGTCTCTGAGCATGCCATTTTCAGTGTTTCCAAGCTCACCATTTCTGGCTTTTTGCCTAAGCTCTGTGGCATAGTTGTCTATCTGCTCTTCCCCAAGGTATGGGTGAGACCAGAACAATACCCAAGTGTGAGTATTGTTCAAACACAACATTTTTCTTAGGGTTACCATAGTTCCTAATCATTGTTAAGACTTCATACAAAGTGGTAATGTTTTCAGTTGGCTGCCATAAGAATGTGTTATAAACTGCTAGATCCTGTCTCCTACTGTGTGCAGTAAAATGGCGACTCTTTAGCCTCTTCTCTTTTATCCGATCTTATGGCTTTCATATCAATATAGAAACACTCCCATCTCCTGCGATTCTCAGCCTGATTACCAAGGAAAGAGAAAGGTGAGGGTGGCTTGCAACCCGCCATGTTCAGGATGGTGGGTTTTTTAAAGACTATTTTCTAGATTAACTGCTTTACTTTGAGTTTCACTTTTTTGTGCTCACTGTGTCTCAGCACTCTGTATTTTCTGTATTGCAGACTTGTCTGCATGTACCATTTACTGATATAGCGTGCTCCTGACAAGAAGAGCCATTTATTGCTTCATGCCGAATGTGGTCATTCCTGACACCATGTTGTACTTTCTAGCACAGTCAGCTCAGAATGTTTTCCTTTTGAGTAACTTTAGCTTCTGAACTTCAGGAACCCAGGGTGACACCAAGAATATAGTTTAAATCACAACTCTCTTTATTATATCTATCTATCTATATATATATATTGAGATTGCTCCTACAGACTCTCAGTATGCAGACCCTGAGAGTGGTTGCATCAACAGAAAGATCCCTCACAATGGGAGGCCCCCAGACAGTACCATAATACACTGCAGTCATACAGACATTTTCATTTGCTTTCCCTATGGCATGCACTATAGTCTGTACTTTCTGTGTCATGCAACACATTCTTTACAAAACAGAAGACCCCTGCAATTCTTCTGCTCTTAATTAGTAGTTTTCATTTTAACTCTCAGACTGCCGTAATAAATGGCCATAAAGATTTCTCCCTCTGACATTCCTCCACCTTCACACATAACATTCATTTGGCTGCCAAAAGAATGGTAGCCTAAGGGTTAAAAAACCCATTTAAAACATTCCTAGGCACTTATATAAGAACATAAGAATGGCCATACTGGGTCAGACAAAAGGTCCATCCAGCCCAGTATCCTGTCTACTGACAGTGGCCAATGCCAGGTGCCATGGAGTGAGTGAACCTAACAGGTAATGATCAAGTGATCTCTCTCCTGCCATCCATCACCCCCTTCTGACAAACAGAGGCTAGGGACACCATTCCTTACCCATCCTGGCTAATAGCCATTAATGGACTTAACCTCCAGGAATTTATCCAGTTCTCTTTTAAACCCTGTTATAGTCCTAGCCTTCACTACCTCCTCAGGCAAGGGGTTCCACAGGTTGACTGTGCGCTGTATGAAGAAGAACATCCTTTTATTTGTTTTAAACCTGCTCCCCATTAATTTCATCTAATAGCCTCTAGTTCTTATATTATGGGAACAAGTAAATAACTTTTCCGTATTCACTTTCTCCACACCACTCATGATTTTATATACCTCTATCATATCCCCCCTTAGTCTCCTCTTTTCCAAGCTGAAAAGTCCGAGCTTCTTTAATCTCTCTTCATATGGGACCTGTTACAAACCCCTAGTCATTTTAGTTGCCCCTCTCTGAACCTTGTCTAATGCCAATATATCTTTTTTGAGATGAGGAGACCACAGCTGTACACTGTATTCAAGATGTGGGCTTCCCATGGATTTATATAAGGGCAATAAGATATTCTCCATCCTTTTAATGATTCCTAACAAGGACATCTTCAGGGAATTATCCACCATGACTCCAAGATCTTTTTCCTGATTAGTTGTAGCTAAATTAGCCCCCATCATACTGTATGTATAGTTGGGGTTATTTTTTCCACTTACTGTGTATTTATTTATATTCCCACCAAAAAATGTCCTAGAGCTTTGATACATTCTTGGGAATTCCTGGTGACTGAAAGACCGTTGAATTATAGGAGTTATATCTTTATTGTATATTGAGTTTGTGAATATTTATTTTAAAATAGATCTTACATTGCTTTTGAATAAGTAACAAAGATGGCTTGGAAGAAATATACAAATTAGATGTTTTATTTTTCCTGTCATGGGCCCAGTCCCCGGGTCCTTATTCAGACAAAACTCCCATTTACATTAGTGGGAGTTTTGCCCACATAAGGACTGCAGGATTAGGGGCATTCTGTTAATGAACTAGATTTACTGAGGGCGAAATCCTTCAATTTTTTTCCAGGTGACTTTCTCTTTAAATTAATGGAGTAAGAACACTGTGTGGCCCTGAGTCACCAGTTAACAATTTTATTACCTAATGCTGATTAGACCATTCCTACTCTAACAATAGCACTAGGAAGCACTGAATGATGACTGTTGCCATTTGATTTTTTATAACCCTGACTGATGCCAGGGAATAAAGATCACTCTCTTACCAGCACTCTTGGCATGCCAGACCTTTAGTTCACCTAAACCCTAGCTCTTTATACAGTTAAATCTGTGATGCTGGCAAACCAGGTACTAGCTCTTGCCAAGCCATTAGATTAGGGTTGCCATTCCTCCAGGATTGTCCTTCAGTCTCCAGGGATTAAAGATTACTCTTTCATTAAAGATTACGTTATGTGATGAAACCTCCCGGAATACGTCCAACCAAAATCAGCAGCTGTCCTTTAAGCCCAAGCCATGCACTGACACATTCATTGCTGGAAACCAGTCTGTTTCACCCATGTGTTAGTATGCTTAAGATGGGTATTGAACTTACAACAATGTGTTTAGAGGTTAGACTTTATGAAATGCATGTAAACTGCTGAATGCTTTAGTCTCTTATAATATCTTTATCAAATGCTATAAGGTAGTATTTGCATTTGTTTTATAACTGTAAAAAACATTTGCCCTGAAACTGTGAATCTGTCAGGAGAGATTATCTCCTGCTCATCAAGAATGCCTATGAAAACTAAATGGGCAACAGTGGGACATCACAAAATAAAGACTTCATTAATTGCCCCCTTCAAGGCCCAAAGAGGCTATATGCAAAAGCCCTCCTCCCATCTTCTTGAATTCTGGAAGAAGGAAATAAAAATATTTGGCAAGAAATTTTTTCTGTCTTTTGCTGCTTGGAGTCTCACAGGCCTTGGACTACAAAACAGAAATAGAGATCCCTACAGTTAGCCCTAAAAGACATTCAGAGGTGACGGATTACTACAACTGTCATCTTTTAAAACCATAGACCGTAACACATTTGTATATATATGCTCTCCTGCTTTAATCTTGTGATAACTCTCTCATTTCTTTTTACAGGATTGGCTACAAGCTTGCCTTTGAGATCTAAGGTACAAATCAACCTGGGGAAAATTACTTGTCTCTTGGCATTAGGAGCAATCTGAATATTTTGTGATCTTTGGTGTATAGCAGACAACTTTCACTAAGTCCAGCTTGCCTGGGTGGCAAGATAGACTGGCATGCCCAAAGGGACTGTCTGTGATTCCACAGTAAAGCTGTTAGAGAACTTCAGGAGTTCATTTTTGTTACTGGGTTGGTGAAATCTAATTATAAAACATACCACCAGTCTGGGATCTCTTGACAGTTTGCCCTGAAGCTGGAACTCAAGATCGTGAGCCACTCCAGGCAGCATGACAAAGTCAATACTGTCTTAGGGATCTGTATCTGTACTTATGTAGCCAGGGTGTAAGTAACCTTGTCACAGACTCACTTCATGTCTAGAAACTCTGTGAGTTGCCAACAGAGATAGAATTTCACACTCTTCTCCAGCAATTGTTAATCTGAAAAATAAGTGAAAGCCAAAAGGTGATTTCAGTTCCAGCAGCTTTACAACTGACATAACGTGAGTAATTAAAAGGAAAGCAAAACTGAGAAAAACGTTCACGTTTCATACTACAGGGAGTTCGAAGATTTAAAAACCTTGTGAAATCCTGGTAACAGAACGGAAATAATTAGAGCTTCAGCAAACATTTCAAGATAATTTCTGGATCTGCCAAGAGCTCAGTTTGCCTGGTGGGCTTTCAAGGAGTTTGGAATTTCAAAATCTATCCTTTTCCTTAACTTCTGAAGAAAGGTACCAATCGTCTCCATACCTGGCACACCTGCTCCCTAAAATGGGAAATATTCCAGTCATATCCTAAGCAACAGTATCTTGGCTCTAGTACTGAGAGTGTCAGAAAGAATGAAGAGAGTTTATGTATTCACAACTGCTATAACTGCTAACCATACCTCCAGTGCACCACAGGGGAAGAGCCAACATATATAAACGTTAGCCAAATTTGTCCATAACTGTCCTCCATTTGATTGGGCTGAGGCCCCTCCATGTGTATATTATAGATTTGCAGGGTCAGTGATTTATGAGGTATGGCTGGCCAGAAAGAGGGAGAGCTGGGGAACAGCTGCTCTATCTCTCTGGGAATAAACAAAATCTAAGTCCACACAGCAGCATTAAGTTGCCATTCACAGCTCCAACCACTAGTGCCTCAGAGTGTGAGGTAATGTAAAGCGGTGGACTCAGTAACAAGTGACAGCGTGGCCACTCAGCAAGCTGTATGAAGGAAAGCAATGCCAGGGCAGCATGCAAGAAAGCAGGCAAACTGGTGCTCTGATTATTACGCTCTGATTCCCATGCAGTTGGGGGCAAAATTACCCAGCTAGTCCTTGGCCTCCTGTGTCTTCTTCATCACCACTAATGGCTCCTCGAGGGGATAATGTATCAAGATTTCTGTAACTGGCAACTCATAGATTTTTCTATTTGTTTTGTAAACCCTTTCTGCATTTTTTATATGGTAGGATATGATTTGGCCTGAGAGTTTCATAGTACTCCCAGAACGTGATAACCCTTAAAGTAGCATGTTTATGTTCTTTCTTTGTATTTAAATTGGGACAGGAAGGCAAATCAGAGAGAACTGAGAATAGTAAAGAAGAAAGACTATTGGTTATGTATTTTATCCCCAGTAAACAAAGGATTATGATATTAAAGCATAATACCTTCCAAATATTATTGTTTAAATACTTTCTGGGTTTAAAGGGATCACTTTTAAGGGTCTGAGGTTTTATTATTTTACCACTTTTTTCATTTATTTTTAATCTTAACAGGGAGTTGTAATATTTTTAGTTTTAAGTTTTCTTGGAGGTGGAAGTGTTGCTCACCTTATTTGGTCCACAGTTAATTCCACTGAATTAACTTCTTCACTGACTTTTATAAAGCTCCCATAGGCCCCATAAATTAGACTTTCCCCCATCCCCTAAATGGTTGCCCATCAAGTGGATTTTTCAAAATTCTTGTCACTCCAGCAGTAATACAGCAATAGTGTTTTATAATAATGGAGCACTAACCAATGCTGGATTTCTACAGAATCCCTGTGGAGTCAACTACAAGCTCTTAAGAGTCCATCATGAGTAATAATATTACAGCTTAGTAATAATGATAGGACCATCACTTAATACTCTGAGAAAGCAGAAAATGAGAAATGTTGGGGAAAGAGGGTGAGTGTTTCCTTCTATCTGCATGCAGCTTTTATTCCAGCCAAAATCAACAGATTTAAGTACATATTGAGATTGTTTTTAAACAGGAGGGGAAACTGCAATGGAATACAAAATAATTTCCAATCATGTGGTGCAGCGTAACACAGGCCTAGATCACCACTAAAATATTCTGTATATTAAAAAATAAAGTAAAACATAATGAAGAAGGAAGCAGTTTCACAGTATACAAAGAGCTACATTAGTATATTGTCACCTTGATAACATATATCAAGATCAGGTGATCACGGCTGGAGACAGTCACACAGGAAACAGCAGTCAATTTCCACACCTCTGTTTAGGTAAGCTTCATATTTTTCTTAAGGTATTTCTCTTTCTTTGGTTTTTAATGACTGACTCTCCAAACTACTTCTGGGATAGGAGAAGAAGGAACAATGTGTCCAGCACATAGCACAACGGAGGGCCCTGACCCTGGGCGCCTTTAATTACAAATAATTATTTATATCTTTCTGCAAACTCACAGGATGTTTCCTAATTATTATTATTAAATTATTATTAAAATGGCAAGCCATAGATACCACTGGAGCCATTGTCCACAGCCAACATCTTTTGCTTTTAAGACATGTCATGAGAATGCTGCAAAACATTCCATCAAACGCCATTCTCCAGATGGCTTATAACATCCGGAATAAAATTCCACCAACCAAGAAGAGGAGGCATC
This sequence comes from Dermatemys mawii, assembly GCA_007922305.1. Taxonomy (NCBI): domain Eukaryota; kingdom Metazoa; phylum Chordata; order Testudines; family Dermatemydidae; genus Dermatemys; species Dermatemys mawii. The sequence continues at coordinate 43,566,065 of ML677341.1, read as the reverse complement.
TCAGAGGCAGATCCCCTGCTACATGGGTACATCAAGTCTGCTCCAGTGTTGGGCTTCCAGCCCAACAAGCCCTTGCAGCTGTACAGGAACGGACCAACTGGTGAACAATCACTGCAGCCGACCGTTTGGCTAAGTGTTGAAGAAAAGGCCATAGGCCCGAGGAATTATACAACAGTGTGAATAATACACCAAGGGAGTTTATGAAACGTTTTCTGGTATTTTTCAGTACTTCTTTCTAATGTCTTTGTTTTAATTATGTGAATTTTTCTGTAGCCATCTAAAGCCAAAGCAGAAATCTTACATGTTTCCTTTAAGACCCCTCCTCGCTGTCATTTTCTGTAGGTCCAGTTGATGTCATTTCTTCAAGAACATACTGCACATCCACTCGGACTGTAATGAAGCATTCATTGCATTTATTCAGCCTGATGGCTTCAGAATTAATTAGTGATGAACAATACAAAACAATGAATGTACACAGTAGACTTGATTTAAAAATATATATATATATTTTTAAATTCCAGTTTCTGATAGAGCACACTTTAAATAATGTCCCGATTTCTTTTTTTAAAAAGCCTTTAAACATGTTCTTAAGAGATTTATTGTTCCCCTCTTGTTTATTCTTCAGGAAAGAACTGACTATACCTCAGAAAAAAATAAACTGGCTATACACAAAATGCTGCCAATACATACAAGGTAAGTAATTTGGAAAAAAAATAGAATGTTTTTCTTTATAGTTTTCAGTTATAGTAATTGGATGTGATACTTGTAACTGTAGTAGGTACATGGGGATTTTCAAGTAGGTGGTGCTGAAATGGTATTGATTCCCAAAAAATGGTATACAGTACTGTCAAAAACATGGTCACAAAATAATGCCAACATATCTTCTAATGTGCCTATTAAAGTAAAATCACCAGGGGAAATGAATGTATGCATTGTATTTTCTAGGGATTAACATGCAAATTAGTTTTGTGCTGTTTTCTTGTCAAGCATTGTTTATATGCCAGACCTTGATATTATCTGGAAAGTGGAATCATGCAACAGGTCAAAAAAAAGACAAGAAACTTAGCAGATTTGAACACTTGTAAATAACAATAACGGCTGACATGATTCTTCTGGGAAGCTGTCATTTTGAGGAAAAAAACATTCTGCGGTGGTAGTGAAGCTCCAAGACTAACTAGTAAAATGAACAAACACCTGGAAGCAATTATATGCACTGTGGAGATTATCCATCATGCTTTGCTCCCTGTCCAGCAAGAACCTTTCCCCACTCTTTCAGTAGCTGAATCCTAGACTGAAAAAGTTACAAATTACATTTGTCACTGAGAGATTTCTACCTACTATCATTGCTCTATTAGGCCATTGATTTAGTTCCACAAATCTGCTGCAATCTGCAGAGATACTGCATTAAAATCTGTTTTAACTGTTGTATTACCAGCAGCATAAATCCTCTTGTTGTCACATAAGAAAACTCCTTTGAAAACCAGTACAATTTAAAGGAACACTAAAGATTTTGCTCTGTGTTTTGAAGGGACTGATTTGTCCTTTTCATATGAAATTTTGTGAATTCGAGAAATAGTTTCATTTTTTAATTGCAGTTTGGATGTGCTCTGATGAAATGCCATATCAAAATTTTGCTAAGTGCAGCAAAGGGCAGGATGCCAGAAAAGGATTGATTCTCTAGTAATTCTAACCTAAGATATTAAGAGAAGGCTAAAATTTTAAAATCAAATATCTTTTAGAGCAGTTTTTATGGTGGAATGGTGTGATTTATTATCTCTATACCAAGCAAAGTGATGTGTAAACAACTGGATATTTCTGTGTCATAAATATTGGTAGAAGCACAAAGGTTCAAAAAAAAAATGTCTTCCAGCTTTTCCCCCTTTCTTTGTATTTGAGTAGCTTCCTATTCTACTGGTCTATCTCTCTAATGCTTTTCCTCCCACCCCCCTGACAAAACAAACTCATACGGACACTATCATTTACATTACAGTAGCACCTAGAGGTCACAATCATAATCAGGCATTGCTGTGCTAGGAGCTGTACAAACACACATTGAAGACAATCCCTTCCGCAAAATTGCTAACTTAAACAGACAAAGAGTAGGAGGGGAAACAGGCACATACAGGAGAGGTGTCCCAAGGTCACACAGAAGGTCAGTGGTAGAGATGGGAGGAGAACTCACATCCCCCGATTCCCACTTCCTGTTGGTTAGGCCACAATATCGCCTTACTAGAGGCTTTCCAACATTCTTGGAGCCATGAGACTTGAAACATCCTAATTAGGGATGTAAGGAATTTATGTAGGTCTAGCCACTGGGAGTGTGCTATATAACAAAAAGCTGCTAAGAGATTTATTAAAACAATCAATGAAAAAGAAAGCACTAACTGAAGTTCAGAGATTTGTTTCCTAATGCACTGTCTAAACAAAGTCTTCTACAGATATTTATTAGTTACCATCACAATAATTTAAATACTACAGTTTGTTGCCAATCTGCCAAAGTCAAGTGTCTTTGCGAAGATGATGCATGGTGCAAAGCCCCAGTATTTCCTCCTAGTCTATGAGTGCCCTCAACTTTATGGAACCGAGGAAACAAATGAGAGTTGAAAAGGTTAGAAATGTCCCCAAAGCACCAGAAGGGGGGCGTGGCAGCTGTACAACATTCTCTCCCTATTCCTGGAAGCCTACAGAAGATAACCCAAGCCAAGTATGTGGGAGTGAGAAAAAGGTGAGTGGACCCCAGGAAGCAGCCATTTTCCACAGCATTTTCTCTGCCAATGTCACTGATAATTGTGCCAGAAAAAACAATATTAAATTTTGTCCTGTGTCATCTATTCCCTCTGATGGGAGTAGGAGGAGGTGCGGTAGAGAGAGCCCGTTCCCGAATCTTTACAATAGTGGTGATATTTTCTCCTTCTCTTTCTTCTTGCTGTAAAAGCTTCCTGGTACCCTTGCCCAGGCAGCAGGGTCCATTCTAGCTATAGGCAAACTAGATTTGGCCTAGTCACCCCCCTCCATCATGACAGAAGGGCATCTGGGCCAAATCTGCTGCCTTAGGTTTACAAGGAACAGGGCAACACGCTGAAGTTTTGCCTGGATTGGCAGATTGTCTTGAGCTGCCTCTGCCTAGCTATGAATACCTGAATAGGAAGGAGCAGTAGCCGCTATTCCTGCTCAGTGGGGAAGTTGTTGCTGTCGGTAGAGGATGGATTTTGTCCACTAAATTTTCTCTTTTAAAAAACATTTTAAATTGTTCCAAATTAGTTATTTAAAGAAGCCATCTAAATTTCTGCTATTGATCTTAATATCACAAAGGTGATCCAAATGTTTGGGCACCAATTGCCTGCAACTCTTGAAGGAAAACAGCTTTCATCATTTTCATTCTAAAGTGCTTTCTGTGTAGTTCTTCATATAAACATGCTCTTGCACTCAGAGGAAAATCTGTATGTGGGGCATGATTCTGCATTCCAGTGAAGTCAGTGGTAGTGTGGGTGCCCACGGAATGCAGGTTTGGACCAAGTAAGATTTCAGACTGGTGGGAAGCAGCTAACAGTATCACTTATTCAGAATAATTATTCATTTCATTGGATGCTCCTTTTATATCAATTTAAGTCTTGAGTGTATTTTTGACTGTGTTTTTAGCCCCTAGTAATGGAGACTTAAAACTGAATTATTAGCTGCCGTAGTTGCTTTATGTTAATTAGCCAGCCCCTGCAGTCTGGATGAATCTCCCTGCAAACCTTTATGGTTTTCTGGGGCCCTGGATCAGAGCAAGTGGGGACCCCTCCCCACTGCTGGCTCTCCTGCCAGGGAAATGAGGTCAGGGAGTAGGGGCTTGCCCCACTCTGCCCACCCAGCAGTCCTGCCAGGAAGCAGGGTCAGGGCACGGGGATTTCCCTCACCGCACCGGGCAGATGGGGCAGGGCAGGAGGCGCCCATTTTGTTGAGGCACCCAAATTGGGCATGGGCCCCATTGGCCAAGTGGCTAATCCACCACTGAGCAGGATTTCCCAGTGACCAAGGATGCATTGTGTTCTCCTAGGCCCTTATCAGCGTCATACAGCAATTCCCACAGCTGTTCTAATCTCAGGAAAATCGTTACACATATTAAGATAGCCATGTCTACAAAGAGTCATCTGTCCAAAGGCAAAAACTTCATAGGCTCAAGGCACATAAACACAGTGACAAAGCCTCAGCAGAGCCAAGAGCATATCCTTTTAACTTTGACCAGTGGCTTCAAAAGGCACAAAACCAACAGCAGACAGGTTTCATAAGCCATGCTTGGTGACGGTTCATCAGTGCAGTACATCTGTTGCCTTAGCCAGACGTTATCAGCCTGATTTACATATTAATTATGGGACCATTTTTTAAGCTCTTCCTTTTATAGGGCTCAGAAATAATTCAACCCTTGATTTGTCAGTTTTAAGATGCAAGGAGAAAAAATAGAAAGAACAAGAGAGACTAAGTCTCTTTATTTCAATATTTGAATACACTGACATGATAAGAAGATTGGGAATGTCTTTAACAAAAACATCTGCTTAAGACTCACATTCTCTCCTCCATCTCCTTGGGATTCTGCTTTTCTCCAACGGACAGATTAATCCAAGCATAAACAATTATATTATCGAGCTGAAAATGATTCCCCATATTGATGTGATTCTATTAAAAAGATCTGATAAAAAATAAATCCACAAAAAGTCTTTGAATTATTGAAACAGTTTAATTTACTTTACAAGCCACCTCCATACACTGGTGTGATTAAATGGTGTGGTTACTAATATGCCATATGGAGCAAAGGCAGAGATGCAGTACAGTCTGTTGACAGATCAATTAGCACACAAGGCAATGGATTGTGTCATCGTCATTATCGTCACCAAAACAAAATTCTGTTTGGGCTTTTTCCATAATATCAGACAAATAATATTTTTTCATTTTTAAACCTTCAATCCAAAGACCTTAAATCTCTTTGAAAACATTAATGAATTAAGTCTCACAAATCCAGCCCCCGTCTCCCACCTCCCAGGTTAGGTTGGTTTGAATGACAGCCAGGTTTATCTGTGTGAATAACTTCAAATACAACTTTTTTTCCCCATATTCCACTGAAAACTCTCAGCAGTTCCACAAAGTAGCAGAAGACCTGCTGGCGCATTTAAGAGATTGTCATCAGGTGTACAAAGAAGTGAAGAACTTATGGCTTTGGAATATCTTAGGGAAAGAAAGCCCCAGATGTTTGAATACTTATCTTCCAAGGGCTACCAAGAGACTAGGAAATTACAGAGCATGGTGCAACTCTCTCCATTGCTTTTATCAGGATAATGCATCTTTAGTTCTATAGGGGAAAATTACTAGTGTGCATTCTTTAGTCTGAAGTATGATATCATGAATTACAGCACAGTTCATGCTGTTACAGTTAAGGGAATCTGTCAGCGTTTCCGCTACAAGCCCCTTGTTTCAGGGCCCTATAAATCAGCTATAAAAATTCAGAGATGGGTTAGTGTGGCATATAGGATCTTACAGAGAGTAACATTTTCCCACAATTTAACAAATGGCTAGTTTTATTTACTGTGTGAAAGCCAAAATGTCATGTTTTAAGCTCTCCCATAATGAAAAAATGACTTTGATTATGAATAGTGAAAGTTCATTGATTGATCAAGCTTTACTTGGGTGAAATGTACAGAGCCTTAGAGCAAAATCCACCCCTAGCTCAGGGCCAGGACTACAGAACAGCCCCATATCAGCTGCTATAACTAATTGAATGGCTAAAATATTGCCACTTCCCTGCAGTCTGTACACCATTTTGAATCTCAAAATTCCAAATTCTGGGGTGTTCTGAGCCATCCCAATGCCACCTTCCACATCAGCCTCTGAGGGCCAATAGAGAACTCTCTCCATGTTACAGAGAACTGTGGTGTCCCCACATTCAGAAGTGCTGTGCCTCTGGCTACCCCTCGCGTAGCCTTGTTGCAGAAACTATGGATCTGATCCTACAATGAATGGACACCTGTTCCGACACAGATCCCATTGACTTCAGTGGGGCTCAGCATGTGCACAGAGATCAGTCTTCCCAGATCTATGTTCAGGACTGGAGCCTAACCAGATTTATGTAGGTTCTCAGCACCAAGGTGAATATCCTCTCTGATGTAATTTTGGTGGGTGTTAATACATAAAGTTGACTAGAACTTGGTGGACACTTCAGGAAAAAGTCATGAGCATTCATTCAAATTAAAGATGTAATTCCCTTTGGCCATAAAAATTCTAGGAAACAAGTTTTCTGGTGGCAATATTCATGGAGAAAGCAAATTTTAAAACAAACATTAGAGAATATTCATAGAAAATGAATTTAGAACTAACGAACGTGGGTATTGACACTGGAAACCCACACCAAAGAGTTATTCTCATCCACGGGAACAGAAAAAACAGCTTGTGATTTTTGTGTCCAGTCAAAAGTAACCAATAACTAAAATTTCAGATTTTGGATCTCAGATATTCACATAAACATTTCATAAAAAATCTGCCAATTAAAGATTATTCACACAACAATACAACAAATATTTCCCATGAAAATTTCATATTCAGTTTTAACACATGGACTGACATTTTATTCTTATTTATTCTTTGTTTATGCTGTTGTTGCTCATGTCTGCCTGCTGCACAAATGAGGCAGAGCTGCATACTCCACAATTATTTTCCTGCTCTGATTTCCATAACACATGAGGACAAACCCACAGGTTCTGCTTAACATACATGTTATCGGGAGTAGCTTCTGCTTTTCAACATTTAGGCTCAGAATTCAAATCCAAATAATAACTAATCTTAGACTTTATTGGACATCCTATCCAGGACAAAGTCAAAAGGACTTACCTCTGGATGCTATCCTGAGACAGGAGGGACCCTAGAAGACAGTCATTCAAACTCAAGCTGCTGTGTGGTTTCTCTGGTAACAATTTCCTTTCCTGTATTTTTAAAATCAGTTACAGAATGACAATTGCTATGTAGTCAGGCTAAAATTTTCAAAAGTGACCAGTAATTTGGGGTGCCTCCATTTTTTGGGTCCACCTTGGGACACCTCAATGGAGCTGCAGTTTCAGACGTGCTGAAATTCTGAAAATCAGGCTTCTTTAAAGTGTCTTAAGGTGGACACTATAACCTTTGATTTATAGGTTTCCTATTAGTAGTTAAAGACAATGAATAAAACCAAACTGTATTCTTTAAAGTCCACGACTCCAGGGTGGTTACAGATCATTTAATTTAGAGGAGGCCTGTGAATAACGTGAGTGACAAAATTAAAAAAATTATTTAATGTAAAATTAGTTAAGAAAACAGGCAGTACAATATAACCCCACACTGTCTGATACTCACATTCTAAGATGAAAGAATGCATTCAGAGTTGATCAATTCCTGAATGGGAAGAGGGGTATAATCCTTTCTCTAATGCTGCCTTGATAGTGGATGGGTGTGCCTTATCTAAAACCAGCATAGTATTCATTTTAGAATCTACTATGATAATTAACATTAAATCCACCTTTTTATACCATAATTAAATATTTTCTACTTTCTTATTGGCTATATAACATGAAGCATCAGCTTAATTAGCATCTACATAAACATAGATATCATTTTCCAAAACAGTAACACTTTATCTAAAACATTTGTAAAAACCAGTTAGGACCCAAACATGTTTACAACATGACCTGGAGTTGTGCCCTAGTTTGTCTCTAACTTGCCCTGGAATTGTCTCAGTTTACTTTACTCATATTTTGCCATGCCTCACTTGGCTATTGTCAATCCAATTTTTAGAAAACAGAATTCTGGGGCTCTTTACATTTCAAGACATTTCTATATAAACATAAGCAAACATCACCGCTATAGACTACAACAGAAGTGGGGCAAAAATCAAGGTTCTCAGAATCACTCATTACTTTTGAAAATCTAGGCTTTATTTTATTTTAACCCTCTGTATATTCCCTTATTTTCTAGACAGATGGTTTCCATAATGTTTAGTATTATGCAGCATTCCTGTGAGGGAAATGGCTTAAGCCGGAACTGACATAATTTAAGGAGATGTCAAAATAAATATTACACTATGTTGTTGTGATGGGGTGTCCACCCCTCACTTGCCCTGAGGGGGTTAATGGTGGCCAGATGGGTCAATCAACCTATTAGGCTTAAGGCTGAGAGGAAAGCCCTAATTAGGGGAAGCTCACCTGTGCAGGAACAGGCAGAGCTTCTATAAAGCCATGGAGGTGAGCACAGGAGAGGCTGTGGGGAGGTAGTCTCTAGGTACCTGGGAGAGGAAAGGTGTGTTTGGGGGGTTAAAGAGACAAGCAGGGTCCCTGGGCTGGAACCTAGAGGGTGGGCCCAGGTTCCCCTGGCCATCACTGGGGAAGGGGTACTGGCAGGCCTGTGAACTGTAAGACTGCCAGGGTCACTGTGGGAGTGACAGAGACTTTGAAGGACTATACCCTGGAAGGGGGGAACATTGAGAGGGGCAAGTCACAAAAAGGATGCAGCAGCTTCTGGAGCAAAAGGGGGCTGCAGATCAGAGAGAGAGAGATGGAGTAATGACATGCAACTGTGGGAAGGGGCATCGACATGCCATACTATTCCTCACAACAGCCAGGAGGAGGCACACGACTAGTGGTGTGTAGAGCACTCTGTCACAGTTGCCCTTTATGTACTCTCAAAAACTTCCAAAGAAACTCTCCCTGTAACTAGTCTAGACTCCAGACAGAGGAATACATTCTTCCCAAGAGAGTGAACTCACTTGCATGTGGCCTGAGAGAAACCAGCTCTCAACCAGGCTTTGAAATGTACGGTAACTAGATTAATTGCTAACTCGCAGAGAAGTGCAACTGTTAAAGTTTAAGAAATCTAAACATGACTAGGCTAGAGACAGCTTCCGTTTAGTTACGGAAATGCTTCTGTCTGATACTTTGGGGGAGAATGCTACAAGGTAATCTTGCCAGGGGCAGGTAAAACTAGGGTAAGTAAGTGTGTGGCTGCTGTTTGTGAACTGTTTCTCTTTATATAAGGTGCAATTGCAGGCACAGTGAAATAAGCTGTCCCACTCCCTCTGGACTGGCTCCCTGCCCATCTTCCTCCTCCTCCCACAACCCATGTGCCCAGTCACATCCCCTCACAAGAATGCTGCATAATACTAAACATTACGGAAACCATCTGTCTAGAAAATAAGGGAATTACAAAATAACATGGTCTATACACAGTGTTTGGCTGTGTTCAAATATGCTTAGAAGCATTGTGATTACTATATCAATTATAGCAGGAAACGAGTTAGTTAGGGCAAGACTCTCCCCTTTGCTTCTGTGATCTGAGCAGAGATTCTCTGACCGTGGATCCTGGCTAAACATGAGGTGGGCAGAGGAAGCGCCATCTCTGCAGCATGTTTCATCTACCATAGACCTTGTGAACAATCCTTTGCTGGTTTTCTACAGGAACTGTAAGTGAGGAGTAGGGGCTAAGAGTGGCCTGGGTGGGTGGCTGCTGTCACTGACATTCCTCTCAATGTCACAGGGAAAGCCTTATCTTCATCTACCACTGAAGAAACCCACCCACCTCCTCCAGGAGTTTTGGGGCAGTGGAAGTTGGGGAGACAATGGGGCATGCTGCTATACCAGTGGACACTGTTATATTTAAGAGAGGATTCACCAGCCATGTCTCAACTACCGGGATAAGTTGATCTATGTTACACTACTCCAACTATGTGAATAACGTAGCTGGAGTCGATGTAGCTTAGGTCGCCTTACTGCGATGTCTACCCCAAGCTGCATCGACAGGAGACGCTCTCTCATCAACTTAGTTTACTGTTCTCTTTCCGATGGAATACCAAAGTCGACCAAAGAGTGCTCTGCAGTCCGATTTAGTGGGTCTTCACTAACCCCGCTAAATTGACCCACGCTGCATCGATCGCAGCAGCAGCAATCCCTGGTAAGTGTACACATGGCAACCCTCCAGGAAGGGCAAAGGATGTTTTCACTGCCATTCTCTCCAAGGGCTTCTCCATCACCCATAAACTAAGCCCAGACTTCATAGGAATTCCAGTGTGAAGGCTGGCCGGCTGGGCTGAATCAATGCATCTCTCAGACTCTCTTGCCAGCCTGCCATTCGTGGTTGGGGTTGTGCTGGTTTGCTCTGGGCTCCCAATTGAATAGAGACTGCAGCCACACTGCACCACCACTTCTCTCTGAGATTTTTTCCATTGAGAACCTATGATCTGAGAGAAAGATGAAACAAGCTCTCTGTCATTTGAACCCCAATCTCCTGAGCCTTCTTTCCCCACTAAGAAGTCCCTACACTTATATTTATAATACAGTGTACTATGTGCTGGGTCAGTAATTGACCAAAGGTTGGTTAAAGACAGGATTTAAACCTAGAATCTGATTTTTTTAGCTTTAATGTCACATTCTTTTCATGTCTTTCTCCACCCCGCTCCCCATCTGTATAATTATGTGAAAAAGTGAATACCTCATTTTATAGTCCATATTTTTTCAGGTGTCTAGTTGCCTTGTAGCTATGCTACAGCAGTGATACTTGGGAAAGATTTTCCATGTTCTTGGCTATAATAAGTTTTTTAAAGAAACAACCTCACTTATGAAACTATAGCTTCATGTATTATTGGTTGCTGTTTTATATCAACTAACAGATAAGTGCTGATTTTTGTTACAAAATGCTGGCACATTTAACCTCTTGTGCCAAAGTCAGATCTGAAACTTCTGGCAGCTAAACTTCAAAAAGATAACCAGACACAGTTAATAACAGAGTTTATGACATTTAAAGGGTTTCTTACATGCATACATATTTTCTAATTGGATTGGTTAAAAAGCAATGGATTTTGCTCCCAGACAGAAGAATTGTAGAGCATTCTCTTTTTTTTTCTGAATTTTCTTTTTGTTATTTCTTTAGAGTAAAATACCATATGGCACATACACACACACACACAGTTTAGTAGATTAATGAAGCCCCACAGAGATCATACACCTTTCTCCCCAGGGAATGGTTCTGCCTGTACTCCACATTTCCAGTTTTGTACAGCTCTTTCAAGATCTTGAAAGATGTCTTACAAATTGCATATTAAGGACCAAATTCTGGCCTTGGTTGTTCTGGGGTAAATCCAGAATGATTCCATTGAAGTCATGAAGTTACTGAAAATGTACCAAGGGTTACCAAGATCAAAGTGTGACCCATGTTTTTTCTACAGTACTGTACTTGTATCACGCGACCTTGAAAAGTACAGTAACCAGACTATCATCTTTCCCAAAATCTATTATCCACAGCTACACCATAACACACTGTAACAGCGTTAGCATTAAAGGGCTAGATTCTATACTGGTATATCTGGAATAACTCCACTGAAATAACTGGAGTTACTCTAGGTTTACACCGGTGCAACTGAGATAATCTATCTTAAAATCTGTGGGACAAATTCTGAGACCCTTAACTCACATTAAGTAGCACCTTATTTCCCAAATATCTCAGCTGAAGTAAATGGGTGTATTTGTGAAGTAAAGAGCTACTCATTGTAAGGATTTCATCAGCAGTCTTTGTAAGAAGCATACCATTTCTAAAATGAACCTGCATACTTTGCTTAGGAACTCTGATGTCCTCAATTTTGTTGTTGTCTGTCTTTTCAAAGAATAAACTAAATGACTTTTTCAGTGTAGAAAGGGACTGTTTTAAAACTAAATGAAAGAAGCATGTAACAAATGTAGGCAACAGAAGTCTGAACCATAATAGTCTCTGCATGTTGCAGTCTCAATAATCTTTTAGTCCCTTGGAGTTTAGCCATTTCCTAATATCTCTTAACAATAATTTTGTTGTTGGGAAAGCCCTTTTGAACAGATAGCATCTAAACAAGCTCATACCTTAATTAGAAAAATTCTCCCATAAATATTTATGTTGTAGTGATTAGCCCATTTACCAAACCCAACTACCCATTATGAGTTAAAATAAGGAGCATTGTTTGGAGCTGCCTGGGGCATGACACGGTTTGTACTGGGGGCTTTAAGTTGTAATTCATTTAATCAAGCGTCTGACCCCAAGCCTCCAAAGTTGCCAATAATTGTTAGAGGGAAATGGGTTACAATTTTGCTGAGCACAGTATCCATCACACATTTTTCAATTGTAAGTATAAGGAAGTGAAATATAAAATTATTTGAATATGTTTTGCATAGTCTCCTACATTCCCCCTTCTGGTACAATAACAAATTGTTGGGAAATCTGAAGAGCAATCCCTCTTTTTCAGAAAGAAATAAAAACCCTTTCTGAAATATCAAACCTCAACAAACTTCTGAGTCGGGGAGATTCATTTTTAAGGAAATATATTGCTGTTCTTTTATAAGGAACTGGTCCCCTAACTCATGTTGGGTGGCACCTTACTCTGCCATCCGTACCATTGTAATCAATAGGATAATTTGTGGACCAAAGTGTTTTTTATTGTAAGGGTATCAGAATCTGTCCCTTTGACATCTACAGACCAACAAATGCTTTTCTGGGTTCCAGCTTCAACACTGTCAAAATGGAGAGGTTTTTTTAAACTTTCATTTAAGTGACAGGTCTAAAAACACTGCCCCCTCGTGTCCTCCTTCCATTACCTTGTTCCCAATCACCAGGCTGACCTATAATAAACTAATATGTTTAAAATCAAGACACTCGCCTCCCCCCTTTTTCTATCTCCCAATCAGCTACCCTCCTTTGTAAAGAGAGAGCACTAGATGTCTCCCAGCTGCAGACTCCTAATTCCATTATTGAAATATGATTTCTTTTATAAATTTACTATAAGGAAAAAGACCTCTTCTGCTCTTTGCCTTTCACAGCTGCCGAGCACACATCATTTGCCATTATTCTTTGTTGCATTTTTCCCTTCCCCTGAAAGCCCACCATAGATATTTTAAAAATTAAGGACTTATTTTTTCCTGAGCATTTTACAGTAACAAATACTCACTCTGAGACAGTTAACAAATAACAAAAATCACAGCATATAAGACTCTAAACAAATGTTCTCTCTACTGCATATTGTTACATGATTTATCTTCTCTCTCAATGAGCATGTGTTTCCTCTATGAGGGAAAGAGGGAAAGTTCTGGAACTGTCTGTGGTTACACTGCTTATTTCTTTTTGTAACCAAATTCCAAAGTTAAATATCCTTTGAAGAACAAATGCCCCTAAAGTTCAGCAGCACAGTGTATGGCCCTATTAAGAATTATGATTGCACTTTACAGCTTACAATTAACTATATTCACATTTTCAGTGAATCATGAGTCAGGTCCCAACATTATGAGAGTTACTTTAAAATAATGCAATTTTGTAAAAAGCTTTTTGGGGTCTTTTACTTTGCCTTCTGGTTTCCATACTTTAGAATTCACATTTTCAAGCTTTTGTCTGCAAATATAAACTTGAAACTTCCTTTTTTAAAGAAAGGAAAGCTGGAATTTTTACCTTACAAGAGTTGAGGGAGGGGGTTAAACACCAAAGATTGCAGGGCTCACAATAAAAACACAAGATTTGGCAACACTGCCTTTTTCAACTTGTGTGCCCAAATCAGACATCTAACTTGACACATAAGCACATGAGGAAATTGCCCTGATTTTCAGGGATGCTGAGTGCCATAATTCCTATTGATGCTCAGCGCCTCTGAAAATCGCTTTGGCTGAGGTAACTAAATTTAAGCATCAAGGCCCAGATCCTTAAAAGTATTTAGGTTCTCAATTTCCATTGAAATCAATGGAAATTGCCCAAGTATGTGAATGTTTCTGCTCTGGTGAGAACATAAGCTTCTCACCATACTGGTGATCATGAGGCAATATTAAAGGTCATGATATCTGTCTTACTGCAGTTGATTTTCAGTCCAGTTTGGGTGGTGACTGTCAAATTCTTGGGCAACATCCCAGCTGCCGCCATGCTTTAGGCCCTTCAGAGGCTTCTGGGGTGATGTCATGACATCAAGCTTGCCATGAATCTGTAGATCTGTAGAAAGTTATACCAACTCTGTTGTACCACAGTGAAATGTGGGTGCTGAGAACGGCTAAAGAACACCAGATCGATGTTTTCAGTTCTCATCTTCTTCATCAAGTGTTCCATAGTAAGTGGATTTCCAGCCAAGGACGGATTTGCCTACTGAAAGCACTTTGGAGCACAGCCCTAAAATTGCGCCCTCACATGCCCTGGTGAACTGGGGACTTGAGGAGCCATGTCTGGGGCAAGGCCACAGCAGGCAGAGCAGCAGAGGTTCCAGACATGAGGCAACCCAGGGAGGATAAGGTAACTTAAGCAGGCCCCAGTGCTGTCTAGATGACACTGGAAGCTACTCCATCTCCTGGAGCAGCCTGGTATTGTGAGGGTGCAAAGGGGGCTTAAAGTAAACATAGCCCCCTCTGTCCCTAGATTACACATTCTGTGCTGCATCTCCTAGAATTGAAGCACCAAATCCTATCCCCCTTTGCTTATGTGCCACCATTTGTCTCCTATTTCCCTCTGATCTCCCAACCTCAAGCAACAAATCAGGCTAAACATGTTTGAGAGTGACTGATCTACTCTGCAGAAGTCTCACGGCTCAAGGGAAACTTCTCTCCTCAATCCTGTCCTCGGCAGGGAACTGGAGAAAGTGAAGTAACCACAGTGCTTTACTCCAGATGGGCAGTGGGAAGATGCTGCAGCCCTGTTAGACCGGGAAGATTGTTGCCAGCTTCAGATTTCTCCTCCACCTTCAATACCACCAATTCCAACCCACCACAAGTATCACACCCATTTCCAACTGTCTGTCTCATTCTCTCCCTTACCTTTTATGTTTCATTAATAATCATGCAGCAGTGATAATGGGAACAAAAATAGACATCTGTTGTAGGCAATAGTTCATACATGTCTGATGTTCAACAGTGGGAAGAGAGCAGCATTGACAGCAGCAGAAATCTGGCACTGACCCAATAAAACACTCAGGCACTCTGGACCCCTGGAGTCAGACCCACTGTCGCCTGCTGAGATGAACAGCTGGCCAGCCCAATGTCTACTGGGAAGAAGAACTAACTGATCCCATCCACTCTTTCTGAAGAGAGTGAGAGGGCTGTGTACTGAAGAGTCATACAGCCCTCCTATCTTACCACTGTGAAGCAGATCCTAGGTGGAGGGCTCTTGAGTTTGCTCTACCATCTTGCCACCAAGGTCCTAGCTAATCATGTGTTTGGAAATGTGAACAATATAGTAGCTTAGTTTGTGGTCCTGCTTATATATGCTTATCCAGGGCAAATAACTGTATTAAGTTTATAGGCCGATCTAGTCTGAATTGTTTGAGATCATGTAATAAACTGGAATTATGCCTGGCCCACCAGAGTGAGTCTTCCTGTAAGTTCAAGGTGGCGCCCAAGTGGCTCTCAGGATGGGAGGTCTCATACATGAGAAATGCCCCTCCCTTGTTCTTTCAGATGAATTCCAGCCCCTGAGACTATGGCTGCCAGATAAGTGAATCTGCCAGGAAATTTAACAAAAGATATTTTGATCTCATTCCATTGTTGATTTTGAGTTAGTTGCATTTTGCCTTTTCTCCTATATATGCTTTAAAAAGTTGTGTCAGAAGAGAAGTATTTCCCATCTGAGAAAAAACATGAGCTATTCAAATACTGGATCAAATCACTGATACACTTTACTTTAGGCAGCACAGGCAACAACATCTGTAGTTAAAATTGCCCAGTATTTTGACTTATAAGACCCTATGTTCAATTGCTTATGGCTTTGCTGAACTTTAACTGCTGGGCTGAAAATTTGCATGCTGGATGTCTACCTCAAGTGTTTGGGGGTGGTTTTGATGGGGGCGGGGCTGCTTGTTTTTATTCAGCTAAAATGATTCAGCCATTTCCAAGAATGAGATTAGAAAATACATTGTTTTGCTCAGGTTCAGAAAAAACTTCACCCCTGTTTCATTGAGAAACTCTGGTTCTTAAGCAGGGAACTCAGATTTAGCGAGAGGTGTGTCTTTTGCCATCCATGTGAAAATTTAGCCAAATTATAAACTTTTGAAAAAACCTAGTTTGCACATGTTCTGTAGGAACTTATCAGAGTTTGAGAGCTAAATTCTCTGAAGATTCTGTCTTAAAATGCTCTAGCCCAGGGTTGCAGGGGCAAAGCAGAAATCTGATCCTTCTCCTCCTGGGAGTTGCCATGGTGCTGGGTACAGGAACTGAGAACAAGAAGATTCTCGGTTGCCATGTTTGTGCCCAGGCAATGTGGAACAGAAGGAATAAACTGCCTAATTTAAATACAGTGGGGTTAGGAACTGGGGGAGAGGGGAAACAGAAGAGCTAGATGATGGGGTAGAATAGAGGGGAAGAGAGACAGGAGCACGAGAGGTATATATAAGCAGAAAGGGCAGGAGCCAGGGGAATTAGATAAAAGCAAAGGTGAAAGAAGCTAGGGACTACGGGGCTGGATTGGAGCATAGAGGAGAAGGTGGATAGGAGAGAGGGAAAGTCCAGGAGCCAGGGTGATGGACAGTTGATGGGAGCAAAGAGAGATGGGAACAATTTGGTTACACAGGGGCAGAAGTGTCTGTAACCACTAATGAACACCCCATACAGAAACTGGAATTAAATCTAGAGTCCTGAGACTCTACATTCCTTGGCTACCAGCAAATAGTGGTGAAACTCATTGGCAAAATCTGTATGTCTTCCCCTTCTAGCGTCTGACGCACATAGAGGCTGGCAGCTTATTACAGCTAGCGGTTACTTTTGTTTTAGTGGCAGAAGCCTGTGCTGTGAATCTAACGGAATATGGTTCCACATAATAGAATTTCTGTTTTTTCAGGGTTCTTTTAAAATAGAAAATTGTATTAAAGAAAACTGTTTAAGAACAATAAGTTCTTTAAAGTCATGCACTCAGAAGTTAGGAGTATGAAGGTTGTGTAACTCTATGAATTAAAACTGATGGAGTATCCATTTCTCTATGGTTTAATTGCAACAAAGAGAACAAGGCCCTACATTTGAATAATAACTGGAGATGTTATGAACTTTTAAAAGTTCAAGGAGTATTGCTTTATGCTAACAGCATTACTTAAAGCAGGACAAGAATTGGGTTGGGGGGGGGTTCAAGTTCATAGGCCTTGCTTTTTCACTCTTGTGTATTTTGTAATGAACTGCTAATTACTTTGATATAATTGTGAACGCTAAATACACAAAAACAAAGAACATATAATCAGGAACAAGAATATAATTTTCCCATGGTTGTAGTGGGAAAATAAGAATGGTTATAAAATCAACAGGAATGTTATACACTAATTTAGTAACAGGGAAAAATTGAATGTTTGAAGAATAGATTTGATCAATTTTAGAAAACAATTTAGGCATAATTAGCTATTTCACCTAACATAGTATTCAGCAGCTGTTGATTTGGAAAAAAGCATAAGACTAGATTTTGCCACAGATGTTAATAGAGCAGAAAGAAGAGGAATAATAAGTAGTAACAGTAATTGCCATACTGTTTGCAAGGAAAAAATAATTCCAAGAAATACATATGTTTGAACCAGCTTTAATGGGTGGTTTGGTAAACTGTAAACACATGTGTATCTCAATTATCAGTTGATTCTCCTGTCACTTATGCTAGTTTATACCCATGTAACTCTATTGACATAGTTATACTTTTACACCAATATAATTGGGAGGAGAATCAGTGGGGGCGGAATATGTATTTAAAAACCTGTACTCTTTTGGAACTGTAACTTGTGCTGTTATGTTTCTGGCGTTCACTAAAATGGCAGCTGGGGACTGGATGGCAGTATTGGTGCTATTGTTCTCAGTAGTTTCTACTGCATCTGTAAGCTATACCTCCGGGAATGCTGTGAGGAACTGCAAGTTGGAAGGCAAGGGCACACTGCCACAGAAGTACTTTCAAGTGGGCCTTTCAAACCTGTCTCCCTTTTGCTGTGTTGTGAAATGTGGGTTTTAGATAATTTTGTAGACAGACAAGACCGAGCACCTATTTTGTGTTGCTGTTGCATATTGTGACAGACATGCAGTTATGGGGGCTGTTCCCTCTGTGTGTTCCCAGTGAGCGCTAGGCAGCAGTGTTCTAAAGTATGCATCTTTTTGGTTTTTATTAGTAATAAATACACATAACTATGTTGTGTGCATATTGCTAGGAGCTAGAGGGTGAGGCTCTGGGATCAGATCTGGGTCAAATGATCGAAACTAAACCAAAATAAATAAAAGATGGCCATCGCTGTTGTGTGGGGAATAGAAGAAAGTGCTGAGAGTACAACTTAGCTATGAGTTTCAGGTGTGTCATGGCCCCGGCTCTGTGATCAAAGACAGACCAAAATAAAAGCTAAATGTGTGTGAGCTTCACGCTGCCAAAGAATGTGGGTGGATTACAGTTGCAGGTCAACAACAGCTGTATCTGCTTCTTTCTAATCTGATGTGGATGGATGATTTTCATTTATTTATTTTCTGGAAGATACATGTGAAGCAATTTGTCTTTTCAATATGTGTACAATCCTGCCATAAGTCTATGAGGTTCCTAAAAAACTTTTCCAGTTATAGTGTCCACTACAGTGTAACCTACGACTCATCTGCATGTCCTCTGAGTGAAATACAATGAACACAAAAAATTACATCTAAGAAATGATGAGTAAAACAGAAAAATCAATGGAAAAGAAACAAAGCTATAATGCTAGCTTTGAAACTGAGTATCTCCCACTCAAAATGTATTGCCAAAAAGTCCCATTATAAAAAAGATGTAACTATGTTTGTGATGAGTATGCATGTGATTTGGCACATCCCTAATGCATTAACTTCAAGGTACACTTGTATTTGTACATAAAGATTGAATTCCAAATAAATTTTTAGTGTTTGTTGTGTTTCAGAAACACCACAAGGCTGCTTTGGTAGAGTAGTTGTCATTTAACTCTGCTCTCTGTGTCTATTTACTCCTCTCAGCATTACTGGAACAGCTCTCTAAAATTCAAAAAAAAATGTGGGTGAGGTTTCTTTTCAAGCAACATTTGGTTTCTTTAGGCAGTTCCTTTGGCAGCTTTGGAAGGCAGTTTTTGTCCAACTGCAATATGGTTAGGGTTTCTTCCCAGATCTTATCTCTGCTGGACTCTTGGGGCCCAATCTTCAAAGTACTCTGAGGTAGGTAATGAACCTGTTAAGAGTGCGTGTTTGGCTGGAGTAGGCTCACAACAGATGGCCCATCAGAATAGCAGTCAAGGGTGAAGAATGTCACATCCAGCTGAAGTATTCCTTATCTTTGAAGAAAGGCACCATTTTCTTTTAACTTACGGTTTGGAAGAATTCTGCTTATTTTAATCAGAGCCACCCTTTGGGTCCCAGGCATGCCACAAGGAAGAGTAGATCATAATGCCTCCACCAAGGTCAGAGAGAATATTTTAAGCAAGGATTTTCACTAACTAAACAAAAGATTTAGAATTTCACTTAATTTTAAAGAAAATGGTGAGAGTAGAAGATCGTCCTCTTCTTGCAATGCTGGTGCATGCAGAGATCAGCAAAATGCAAATATAGGGCCTGGTACAAACGCCCACTGATTTCAATAGGCTTTCGATCAGACATAATAAACCAGAACCACAGAACTCTCTGCTTTTGTGATAATAAGTTATTTTAAATATAACAAGACCAAGATGTTTAATGATTTGTTTATGTGAATTCCTCACTATACTTGCATTTGTGAGAAATGCCCATTCAAATGGCTGCCCAAAGAGCATGCTTTTTTAAACAACCCAAACGCCAGCCTTGTCTATATTGCTTTATCCATTTCTAACTAAAATAAAACTGACATAAGAGGTGGTTTGGGTGTGTGGTTTTTCATGCTGTTTCTCCTTAAAATTTTCCTCCTCAGGTTCAGAACATTTTAGACATCACACCAAATGCTAGTTCTGCCTACACAGATGTGCAAAAGCAACAAAGAGTCTGTCACCTTAAAGACTAACAAATGTACTGGAGCATAAGCATAAGCTTTCGTAGGCTCATACCCACTTCGTCAGATGCATGCAGTGGAAGTATCTAGAGGCAGGTAGACCTGGGTATTAGTCCACGAAAGCTTACGCTCCAATACGTTTGTTAGTCTTTAAGGTGCCACAGGACTCTTTGATGCTTTTGCAGATCAGCTACCCCTCTGACACATTAGATGTGAGTCCTGTATGACCCTTTTTCTTTTAAATTTAGTCATATCCCCAAATATAAAGATAAAGTTTCCCATGCATATTTTCTCTTCCCAGGCACTCACACTGGATGAACAAGTCATCCTGTGCCATGCTACTTAGGTCCTTGCATCCAGTAACCTCTTTTTAAAACCCCATCCTCTCCCAGTCAGAAAGAAAAGGACTTTTTCTTCTCCCCTCAGGTCAGCCCAGCCAAAGAATCTTCCTTTCTTTGTCTACCTTCCACAGCTGTTGGACGCTCCCTCCCTAATTGCCAGTTCTTGCCACTTTTTTGAGACAAGATATATCATTTGCCAGTTTCCTGCCACAGATTTTTAATTCTTTCCCTGCCTACCAATGCCTTAATATTCACAGAAGAATCCCATGCACTGCTACAGACTAGGGACCGAATGGCTAGGCAGCAGTTCTGTAGAAAAGGACTTAGGGGTTACAGTGAATGAGAAGCTGGATATGAGTCAACAGTGTGCCCTTGTTGCCAAGAAGGCTAACGGCATTTTGGGCTGTATAAGTAAGGGCATTGCCAGCAGATCAAAGGACGTGATTGTTCCCCTCTATTCAACATTGGTAAGGCCTCATCTGGAGTACTGTGTCCAGTTTTGGAGCCCACACTACAAAAAGGATGTGGAAAAATTGGAAAGAGTCCAGAGAAGGGCAAAACAAAAATGATTAGGGGTCTGGAGCACATGACTTATGTGGAAAGGCTGAGAGAACTGGGATTGTTTAGTCTACAGAAGAGAAGACTGAGGGGAGATTTGATAGCTGCTTTCAACTACCTGAAAGGGAGTTCTAAAGAGGATGGATCTAGACTGTTCTCAGTGGTACCAGATGACAGAACAAGGAGTAATGGTCTCAAGTTGCAGTGGGAAAGTTTAGGTTGGATATTAGGAAAAACTTTTTCACTAGGACGGTGGTGAAGCATTGGAATGGGTTACCTAGGGAGGTGGTAGAATCTCCTTCCTTAGAGGTTTTTAAGGTCAGGTTTGACAAAGCCATGGCTGGGATGATTTAGTTGGGGATTGGTCCTGCTTTGAGCAGGGGGTTGGACTAGATGACCTCCTAAGGTCCCTTCCAGCTGTGATATTCTATGATTCTATGATATTCACTAAATAAAGTTGTTTGCACTATCCGAGAGGCAGGGCTCAATTCGACAGTCATTCGATCAATGGAAGGACTCTTATAACTTCCATGGAAGCTGGACCAGACTTCAAACTTCTCTAAAGTGACTCTATATACCTCTAAGCACAACATATGATTGATTTATGATGTAATTTTTCTTATAAAAACAAACTGTTATCATACAGCAGATCATGCTTCTGTGAGTTAATTATGTACCATATAATGCTGTAATGTACAAAGAGGAAAAATCAAAACAAGGAGATGGCTTCACAAATCTCTGCATCACATGCAAGGACAAAACTCTTTTGTTTTGTTACATTATGATGAATTTTATTTATCTTTCCATGGCATTGGACCAAGTAAGGCAATAAAAGGAAGAATGTCAGCATTTTATCTTTTGTGCTACTGCATCTGTCTTGATTCTTTGGGGTCTCTGAGCAAATCTCCATGAGATTCATATAAGCAGAAAACATTCTGTGCTTGTAGGTGGTCTTTAAACATGTTTACCAAACTAGAACTGCAGCTGATGTTGTCCAAAGCATAGCTTGTTTGAAGAGGTAGAACCTTGTCTATATATTTCCACTATCATTTATGAGGTTGCCTTTGTAGCACCATACAATATGAATGATTTTGTCTTTGAGTGAAATACAAATTTAATACAACACCATGAAGATGTGGGGATGCTCAAATGGTGCTTGTGATAACAAAATGCAGAAACTCAACCACTTTGCATAATTTAATTCAACTCTGTTCTTCGTGTCATACTGCAGATCTCCAAAATGTTGATTAACCCCTGCTTTAGAGGATATGTGTGGGCATAGCTTTTGATCCACCCAGATTCTTCCATTCTTGAAGTATTTCACCAAACCTTTCTCTTCTCTATGAGTTATAATAGATCTCCATGCTCAAATTCTATTCTGAGATAGGATGCTCTGGAACCAATATAGAACCCACTTCATGATGTGCCTAACTGTAAATCCATGAGTAATCTCAATGGTTTGGGACTACTCATGTGCTTAAAATTAGGCATGTCTCAATCTTGCTGAATTGGGGGCCACACACTATAAACCTTTTGATGTTGAATAATATATGTTTGCGCCTAAGCAAATGTGTAGTAAATAAGGAGCAGGCTGAATACAATTGTTTCACAAGTGCTTTCTCTTTACTCTTCCAAGGAGTATGGAAATGGATTTATATTGGTCATCATTTTGAAATTCCCTTCCACTCTCTGTGACATGGCTGGAAAATACATTGGTTGATTTATTTCCAAGGGTTTTATGAAAGCCTCACACTCCTTAGCTAAAATTGTCTCAACCAGCAGTTTGGATATCAAAGTTTTGAAAAAGTCCTGCCCAATGCTGCATGAGCAAGCAGAATGGGGGAGGGCTCAAGGAGCTTCTCCCTCCTTTGCAGGGACTGAGTACAATCACAGGAAATGCAAAGATTGCACAAGGCCTAAAATTATGATAGCATCTCCAGGAGGGTCAAGGAGTGCTGAAGCTTTGTTCCTGTCCCCTGCCTCAGGTAGCATAGCAGGTCCTCCAAGTGAGGAGGTCAAAGGGTATAGCAGTGGGCACACTTGTGCATTTCTGATCTCCCCAGAATTCCTGGAAGGAGAGTGCCTATGGCAGGCACAATGTTTTTGGAAACCATTGTCATGATAGTACATGTCTCACTGTCCCCTGCAGGAAGCTATGCCTTGAAAGCACAACATAGTTCTTGATATGCACTCACAGTCTGTGAGCTTGCAGCATGACTTTTCATGTATGTGTGCAAAACACAAGAACACATATCACGCTTTAACCAAATCATTGCAGAGCTGTAATGCAGGAAAGCACAAGTATCAAAATAAACATGGATGAATTTTAGCTGTGAAACCCCAGTTGCTACTCTGGTCTATTATTTCCAGTGTATCAATATTTAGAGATTCTGCTCAGGCCCCAGATGAGAATATGAGACACATTACAGGGGGAAACACATGTACCAGTACAATACATTGAAATATAGGCCTTTCTATTAAAAACAGACCCTCTCTGGCAGAAATATGGTTCTGGTAACCTCTCCCACAACCAGATCTGCACACAGAGATACACAAAATTCAAAGAGAAAAATCTGGTTTAGCTTCCGCTGCCTTGATCACATGCAGAGTTCTGATGATATTCTGAGGTTACACACTGAGCTCTTCAAAAGGGCAGACGAGGGCCAGTAATGTTGCATTTTTGAAGACTTGGAGAGGTGGGGAGAACTGAAATCAGTTCATTTGACAGCCAGAGGTCATCCATCTGTTACAGCAGCGGGAGCTGTGCAGCCTCAGCAGAATTCACATCACTGTTTAGTGTCACAGATTGTTTCGTTCAATGCCTACGTACTCTGCTTTCTACAGTGTGATGCATACAAGTCCTTCTGGAAGAGCTATGTGCCAGTTACTGTACATGAAATATTATGGTGAAGATGGTCTTCTGCGTTGACAGTGATGTACACACAGGAAACAGCAAGATGAATAAACGAATATGTTCACAATGTTTATGAATAACCAATTATCTAAAAATCTGTGCTTGCATTAGCCAGGCCAATCTGTTGATATTTTTTCATGTCTAGACAAATCTTTTGCTTTCACTTGAGCTCGAGCCTTCCACTGTATTTCCATAAATAAGACTAACATGGCTGCTAATCTTAAACTGTATTGCCACTAATCTTAGAGCTCTTTCATGTTCATTTAAGTATCTTGTTGTATACTACATTGTAAACTTTCATTTCCAGTCACATTCTGAAATCCAAAAAAAAAATGAGAGCACTTCTAAACCCTGCATAGTTAAGAATTTTGTTTCAGATTAAAGTTAAAAAACAGAGATAATTGAAAACATCACAAGAGTAGTGTACAGCATACAGCTGTACTACTAACGAAAACCATAACTGACCTAATTTCAGTGCATTTTCCAATGACAGTCAGGCATGCAAAGTAAAGAAATATAATACTGCTAGTGGATGATGTATGTTTTTTTTTCCTTGGGAACCTCTAACACATTTTGCAGGCAGCTTGTGATACTGATATGTTAATACCCTATATATGCCTCTAGACATTGACAGATCCTCTCACGTGGCAGACAGAATGAAAAAGACTGACATCTGACAAGACCATAAGATCAGTTGTTTTATGATCACAAAACAGGACTAGAATGGCCAGTCCTCGCTATTCCTGTTTTTAATAGCTTCCCTAAACTCTACAAAACTAGAGACAAAGTAAACAGTCTGGTAATTAATATACAGCTTAATGACCTCACCACTAGAGTTATTCAGGAATTTAATATGTTTCTTCATCAGAAAATGACCATTTGTTGAAAGTGAAACTGTTTGTAGGAAAAGGTTAGTTTTGATTAATTTATTTTTTCAAAGCCTTTTTAGAAAAATGTTTCAAAATTATTGAAACTTCCCATTTTGACATTTTTCTAAACACAAAAATTCAATTTTTGGTTCAAAATGATTTTTTTTGCTTTGAAATTTAAGGTAATTGTAGTAAAAATCAAAACTTAAAATGATCAAAACATTTTTTACAAAGTTTCATTTCAGTATTCTTAAAATGTTTGGATTGATCCAAATCAATTTGTTTTTTGATTGTCGGTTTGCAAAAAATGAAATTTCAACTTTTTGTCCTGATTGAGGGTGGGAAATCTTTTCAAAAGCTCAAATTTTCCAGACAAGAAAATCCTTTCCCAACTCACCACACACTTTTAAATGATCAGATAGAGAAAACAATAAGATATTGCCAACAGACCACACTGAGAATATGCAACAGTACAAACCTTATTCCATCTTTGTCTATGAATACTTTATGTAGCATTGTAGCCATGACCTATTACACTGCTCTACAGCCAAAATGCTTCCGAAATAAATGTAGTCAAACTTTACTAATTCTGGGTCCCTGAGAACAAAAATGATGCTTAAAATTGTTGATTTGCTCTAGTTTTCAAGATATGCTATTGGGTCAGTATATATGACCCTTGACATGGGAATGGCGGAGGATAAGTGAGTTATAAAGGGAAGGAATCTCAATTTAAACCAGAAATGACTAAAATACATTTTTGACTGGATCTATGAATAAATCTATGACTGAGTTTGGACAGTACTTGCTTTTTAGGCAAAACAGTGAATGATGCAATCTGAAGCTGGTATTGCATCATACATGATATGAATTGCATCATGTTATTCCTAGAAGTCATGGATGATGCAATCATAATGAAGCTTACATCGCTCTGCTGAACAAATTGCCCTATATCAGCTCTAGAAACCATACAGTGTCGTGCTCTCTTATTTGTCAGTGTTTGATTTTGCAAAAGGACACATTTCTGTTTAGCCAAAGTGAGCAGAGATGCCTCGTACTTGTGTGAACAGTGCAGATAACTTCTGCTATGTTTGTGGTGAAGTGAGTTTTGCATCATAAAAGCACGGTATAACCACTATGGTTAAGAAACCCTATCACCTTTATTTTGGCTGCAAAATTGGAGATCAGGACAAGAGGTGGGCCCCACATATATGCTGTAACACTTGTGCAACAAATCTTCGCCAGTGGTTGAACAGGAAAAGGAAATCTATGCCTTTTGCAGTGCCAATGATTTGGAGAGAGCCAACAGATCATACCAGCAATTGTTACTTCTGCATGGTGCCTCCAGTTGGGAAAGGTGTGTCAAAGAAGAAAAAGTGGACTGTGCATTATCCAAACATTCCATCAGCTATACGCCCAATACCCCACGGAGAAGAACTGCTGGTTTCTGATGCACCAGAATCATTCTCACTTGAGTCAGACGAGGAAGAGGATGAAACTGCTGGTCCTGAACCATCAATGTCACAGGACCCGCATTTTCTCTCATCCTCCTCCTCTGA
Organism: Dermatemys mawii; assembly: GCA_007922305.1. Lineage (NCBI taxonomy): Eukaryota > Metazoa > Chordata > Testudines > Dermatemydidae > Dermatemys > Dermatemys mawii. The sequence goes on along the minus strand of ML677341.1, from coordinate 43,539,901 downwards.
ACCACACCTCATAACACAAGCTGAACTGAATGACCTTGTCAGGGATTTGGAACTAGCCAAGAGTAAGGCAGAGCTGTTGGGCTCCAGACTACAGCAGTGGAATCTCCTGGCAGGTGATGTTAGGGTTTCCATGTTCCGTGACCGTCAAAAGGATCTTGTCCCATTCTTCTTCATGGAAGGTGATCTTGTAGCCTGCAACAACATCGATGGTGTGATGGCAGCCCTCAACATCATTCATGATCCAGATGAGTGGAGACTCTTCATTGATTCATCGAAGACGAGTCTTAAAGCTGTTTTGCTGCATAATGGCAATGTTTTGCCGTCAATTCCACTTGGTCATGCAGTCCATATGAAGGAAACCTATGACAACATGAAACAACTTTTGAGGTGCATAAACTATGACCAACATCAGTGGCAGCTTTGTGGCGATTTGAAGGTTGTTTCTCTCTTGCTTGGTCTGCAGACTAGATACAAAAAGTACTGCTGTTTTCTCTGCGAATGGGATAGTCGTGCAAGAGATTCCCACTACATCAAGAAAGATTGGCCACTCCGACAGTCATTGGAGCCTGGGAGGAAAAGTGTTCAGCATCCACCACTCGTTGAATCAAGGAAGATTTTGTTACCACCCTTACACATCAAGCTGGGTCTGATGAAGAACTTTGTCAAGGCCATTGACAAAACACAAGCATCTCTCAAGTACCTCCGTGGAAAATTTCCAAGGTTAAGTGAAGCTAAGATAAAGGAAGGTGTCTTTGTTGGTCCTCAGATTCGTGAACTTCTTCGATATGATGCATTTGACCATGCACTGTGTGGCAAGGAAAAGACGGCATGGAAAGCCTTCCAGTCAGTGGCAATACATTTTCTCGGAAACAACAAGGCAGACAACTACAGGTTGTTGGTGGAAAACCTCTTCAAGGCATACAAAAGCCTTGGTTGCAACATGTCACTAAAGAGACATTTTTTGCACTCTTATCTAGATTTTTTTCCACCAAACTGCGGAGCAGTGAGCGACGAGCACGGCGAGCGATTTCACCAGGACATTGCAACAATGGACAAACGCTATCAGGGCAAATGGAGCCCAGCAATGCTTGCAGACTATTGCTGGATAGTGATAAGAGATGCTCCATTTAATGAATACAAGAGACAAGCCAAGACGCGCTGAGTAGACACTGAATAGGACTAATCTATGTACATAATAATTTTTTGCCTTTTATTTCATAATACATTTTATTTATATAACTCTTTTGCTGATTTTTAAAGTGTTACATAAACAGGACAGGTGAAATATTATTATGTAAAGCAACCATAAACACATGAAAAGACCTAGGTTTACAATTTATGATTAAAACTCTACTATCTACACAATATACATAGACATAAAATGTCAAAACTTAAATATCTTAGAAACAGTAGCCAATCAGTTGTTTTAATTGTCATATTTGAATTCAGCACATCAAAATACATAATAAATATCACATTTTATCTCTGAAGCAGACGACTTCTAAAAAATTGTAGACCAGTGTTATAGTAGAAGCACATGCTATTCAGTGCCATTGGGGTAAACTTCCCCCTTTCAAGCAATTTCTGAGTTCCTGGCTTCAACAAAAATATAATAGCATATGGTACAAGAATGCTGTGAATGGTGAATCATCTGGTAGTATTTTAACCATACGCTGGCATTTTATTTTGCCTTATTCTACTTGAAAATTCCTAAAATCAGCTCTTACTCATGAATATCCAGTCCAGAGTCTTGCTGCTTCCTTTCACATATTCTTTTCACCATTTTCTGCTTTTGTTATATAATTTATCTTACGGCTGGAAAATTCTACCTGTGTCAATGATGCCTGGCATGTGAGTAATTCTAAAAAAGCTGGGCTTCTAATTACTGCCTCTGCAGTCTGAATATAAAATTATCTAATGGGAGTAATTCTCTCTGGGTGACTGGACCGCTTTAGGTACATGGCAAATCAATGTGTGTTAATAACAAGGGCACCATGGTTTTCTAAATACTTCAGGGAGGCTCTCAGGACACCTTCTACGTACTACTGTCAAAGTAATGACATTACATGTGCTTAAATCAATTGATTTCCAGCAAAGTGGTCCCTATTCTCTGAGGGCTCAATCCTGAAAGTCACGGAGTTCTCTGTCCCAGACTCCCCATCCTTAAAGTTCACCATTTTCTTAAGTGCTTTCCCAAATGAGGGCCAGACTTCTCAGCACCACAGAACTGAGTGTTGCAAACAAAGATATTGCATACTATGGTAACCTACTTTAGAAGCAGCCCAGAAAAAACATTTGTCACTATTAAAAGAAAAATGTTAAACATATGACAGTACTTCATCAGTATGTATATGTATGTATAGGAACCGGAAAATAAGTTATTAAACAAATAATGATTGGCCTCTACTATTTGACCCAACAGAGAATCCCTTTGACATGAGCAGTATAGGGTCTGAGTGGAACAGTGACTTGATGCATTTTCATTTTTTATCTTTGGAGACTTGAGTTCAAATTCTCCTTAGCTCCCAAGAGAAATTACTTTGTAGTCTCAAGTGAGTCCTTAGACGATTCCCTAGGGATTTATTTAATGCAGTAAGAGAAATCATATGGAATGACAAGGAAGACTTTGTAGCACCTTGGAGACTAACCAGTTTATTTCAGCATAAGCTTTCTTGGGATATAGCTATAGCCCACAAAAGCTTATGCTGAAATAAACTGGTTAGTCTCCAAGGTGCTACAAAGTCTTCCTCATCTTATTTATGGATACAGACTAACACGGCTGCTAATCTTAAACATATGGCATAAGAGTATTAAATTTAGTGGGTGAGACCAATGATTCCTCTGAAGTCCCCTCTAAGCAACAGATGGCATGTATATCCCAATTTTGGCACCAGACCACCTTGTCACAGAGTACATCAACAGAAAGGACTATTTTTCTACGGTGATGCAGGCACTGGTACATCACCAGTGATGGTTTACTGACATCATTGTTAGCTGGTCAGGGAAGGTGCATGTCACTTGCATCTTTAAGTACACAGGATTGTTCAGAAAGCTGGAAGCAGACAAATTCTTTCCCAACTGGCAGATTACCAATGGCGATGATGAAATGCTGATAGTGATTCTGGAAGACCTAGCCTATCCCTTGCTCCGCTGTCTCATGAAGTTATACACATACCTCCTCAACAGCAGCAAAGAAAGATTCACCTACCAGCTCAGCAGGTGCAGAATGAGAGCTGACTGTGCTTTTGGTAGATTGAAGGGACACTGGCGCTGTTTACTCACAAGATTAGATCTCAGTGAAAATAACATCCCAATGGTGATACCTGCCTGCTGTGTCCTGTGAATCAAAGAGGGAAAAATGCTACTGGGTAGAGGTGCAGTGGCTGTCTGCTGAGTCTGAACAGCCAGACACAAGGGCTATCAGAAGAGCACAAAGTGGAGCTATAGGTCACAAGGAGGCTTTGAAAGAGCACTTTAACAGTGAGTTACAGTAGTGCATTGTGGTGTACTGTCTTCTATCTGGCCCTGCTGTTTTGGGGCCTGTTAGGAATTTGGTAGTACTTGGAGTATATCTATGAATATAACACTGTCAATGCACCTTCTAATTTTCTGGTGCTTGCTGTACATTTATGTTTTACACTGTCACTTATCCTATGAGCTGTGTCACACTGTACAGTAACATGTAAGTGCGTGCTTTCAGAACTGCTAGGCCCTTTGCAGCTTATATTTTGCACTAATAAAGAGGAACTGTTCTTCAAATAGAATTTTATTTTAATGTATTAAAAACAAATACATTAAAACTTAATAAATTAATGGAACAGAACTTAACAAGAGGAAAGAACATTCATGTCTATTTTACCTAAACACACAGCAACCATGACTTTTACAGGTCAATGTATGTGAAGCTATGGTTGTCATTAATGTCCCCTGGGGTACAGTGGAAGGGGTAGGGATGTGGCTCCTGGTCCCAAGGAGAATGTTGCGGGGGAGAGGTCTATGGAGGTGCTGTAATGGAATTCTCCATAGACTGCAAAGGGAGGCGAGATTGTGTTTGTTGAACCTGTATGTCCACAAGAGTCTGCAGCATCTGAGTTTGCTGCCAGAGATACCCCATTATGCCCTGGGGCTTCTCTCCCATCTTTTCCTGATGGGACTCCTGGACCTTTCTCTTGTTTACTCTTGCCTTCTCCAAGATGTCTATAATGTTCACCCTCTAGGGCCTTTGCTCATGGTCTAATACTGCAGAGGCTTGCAGAATCTCATTGAACATGTCAACCTGAGTCCTATCCTATGTCCTTTTTATCTAGTTCAGGCACTGCATGTGTGTGGAAGAAAAAACCCTCAAAACCGCAATGGCAGCTGCTAGTACCATTGTCAGTGTGGTCACACCGGAAAGCAAAATTTAAGATTCAGAACTCCCTTCTTAACTTTTAAATAAGACATGCTTATTGACATTTCTGTCATTGATTGCTTATGCATAGCACCACTGGCATACTGAGCCATATTAAGTGTGACCCACTAGGGGAGGCAGAAATGAGGAGGGAATTACTGTGTTGCATGAAACTATTAGTATAGGAGGATGTCATTGAATACTGGCACCATTTTTCACAGGCAGTGGTGATTTTAGCTGATTTCTCACTCTTGAGAGTAACAAAGGCCCAAAGAACACAGCTGCTTCTGATGTGCTGAAGCCACCCCGGGCCCATATGCTGCTAGCCCATATACTGTAATGATGCCTGGTGAAGTTATTGTCAACTGGCATAGGAAAGTGTCCTACTGCACAGGAAGAAATAAGGCTGCCATCCCTAAAAACCTTTTGGGGAGGATCACAGAGTACTAACTTAAGTTTACTTGAGATCTCTCAGGAGGATTCAAGAAACATCCCTGTATAAATAAACTACTCCAGAGGTCCCTCACCTAACTCCACAGAGGAATGAAAAGTAGTAACACTCCTACCTCTGTTTGTTGTATTCCTACCTCTTCTAGTACTAGTAAGTTAATGTGTCCTGTTAAGTTGTGTGTGCCATCTGTATATCTTTGTAATGGAAAATACAATTACACATTTACCTGAGGTTCCTTCCCCTGCATCAGGGTTCACTCATGATCAATTGCTGGGAGTAACCGGACTGTAGAGGAGTTTCAAACAGGTTCACGGCATAGCCAGACCTCGTAGTTTATAAAACACTCATGCATACTATGCAGGGCATGGGTGGTGGGAGAACCCTTGGCTAGCCCTCCAGCCGTGCCCCTTCCTCCAGATGCCTTGCACCTTCAATGCCCACTGGAGCCCAGTCCCCACTGTGGCTGCTGGCCCCTGTCCCAGGCTAGCACCACTAGACCTGCTCCCTCGGCCCCAGAACGCCATCCAGCTCGATGCCCAGCCACAGTGCTGAGCAGGTGGTATGGCTGAGGCAGCCCTGGCCCCAGCACTGGGCAGGCAGTGCGGCCTCAGTGCTGGGAAGATGGTCAGCATAGTGTGGTACAGCCCCAGCGGCACATCGCAGTCCCCAGCCTGCCTGCCCCAGGAACAGCAGGCAGGATGAGGCCTGGGGGTGGAGCATGGGACGGGGGTCATCAGACTGTTTGGAAAGGCCATGCCTTCCTGTGCCTACAATACCCACCACCCATGGTGCAGGGTTTGTAATTAATTTAGTTAATCCCCCGTTGATTGTTGTCCACCAGAGGCTGCCCATGATAGCTGTATGTCAGTCAGTGTGTCAGTCAGTGTCTGCTCAATGCAGTGGTTGCTTGGCTTCTCACCTGCTAGGTGCTATATTGTATTCTCAAAATAAAGCCTGAGGCTGCTTCAGATGAAGCAGAGTCTGTTGTGAGTATTATCTTATTCCATGAGGTAATGTTTCTTTGTGACACATATCAAAGGAAAAAGTCATTTAACTCTGGAAAAGCAACTATAGGCTTTCCAAAGAGACCTGGAGAAAGCATGGAAAACCAAAAAGAACTTGAAGAATTGAAAACACAATTGGACTCTATAAGCAATCAAAACAATTTACCGCTCTCTTACATAGCATTCTCCTCTGGTGTTCAAATTCTAATGACTTAGATGGGAGCAGAGGGGACACTCAATACTTTGCTAGACACACTCCACACGTCTCATGATCAGGCCCTGACTATCAAAAACACGTTTTATGTTTAGGTAATAACCCTGTCTCACAACCAGCCACACTAGTGAACAACAAAACAGAAACTGCATAACTACTTCCAAACTTCCAGTAGATACAGCGCAAGCTACCACCAAAGTCTAAAAAAAAAAAATTAAAACATTTTATTAACAATTTTAAACAGACATGTGACAGACAGAAACTCAAGCAGTATACAGAGGAGTGGAAATTCTAACTGAACATTTGAAATGAAAGAATTGCACAATGATCCTGGCCTTACAGAGGACATCATTAATGTTCTCTCATATCTAAAAATAAGGCAAGATACCAGGCTTCAATGGATTTAGGATAGACTATTACATATAACAAACAATATTCGACCCTCTATACTATGTATTTCAACTGTGTGGCTAAGCTCTTGAACAAAAAACAATTCCCAGCTTAAAGCTTGATATAAATATAATTGTATTATTCAAAGAGAATAAAGTGGGCAATATTCCTGCAGATCCAGAGAAGGTAGAAGAGGACTCAGGGAAAACAGCAGGGTTCAGGACAGGGTCGGTGCAAGGATATTTTGCGCCCTAGGTGAAACTTCCACCTTGTGCCACTGCTCTTTGACACCCCAAAATCTGGGGCCTCTGTGGAGGGGGACTCAGGGTCCCAGCGCTGGGGGAGGACTCAGGGTCTTGGCACTGGTCGGGGGGAACTTGGGGACTCGGGTTCCCAGCGCTGGTGGGGGACACTCAAGCTCCCAGCACTGGGAGGGACCCAGGGTTGGGGGACTCAGGGTTCTGGCACTGGGGGCAGGGAGGGGAAAATCTCATTCCCCCAGGAGGCTGGGGCAGATGCTGAGTAGGCCGGGAGGAGGGACTGCACTGGGGCTCCCTTCCAGCCTCCCGGGGGTGGAGCCAGACTTGGCCCATCTGGGAAGCGTACGCCCCCGGCCCCAGCCCAAGCTCTGCCCTGCAGCCTGGGACTGCAGCGCAGCACACCATACAGAGGCAGGGGCTGGGGCCAGCCCCAGGTAACCCACCCCATACCCTCTCTCTTCCCCCACCCGTCCACGCTTGCTTGATGGGCCCCCAGACCCGCCCCTTTCCCTGTCCTAGGCATGGTCACAGGTCCCCTCCCCTGGGGGTGCCACTGGAGCCAGGGCCGGTGCAAGGATATTTTAAAACTTCCACCTTGCACCACTACTTTTTGGTGCCTTCAAATCTTGGTACTAGACTGCCGCCTAGTTCGCCTAGTGGTTGCATTTGCCCTGGTTCAGGAGGGAACAGACCTTGGCAGCTGACTAAAGGGTCCCTGAGCTGGAACCTGGAGTAGAGGGTGGGCCTGGGCTCTCCTACACTGACGGAGTGGCACCATGGAGCCCTGTGGTACAGTGCTTTTCTCCCTTCAGGTACAGTGCCTCCTCCTGGCCATTCTGGAGAATAGCTCACCTGGTCAACATCCCTTTCTACAACTGCATGCCATATCTCTGTCTCTCTGTCTGCAGCCTCTCTCCCACCCCAGGAACTGATGCGGCCTCTGCATGACTCATTCCTCTAGCTAGGTCACTAATGTGGTTTCCCCTTCTGGAGAGTGGAGGGAATTCTCTTCTCCCAAACAGGCTCAGGCAATCTTTCTATGCACTGCCTCACCTGTGCAACTTCCCCCAGTGACCCACCCTCTTCTCCAGGTGCTTTTGAACCAACTTAGCAATCAATGACTAGGCCAAAAGCTATGTTTTTCAGTAGTCTGTAAGTGTCACAGGTAATTTCCAGGCTAGAGTATTAATGATTATAGCTGCTCTGTTAATTCTGACTCAACTCTCTGGTCTCTAAATTAGCTTGAGTAATACAAAATGGTCCAGGGTGTCAGTCACAGTAGCTTGTGTGTGTGGAAGAAGAAAGTAGGCAGAAGGAGTGCATTTTGCTTATCAAGAGATGAGGCAAGATTTATACTTCGTAAAAATTAAGACAAAAATATGCTAATAAATTTGGAACAGAGAAGATAACTAGTAGTAAATTATCTCCTTCATTACCTCTGTCCTGCACAGTGTGACATGGTGAAGGTAAGGTGTGGAGTGAACAATTTAGGGACTCTGCTGATTTTACTCTGATCTGATTTTTGCAAATATCTGTAGCCATGCCCAAATTCCCATTGATACACCAAACGCACACTTGCAACACAGGAATATCTGTCTTTTTGAACTATGCTTTCACAGTCCATCAAGAGCCCTCGGCAAATGAGCTACAAGAAGCAAAATGTGCAATAACTACAATGAAACCTTTGACGAACTGCATCTGTAATGTTTGTACATTTATGACTACAACTTACTAAAAATGTGATACAGTTTTCTCTTTCATAATACAAATCTCTGGCACATGCCCAATGCTGGAACCTCAGCAAGAAGCAGTGTAAAAAATATTCTAGGTTTATTTCAAAACATTTTGTTCAAAATAGCAGACAGGAAGGAAGTTCTAATGCTGATTCAGCTGCTTTGAAATGAATGAATTGCTGTAGTGCCACATTAGTTTACACAGATACATACAAATTGCGTTCCCACCCATAAATACACACATGCACACAAACACACATCTACTCAGGATTCTTTTCCATTACGTTGTATCCATGCTTATTTTTCTTATTTTATCATTTGTATCAATAACACTTAATATGTTACCATGCATTGATCAATGAAAGTTTAACATCAATCCTATTTTAGTGTTACAAACAATAAACCATTGATTGAACGTGGTGGCATTCCTTAGGGGTGAACATAATTTGCGGCAGTAGAAAAAAGAGTTTAGCAAAGAAGGACCAAAGATTAAAGTTACGTTGGGCAATTATATAACAGATCTCAGATTGCATACTTTGGTTTAGATGCAATAATGAAACTTGGAGAAGAAGGTACTTTTGGGAATATACCCATCTGGTATATTCTGTCTCCCCTCTGCTTCTCCTGTCCCTTCAAGTTGTTAGTCTTAAGAAGAACTTAATTAAAGTAACTAAAAATATAAGAAAAATAAATGGAGCAACCTGATATGAATAGAGTTGTGGGAACTTTGAAAAGCAAGTCTATTTTTTTCCCTTTAAAAACTTGGCAAGCTTGTGAAGTTCACAAGCCTGTTCATACAGCCTTACTTGTCATTCTCCATTCCCTGCTAGCTACACATTACACCTTTATGGAAACCCAAATATCTTACATAGATTTATCCAGAGTTTCACAAAATGTATTGTACAAGCCTGAGACAAAACATATACAAAATACATCAGCTCAGCTGACATTTCTGCAGACATTCACTTCCCAGACAACCACATTATTGTTTACAGTAAATGGTATCTTCTAATAATCAGGAATTCTGTTTAATCAAGACAAAAAGTGACATCCTGAGGCATCTCAGTTAGGCATGTTGGTAGCTTTGCAGATTGCTTCTCTATAAATCTTTGATAAATAGTTGGTTTAACTATTAGATTCTAATGTGAGGCTCTGTCTACACAGGAGAAAACATCTTCTCTCTAATATGAGGTTGACTGTAGTTGGATCTTTGGTGTCAAATTCCAGTTTGATTGTATTTCTGGTTCATGGCAGAGGCCCCAAGAGTCCTGCGGTGGCACTTTTTAATGTTTTGTGTAAACAGGATTTTCAGCCAGTGCAACAACTGATGTCAGACATAGCTCTCCCTCCTCCCCACCACAAGCAGCAACTCAGTAGTCCTGTTTGTGTGGTCAGGGTTGACCAAGTTCAATAACCATCATAAAAACTCATTGTCACCTTCTTGTTTATACAGCTGCCAGTGATTTGTTCTCCCATCCTTGTTGGGGCCTGGTGCTTTCTGCTGAGCTGGGAGTGCTAGACCAGGCCTTTCGTCTGGGGTGTGAAAGGCTGTTATCTCCCTGCTCATTTGCATATGTTACCTCATTTAGATACACATGGCTGCCGGCTATGCTGATATGATTATTCCAGTTATTAGAGTGACATAACTTCAGGACCAGCTGAAATTCCTGCACTGCTCTTGTTGGAGAAAGAAGATGTGCAGCAACAGCTTCTCCAGATGGTCACACCATCGCTCTACCCACACTCTCCCTCACTCAGTCATGCAGTCTGTGGTGATCCTTGTGCACATGAAAAACTGCACTGTGTTGTATATATTAACTCCTATACAATAGGGTTGACTAAGATATAATAAATATATGGACATTATAGTTTTCCATATAGTCTATAGTGGCTCTTGCTGACTCCTCTCATTTTCAGCTATGATTACACATGTTTCCCACAGCATAAGCATTTTCACCCCACTGTTTGGCCTTTTTTCACATGTCTGACTAATGTCAGTTGTAAATGAGAACTATTCTCCTTGGCTCTTTTATCCTGCTTTCACTGATTATCATCCTCCCAACTGACTTTTGAGTACTTGGATTTGGAGGTGACTTTTTTTTATGTGGTTACTAGGGTTCCCTAGCAACCATACTAAGGATTATGGGCATTTCTGGAACCAGTTCAGCATGGCTAGTGGCTGACAGAAAAAGGAGAAGTTTTCTCCTTTCCTCTGGGTAGCAGTGCAAGCTTTTCCATGCCTGGAGAGCCATTATCAATTGGAAGGGCATCGACTTTTACTACACACAGAATGGCATTGAGAGGCAGTCACCCGCTCCCAGCTATCCTCTGCCTACAAGTGCACCTGAAAGGGTTGGCTCAATGGAAGCTGCTGAAATCAGCCCCTGCATAGTCTGGTTCCTGTGGTCTACCCGACTCAGACCCCACCAGTTTGCAGAGCCCTAGTCTTTGTACAAATCCTCTCAAGAAACATTATGTACAGCAACAGGGAAAACCTTTTAACTCTACTAGGGAAACTATAAAAACAACTATACACACTGTGCTGTCAAACACACAAAAAAAGTGAAAAGGAGGCATGTCTGAGGCATGCCTGTACTCCACAATCCCCAGCTACCAGAATAGGTCTTGGGGCTACATGGCAGCCAGACATATTAAAGCAGCCTGGAGTTCCATCCTGACTATGAGAGTTGGGGAAAACAACAGTGGTGTAAAATAATCTTTGTTATCCTTCTCTGGGCCAGTGCCAAATACAGCTTGCATGGACCAGGAAGTCTCCACCTATATTCTACGTACACACACATTATAGAATAAAGGGATTTGTTAGATACCAAGGTGATAAGAGTTTCAGAAATAAAGCTGATACAATGGGAAACAGTTATTGAAGAAAGATGGCTGTATCATTCATTATGTTAAAGTCTTATGGTCATCTCATGTGTCTTTTGTTGCTGCTCCTGAAGTCGACGGGTGAGGTTAGCAGTTGAACTGAAGGGCAGTTGGTTATCCTACCTTCACACAGATTTTCACTGAATTGCTGAACACATTCTAATTCAAACCAATCACTTTACTTGAAAAGTATCCCATCCTGCCAAGTCTTAACATCTGCTTTCTTGTCCCTCAAAATTGTTTAATAAATGTAAAACCACTTCCCTTCTGTCTGCATTTTCCTTCCCCGTGTGTCTTCCTTAGTACGGTATACCAAATTCAGATCCCTAATCTTGTACAGAAATAGCTCTCATGCCACATTGGCTTTGGATTCATGTGGCTCTTTTTAGCTCCAGATATTTTTGCTCCAAAAGCAATTTCAATAACAAAATCATATTTAATACATAAGTTTATCACCAACATCTGTCCCTTGAAAATGCATTGATGAATTCATTCATATTTTGTGCTTTTCTAATCTACAAGCCAAATTTCAGCTTTCATAATAAGCAGAAATCTTCCAAACATCATTTAAATATGTATACAAAAAAACCCTACACCTATCAAATGTTTGCAGTCTACATCTATAATGCAACAGTTTCAACTTAAAATCTAACAATTGAGGTTATACTCTCCTTTATAAAGGGCACGTCCTGCAATTGATCCACATGCCCAAATCCCATTGACATTAGCGGTAGTTCCACTAATACAACAATTGGAGGATATGGGACTTTAAATTTTCATAATAATACACAGGGATTTTAGCTGAATGATTTGGATGTTACTGGGAGAAACATAGCTCAAGCTGTGTACAAGCTTTGACAAATACTCTGCCATCTTTAAATCATCAGCAATTTTCACCTAGCTGTGAGTACAGCAGAAGTTTCAAATCCAAAACATAATTTAAATTTAATGACATATGCAAAAACCAAAATGTTCTAAAATGCACCATTTTATAAGTCAAAGCTAATACCTGTAAGATGAGTTCTTTAGACCACACTCCACTCTATTGATATGAAATTATGTCAGACTATGGCTGTTTGAACATTCCTAGCACCTAGCAATGTGCACCATTAAAAATAGCCTTAACATATTAGGCATTCTGATAAACTTTGCATGTGCTGAGTTTGCACAATTTGTTAACATTTAAGTGGTGAGAACTGCTAGAACACTGCCAAAAACAGAACTAAAGAAGCATCTGAAGATGATGACATGATTTTTCCCCCTCACAACATTAAATTAATCAATAAATCTTACTACTGGCAGTCCAAGTACATTTTAACAACCACGCTTTGAACAAATGATGCTTCACTGTGAGATGTGCAGAGCTGAGTCTAACCATTGTGTTTTTCCTGCTATGGTAAAATCATCTGTTCTGTCTCTGAAAGCCCATTTCTTAACACTGCTCTATGCCAAAATGTCATCTATAACAACTACCTGAACTGTATGAGTGCTGGATGTGTAGTTTTTTATTAGAACCCTCTTTCGTGTTTGACAAGGCCTTTCAAAACTCTATAACATACTGAAGGATAAACAGAGATATTACACATAATTAAAGTTTCTTTAAGACTCCTGAATCTAAACATTTGCATGTGTTTTTGAATAAAGTTAACAGTTTGACTTGTGCAGACAGCAGTGGTTTTAGAAAAGCAGCTTGTTAAATCATGTTTTCCACTTGCACTGGTGTTCTGTACTGTTAGTCATAGATTTCAGCGGCTAGACCCCCCTTTAATCACACAAGAACATAGTTCCCCTGAGAAGGGAACATTTTTGCTGGAAATTAGACAGCCATTAGTGCATAAATCAAAACACTGGTGAAATATCCTGCATTAAGGGAGGTTTAGCTGTGTTCACTGCAGCAAAGAAAGGTTAAAAAGCCCCAAGGAAAATGCATGTTTTTTCTAAATCCAAATTAAATTAATTGAAACAATTTAGTTGTAGTTTAGAAACAATGACTTCAATCCAAAATGCTGCCATGATGTTTCACAGCAGATTCATTAGTTGGCACTATATTTTGATTACTCTTGTTCAGGGACCAGCTTTAGTCAATTAAAAATGATGTATGGTTCTGGGTCTAAATTGCTGCTTGTTTTAGGAATGGTCCATCCATCTACATAACAACTTATCCATCTCGCTTTTGACAAGAACATTTAAAAGTTCTATAATATGATTGGCTGACATCAAGAACGAAGGCGAGTCTAGGGCCTTATGCAATAATTAAATGTTGTATTGATCGGTAAAACCATGATTAGATATGTTGCAATCAGATCTACCCATTTATATTTGTACCTTTCATTCTGTGGGACATTGTGCTACTTTTTCTAATATCCTATTGATAATTACTACTGACAAGCCACTATGACACTAAAATTAATGTTTCTCAGCTGAAATGTTGAAATGTTCAGATTGAAATGTCTCGCCACATAAGCTGTATGTCTTGCTGCCCTGCCACATGTTTGTAAATGAAGGGAAATACAGAGCTGGACTTCCAGAATGACACAAAAACAGATGAGGTATGAAATTAAATTTAAAAATTGATGACGCTTTTTCTGCTATAATAATATTCGGGTGCTGAAATTCCCAACATCTAAGTATCACACATCGACTGTGAAATAATATGTTTCACCAGACAATTGCCTAATGATTGAATTTATGCTCTGCCAACACAATTTCCAAGATGACTGCCTAGATTTGACAAGTGTGTCAGCCAAAAATATAGTAGAAAGACATGGGTGGGTGAGACAATATCTGTTATTGGACCAACTTCTGTTGATGACAGAGAGAAGTTTTTGAGTTTACACAAAGCTCTTCTTCAGGTCTGGGAAAGGTACTCCAAGTACCTCCGACTTCTTGTGACACCTCTCAGCTTGTGATTTTTGTTCTTTTACTATGATATAAAGGAAAGAATTTCATTGATCAGGGAAAATATCACTGTAACACGAACATGGCGAGGGACAAATCCCTGGCTTTTAGAAAAGAAAAGCCATTCATTCCAAAAATCAAAGGATTATTCTGAGGTTGATAAGCAAGACTAAATTCAGATTCACATCTCTCTCCTTCAAATCCTTCTTCTCCTTTGAACGTCTAATCTCCGTCTTCCCTCTCCCTCCAATCTCAAATTCTACGTGGTTTATTGTGTCCTTAAATCTGACTTGCTCTATGTCCTTCAGTAATCTCAAAAACCTTCCATCACCTCTATTTCACTACTCAACTGAAAGCTCCCAAGTTCCATTTGCTTCCACCAGTTCGTCTGTATTAAAAGTGCCACTGGTAAGACAGCTTTTCCTCCTTCTTCTCTCATGGCTCTGTGTTTGTAATCTACCTACATTCCTGATTGCCATTCACTACTGTGGTACCTAAGCACCTCCAGCCAGTAGGGACTGGTGATGAGGTGGAAGAGAGAGGTGTTAGCTTTCTTGGTGGTCTTTTTTTAATGGAAAGGCTGGGGCAGATCAGTTTGCATTTTGCTTTTAAGTCACTGATGTTCAAGATCATGTGGATTTTTATGGGAGTAGGTTCCAGATTTATGAGACAACTACTGAGAAAGCTTTCAATCATATATGCTTTATTTACTTTTTTTTAATTACTGTTCTTTAATACAGATCATTTGTTTTGTCAGCAATTCTGATTATTTTCTTACATTAATATTAAAAGAAAGGGTTACAAATACAAAAAGTAAGGCAATACAGTAGAGCTGATAGAGTACAGCTTATGAGTAACAGGAAATCTTGTCTTCAAAAAGGTTATATCTGGTTGTTGTTCTAGTTGTTATCAGTAGATCCATTTGTACCATCTTTCCTCAAAGAGTTTAAGTGCTAGACAGTCAATAAATCACTGCATTTCTCTTAATGGTTTTATTCTAGTCAACCATATTTCTAGAGCTCATATTTGTTCAAGTTGTTTCTGCAACCATAGTGATTAAATACATGTATTGGCTTCAGTCACAAGATAAAGCTTTTATCTCAATTTTGTTTATTTTTAATACAAAGACAGTAACTAAACATAAGCTGTTTGGAGAAAGACCCTTGTTTTTTTTATTTGATCTATAAAGCAGCTAGAAAACTTCTGAGTGATGGAAAATGGACAATTAATAACGCACAAATAACTTCTGTTTGCAACTCTCAATCAAGTGATATTTACTGTCACCAAGAGAATAGGTTCCAAAAAAGCCCAGTAAGATTGGCAGCATTTTAACAATATGTCTGTAGCATGCAAGTCAGTGAAGTTGACGGCAGGCAGCATCCGGCAATGCTGGGCTCCAGCTGAAAAGCCCTTGTGTGCCATGCCTTTTCCTTCTCTGAAAGCCAGGCCAAAGGCTACACAATGGTGAAAGCCCTCTGTCACGTTGTGCTAAGCAATTTCCATTCAGCTGTGTTCTCTCACACATGGCAACTGAAAAAGGTAAACAAAATGCAGAATGTCTTTAGCTTAACCTGGCTTATTTTTTTTTCCTGCAGTCATTTATTTCAAAAGTGAAGCGTGTTATCCACATGATACCTGCCCTAAATGTATGGATGAGTGTAATCCAGACGGTGATTTATGCGCGCACAGCTACCCCAGGAAAGGTCACACAAAAGCGCAAAATGTGCCTGAATGTTGGAGTTTACATTTGTGTGTGAGGTAGCTGAAAGATGATAAAAGGACAGGTAGTTAACCAGCTCCCTGTTAACTGTGCTTCTGAGAAAGCTCATATGTGATTAGCCCATCAGCTGAGCTATTAATTTGTTCCTGATATGCCAGGATGGTCGGATAAGGACCACTGATGTGTACGGGTAACGACTTCTCAGTTTGAGTCAAACACTACCTGCCTCACCCTTTTGGGATATATTTTGGAGCAAATCT
The DNA here is from genome assembly GCA_007922305.1 of Dermatemys mawii. NCBI lineage: Eukaryota > Metazoa > Chordata > Testudines > Dermatemydidae > Dermatemys > Dermatemys mawii. The sequence goes on along the minus strand of ML677341.1, from coordinate 43,523,698 downwards.
TCCTATCACACATGCCGAGGGTCTTATCCATAATGGAAATGCTGTTTTTAGTTGTTAAGCTTTTCAGTGCAGGAACTATAACAGCTTATGTCTTTGTACAGCATTTTGTACAATTTGGATGCTATTGTAATAGAAAGTGATATAAGAATAATATACAGTGGGGGCAAGAATTAGGAGCTCCTGGAGAATGTACATCTTTGCATGTAAGACAGCCAAGCCCAGCCCAACTCCACACAACATAGTGCAGTGGGCATTTGAGGTTAGGCTAAGCCGAGGAAGGGAAAGGAGGTAGCGCCCAAGAATGGGTTAAAGCAAGATCCAGGTAGTTCTACAGATTTGTTGGGGGAGGAGAGAGAGTTTATTGTCATATTGCATCCTAATCCGCTCATGGTTTAATTCACCACTGTCTGATAATATGTAGATAATTAGCCATTCTTTTGTGGAGGAAGTGGGATTCCTCTTTTCCCTCAATGAGTCACTCCCTAACATGCAGCACAAGAGACAGAATTCAGACCTGTATGCTAATCATACACATTTTCCCTCATACCCATTGGCTGCCCTCGGACACATTTTGGAGGATGGCAGGATCCTGGCAGTGCATGTAGGTTACTGTGAGCTCCTCAAACAAAGTTGATTCCAATTTTTTGCTGGAAATTAGAAAAACATTTGTGCTTAAGTCAAAACACCCAGCTTTAATGATAGTTATCTAGGCTCCCTGCAGCAGAGGAAGAAAAAGGCCTCCAGGAAAATGCTTGAGCCAGAGCCAAATTTAATTCTCAGTTTACTCCTGTGCAACTCCACTGAAGCCAGTGGGATTACACAGGTGTAAAGGAGTCCAGAATCTGATTCCCAATGATTACCATACAATATGTGTCTGAAACTGAGACTGCTCCTTGCTCTCCCCTAAAGGTTTTTGTTATTGTCTGTTCCCTTTGCATACCTAAAGTGAATGGCCCATTTAAAGGTTCCTTTCAGATAGTAATTCCCTTGCCTTCCCCTCTTTCTCTAAAAATGACACTCACATTTGAAAGAGAGTCAACATGAATATTTTGGAGGAAGTTTTTAAGGTGAGCACTAGAAACAACCACTCTTTAGTGTGTGTCTGTAGTCTGTTGGTTCAGCAATGACGTTTTCATGCTATCTCTTTTTGTGGATTCATGTAAGGAAGCCAAGCCCAGCCCAGCTCCATGCAACACAGTGCAGTGGGCATTTGAGGTTAGGTTAGATGACTCTGAAGTCCAAAGCATGATGCACATGCTCATAAATATCGGGCAGACAAAGTCATGGGTGAGCTTTGGGTAGCTATTCTTCAGTATGGTATTCAAAAAAGGTCACATGATTGAAGACAGCTCTTATTTTCTACCACTGTTCCATTCTTGTCACAATCTGTGACACATCAGTACTGTACATTCATGTCCGACCTTCTCATAGTCTCTTCAGAATCTTTGCCATGGGAATAACCATATATTGCATTTATACCCAGCTTCCTATCTGCGGAACCCAAAGGGCTTTACAAGCATTTATAAATTAAGCCTCATAACTACATTGGTAAGCAGTATTATCCCAGTTATACAGACCGGGCCATGGGAAAAGGAAGGTTAGAAAACTTGTCCCAGGTCACAGAGAGAGTGTGTGGCAATGCTGGGAATAGAACATGATTTTCCTGACTCATTATCCTGTGTGTCAGCAACTTCCTTCCTTTTATTATTATTGCTATTAATAAACACGTGTATGATAATAGCACCCAAAACGCACCATTGTGCTGAGTACCGAACAAACACAGAGAAAGAGACAGTCCCTGCCCTGCAGAGTTTGCAATCTAACAGTAAATAAGCCTTTGAATCCCTCATGCCACTGGAATTATCTTGCCCAACTTTGAAGTTATTTTAACAATGTATAATTTTTATGGCTGGAAATTCTTATTCTCCCCATTTAGGGATCAATTGTGAACTCACATGGAATCAAAGGAAGTATTGTCTCTGACTTCGGTAGGTGCAGGATTAGATCTTTGAGGGCTGATGTTGTGAAGTGCTGAACATCTCCTGAGTGATACTCAGTATCCTCAATTCTTACTAAGATGGAGGGGAGTTGAGAGTACTCAGCACTTCAGAAGTTTGGACCATAACAGATGTGGAAACAAACTGTGAAACTTTTTCTTGCCAATCAATCAAAATAAAAATAAAAATATTTAACCAGTTATATGAAGATAGGCTATTGTTCTCCTTCACATTTTTTGCAAAATGTTAATGGTAAGCGTAAATAAATTGTCACTGAGTGTTAGCTTTGGCTTTTGTGTATTTTTTTCAAGTATTGTTTTGAAAGGCATTCAAAGGATAAAAATATTTTCCCCAATATCTGGTGAACAGACCCAGTTAAGAAAGTCACTAATAGGACTGAGTGTGGGAGGAGAGATACACTCAGAACTGGACTGAACAGGACTGCATTTTAATGTCAAGTCAATACAAATTCCATTACAAACCAATCCCACTCATAACACCAATATTATAACGTGCAGTACAGTCATTTGTAACTATGAAACAGATTTAGAATTCCAGACACAAATGGAGCCTTCTGTATGGCTACTGGTGATGTCATGCAAGTGTCAATAATGGCAGGATGTGGCTTTACTTTAAAACATATTTTTATTTAGAGAGTCTTTCATTTAACAGCAATAAAGTCTGATTTTCTAGTCTCCCCAGTTTTGTCTCAATAAGGACTGGGGGATTAGGGACTAAGCGACTCCAAACAGTGAATTTATAGGGAAATTATTGCACTTTTCAGGTAGTTAAAGTCATTAATTTACCCCTTATTACAGCAGCTGAGGCATGCAATAATCAGCCAGCAATGCACTCCCTGTCATGTCTCAAGGCTTAGTTAGTTTTCCGGAATGCACATACTGAGAAAAAATGCAAAAAAGAGGAAATGGTGGAAAGAGTTACTCTGTAGTTCGTTTCCTCATGTACTGTCTTGGTAGCAGCTTTATATCGTGCTAGGGGTTTTCTATATTTGGCAAAGAAAACCATGAAACTGTCACCTATAAATGAGAATTTCAAACCTGTTTGCATCAGAATCAATACCACAGTAAAAAAAAAACAACCAAGTATGGGTACAGTCTTCCAGTCATGGTAGCAAGTTACAAACTCCCACTGAACTGAATGGAAGCAATTTTGGGCCCTATTTTTAGAGTTCAATAATTATTAGCTCATTTTTCAAAGATAAAGAATTTCCTCTAATTATCCCACTGCTAAGTACAGCTAATTCTAACTAAAGCAGGTAGAAAACACTAAGGTCTCTCCTTGGACCCAGAACTGTAAATAAAAGCATAACTCATTTTGATTCTTCGTGGTGTGTATAAATACTGTTTTAGGGCACAACCTCTGATCTACACGGTAAGCAAGGCCTTGGGATGCATTCTTATTTTTAATGCAAAGCAACACACATGTCTGTATTCTGTAAAACAATATCTGCAATAAAGAGGATTAGTTCTAGACTATACATTTGTCAGGAGTAATTATCCTTTATCAGATGCAGAACTGCATATGCAACATCTTATTACAAAGATGTCCTTTTCTTTATAATTACTTTTACTAACACATCCTATCACTTTTTAAAGGATTCAGAAATGTTAACATCTTAGCAAGATGATCGCTAAGAATGTGTCATTATGTAAAGTTAATTTCTAGTCCTTCAAAGGAATAGTGTCAATTTTTTTTCTTAATAACTAAATTTGGGGGTTGATCTCAACTTTTTGCAATATTCTCTAAGAAGCTTGAAAAGAATTGACTTGATTCTCATTTCATTTACCCCAGTTTTACACTGCTGTAACTGCTGAGTTCAAAGGAATTACTCCTTGTTTATATTGATATAAGTGGGATTAGAACCAGGTCCAATACTTCTGTCTCTGCCAGTTCTGTTCTTTTTTGTTGTCAAACATTGATTTGTAATTCTGTTTTTTTAAAGAAACATGAGTCAAGAAGCTCAACACTTATTTATTTGTTTGAGTGCCAGCATCATTGATGATGCAATATTCTCAGCACAACTTTGGAATATGGACCCTGCGCCTGGAAATCTTTACTTATGTTAGTAGCACTTACTCTTGCAAACAGTTCATTTAACTCACTGGGCTACTAATTTGCAGGATGTAGCCTACAACTAATTAACTTTTGCTCCACCAAAAGCTTTCTTTGCTGCAGCACATCACTGGAGCTTAATATAGAAAAAATAATGCAGTAACTGGCAATTTTATGTACATGTATGTTTCAATGTAAAAGAAAAAAAATTGAAATTGCAAATAAAGCAAAATGTAATGTTGGCAAAAATTTCCAAACAAACTTGTAAAATTTGCACAGCTCTACAGAACAAGCCTCAATAGTAGCAAGATAAACTTCAAAGGAGTACAAGTTGCTAGGGAAGGCTAGACCTTTGTCATCACAAAAGCTGCCACTCCCCCATCAACTCCGCCTGCGCCTCTTGTGGCGGTGGAGTACCGGAGTCAACGGGAGAGCGCTCAGGGATCAATTTATTGCATCTAGACTAAACGTGATAAATCAACCCCCAATAGATCGATCTCAGAGCATTGATCCCCACTGTACTGTAGACCTGCCCTTAGCCATCTGTAAGATATTTGAGTTAGTATTGCATGACATTTTGATTAAGAAACTAGAATGATATAAAATAAACATTGCACAGATAAATGGATTAAAAGCTGGCTGAGAGGTCACAAAATGTAATTCTAAACAGGGAATCATCAATGAGCAGGTATGTTTCAATAAGGTCTCATAGGGATCTCTTCTGATCCCTATGGTGTTTAACATTTTTATAAATGACATGGGGGAAAAAACATAAAATCATTACTGATCAAGTGTGCAGATGACAAAGATTGGAAGAGAGGTAAATAATAAGGGTTGCTTGGTAAACTCGGCAAAAGCAAACAATATGTGTTTCAATACAGCCAAATATAAGGTCAGACACCAAGGAATAAAGAAAATAGGCCATACTTACAGGATATGGGCTCTTATCCATGATTTTGGAAACTGCTGAACATAAGCTCTCAGTGCAACACCGTGGTTCAAAGGGCTGAGATACTTGTACCTATGTGATTTAAACTGAATATGGTGACCAGTGGGTCTGGGAAGTGTCAGATTTGGCGAGAGTACTCCAGTGTGGGGATGCCCTAGCCTTTATCCTCAGTGACCCACAACGAAACTGGGGTTAAGCTTCTTAGGGATCCAGGTCCCAGCCCTATCAGAGTTATGAGGACTCTGCCATATGGGAGAGAGAAAGAAAAGTCCTTAAGATCAGGCAGGCATCCAGGTGAAGGGAGTTAGCATGGGGAGCTCAGGTCCTTTCATCATCTGATTCCACTTGTGTAGTATAGAAGCCAGGAACATTCCCCACTGTATAGCAGGACCATTCTCATGCGTATACCATGTTGCACTACTTTGCATGGGTGTAAATGATGGCATAAGGCACAAGGCCATGAAGAATCAGCTCCAATGGGAGTTCCTATATAGAGGGAGAACAGTATAAAATGACCCTTGGGCACACTAATGGGAGAAAAACTGTGTGAACCTTTGATATGGATTTTATTACATCTTCTGATTTGTGACACAGCACATATACCTTTACCATTTCTTACACATGGTTTTAAACACATGAAAAAATCCATCAGGCTTTTAAAAAGCATATTTATACCTGGGGAATAAAGTAAAAAAACTTGCTTCATCACATGACATCTAGTGAACTCAAGCATTTACTTAAAATTACTGTTAATAACCTATTTCTGTTTATAATAAGCCCTAGCCATCTGGATTTTAATTTTGCTTATGTAACATGTCTCTTTGTGCTCAGTTCTTATGAATAGAGGGCTATATATGTTTCATTTCCATGAGTAATTTTGCTGCAAGCCTTAAAGTCTTTTCACTTTTTGAAAAAATTCATTGATTTCAAAACGAAATTTGAAAGAGTGTATTTTATAAGAAAACTATCAATGAACAAAGAATAGAACAAATAAAACAAGGGAATGTTTTAAAACATTAAATTATTAGTTTATGGAAACTAGTCACCTGGTCTTGGGCAGAAAATGGAAAGTAAGTTTTCAATTGTGCAACATAACCTCAAGACAGTGCATCAAATAGGTGCTAATATATAGATTTAGTGCGAAATGTTATGGCTAAATTAAGTTTTCAGAAAGTGTTCAGACTGGATCTCATTAAATGGTATTCCTCTCTGGTCATTGCAGGATGGATAGAATGCAGTGTGTTCTCACAGCTGTTCAAAAACAGGGTTTATAGGTTTGTACAGTATTTGTTAACAATGTGCAAAGATCAGCTATAAAACAAAATGTGCTGGCTTAAATTAGTAAAAGAACATGGCCATGATGAACATATAGCTTAATGTGGTTTCATTACCCAACCACATATAGAATCTATACAATAGAAACAGTAAAGTAACATTGTAGCAACATGCACTATGTACCTTATTAGTAAGTCCATATTTGCTTTGTTTATCCTCAGGAAACTGTGGAAGGAAATGTGACGGCTTTTCTACATTAAAAACCTAGCATCGGTTTAACTATATCAACTTTAACTTGATGTAGTTTACCCAGTGTAAATTTCTAATCCGGATGCACTTAAATGGGTTTAACCTTATCTTACGTCAGTTTGACTTAATTCAGTAATTTACAGATGCATGTGTAACCTGCAGATCAGTATGTATTACACATCTTTTTCTGTTTCCGATTCACAGACCCTATCCATAGAGGATGTAGTCCGTTGAGTCTGGTTCTTTAGGTCAAGCCAGAGAAGCTTGTGCTTTTAGTTCTGGAGGTCTCCACTTTAATCCCCAGTGTTAGTTAAGATGACAGCTGTCACATAAGCATAACTGATTTAAACAGGATTAAACCAGTTTAAAGGACATATACATTTGATTAGATCAATTAAAATAAATTTAGTTAAAGTGGTGCACATTTTCTAATGTGTACCAATTCTAAATGGCTCTATTAATGACAAAGGACTCATTCAGTTCTCTTTGTTCGGGCAAAACTTCACTTATTGCAAATAGAACATTTACTGAGTATTAAATTTATTTTCCTATGGATGTTTACTCTTAAAGAACCACCGTCAACCAGTCTAGGTCCTGAAGATGCAAAATCCATGTTATTTTAACTAGTGGGATTTTTTTAAAGCAATAGCTTTATACAGCGTGTCTACACTGCTCCACTATTCAGACTACAGGAATGTGAATTGTAATGCGCACTAAAGTGCTGTGCTGAAATTCCCCCATGTGGACACTGCAGGTGTGAACTAAAAGGTTCCTACTTCTCATTAATGTAGTTCTACATTTAATGTAGTCCTACATTAATGAGAAGTAAGAATTTTTTAGTTCACACCGGCAGTGTCCACACAGGGGGAATTTCAGCACAGCACTTTGGTGCACATTGCTATTCACACCCCCGTAGTCCAAATTGCAAAGCAATGTAGACATGCCCATAGATTCCTTCATAGATTTTAATGAAGAGGGGACCATTATGATCATCTTGTCTGACCTACTGCATAACAGTCTATAGAACTTCCCTGAATTAATTCCTACTTCAAATCCAATAGCTGTATTAACCTAGAGCATATTTTGTAGAAAAGCATCCAATCTTAATTTTAAAATTTCCAGACCCCCAGAGAAGCCACCCCCAACCCTTGGTAAGGTGTTCCAGTAGTTAATTAGTGTTAAAATTTTGCACTTTATTTCTAGTCTGAATTTGTCTAACTTCAACTTCCAGCCATTGGATCTTGTTACATTTTTGTCTGCTAGACTGGAAGACTATTCTTATCAAATTTTTATTCCTCATGTAAGTATTTAAAAAATTTTAACCTTCTTTTTGATAAAGCTGAATAGATTGAGTTCCTTGAGTCTCTTACTGTAAGGCATGTTTTCCATTCCTATAATCAATTGTGTTGCTCTTCTCTGAACCCTCTCCAGTATATCAACATCCTTCTTGAGAAGTGGATACTAGAACTGGACACAATATTCCAATAGCAGGCACACTAGTGCCAAATACAGAGGTAACATAACCTCCCTACACCTAATTAATAGTCTCCTGTTTTTTATTAAACAACAACTGAAAAAAAATGGGAAAAATAGAGAAGACCAAAGGATCTGGAACCCTGCCCTATGGGCACAGAGAATGGCATAAACAACAATCTCTGGAACTAACTCAAGAAAATTCACTGTCTACTCCTTATGCATCCCAGGCCTCCTTCCCAAGAACTGGCTGCGCTGCAGTGATACTGCAGTTAAGACATCTGCTCTGGTAGGGGCTCGGGCTCCAAGGGGTGGGATCCTTCTCCCCAGCTTCAGCCCTCCCATTTGGTTTGCATACCCCCCACTCTGCATCCAGCCTTCAAGGCCCTCTTGTCTGGAGATGTCTCCTTCCATTGAGTCCTCTCTGCCCAGAATCCCTCGTTCTCCCTCTCTACTCCCCATCCTCAGCATAAGTTAGTTTGCCACACGGCAGACTGTCTGCTATCTCGGTTCTGGTACCACGACTCCGCACTGCAGCTCAGTTCTGGCTCACTATCGGCACAGCCAGATTCTCCTGCTCCAGCTTCCCACCTCTGGGCTGCTGCACTCTCACTCTCATGCCTTACTCTGCCCTTGGCAACCCCAACTCACACAAAGGAAGAGCCCTCACACTGGCCTGCCTGCCCTGTCAGTCCAGCTGTCTTGGAGTGCTGACCTCTCCCCACTGTACCTGGGGATACTGACTCCTCTTTGGCCCATCCCCTTCCTCCTGGTGTTGGGAGAGGGCTGACCAAAAAACAATAAAGGACCAACAGCCCCCTTACAGCGCGTTGAAAACACAACCAGTGATGTGAGTGGAGAATCTGATTTGGCAGGGTTTTCACTTTGGCCATGTGTGAATGACTATGTAAGCTGCAAGGCAATGTAGAATCTGGCCCATTTAAATCAATAGGAGAAGAATGTATATATTGAGGGCGGTATAGCTTCTATAGCTACCTAGGCAAAAGTCTGTCCATGACTCATTCCACAGTGGCTTCTAGCATCCCCACCACACCAAAAACTCACACCATCCCCTCCTAGCCCCTCTTAGCTTGCTTAAAGGGACACTCACTTGTTAATATTCTTTGCCTAGATGCAGAAGTAAGCGGGTAGAATGCTCTAGCTTGTCTAATGCAGGAGGCCAGACTAGCTGATGATAGTGATCCCTTCTGGCCTTAAAAACAAACAAACACCCCCTAGCAATCTGTCTGCTGCCTTTGATACCATTGTTCACTTCCCTTTTCCTGTTCCCTTAAGCTTCAATGATTCTGTCTGCCCCTCATTTCCTGCCTTGCTGACCTTTCCTTCAGCATCTCCTTTTTGGCTCTTCCTGCATCCCTAGCCCATCTGCTGGAATCTGTGATGTTTGCAGGGTTCACCCAGATCAGAAAGGGGTTCTGTCATGGCCTGACCTGTAACCCCAGGTGCCTCTCTGCTGTGCAGCTTTGGCTCAGAGCCCTGACACGAGCAGCCTGTTCACAGCACAATCGTCTCATCCTAGGATTCAGCAGCCCAGTTACTCTTGTCAGGGTAACATCACCCACCCCTCCAGTCCTGAGTCTCCCCAGAACTGTCTCCCCTGCAGTGCCCGGTCCCTCTTACTGGATACTCACAGAGGTACAGCAAGCTTGATGCTTCCAAAGAGTCACAACAGCTTGTGAGCTCAGCTGGAGCTATGCACCCCACCTTCACGTACAGCACTGAGATGGTTTGCTGTGAAATTCAGAATAAAGGTATTAACAAAGAGCACAGATTTACATGATTTCAAGCAAGAGGAAAAGAGATATGGAAGGGTTACAAATAAAACAAAAATAAGATCATTTCTAGGCTCTAAAACTTAATTCTAGAAAGAGATAGTTTTTGCCTAACACCATTTCTTATTCACCCAAGTTGTCAACATTCTCCAGCATGTTGACCCATGTGAACCAAAGCATCGCATCATCATGCGAGGTTCTGTCGTTGGCCCCCTCCTCTATTTTCTGTTTGCTTTACTTGAGTGACCTTGTCAATGTTTTGTCACTGAAGAATCCAGCAACCATTATACAGAGAGTGTGTGAGGAAGAGAATGTATTATTATAAAAGTATAAGTTATAAGTATTCACAGAAACAGACATTGGACCAAATCCTACACATTCCCAAAGGGAAGTGTCCCTTTGAAGTGCCTTTAACTGAACTTCATGGGAACAGTGCTTCAGTAAGGACTGCAGAATCAGGTTATCTTAAAAACATGTCCTGTCCTGCTGAAATGTAAAGGGATTCTGTCAACATAAAAAATGAAAACTTCAGAAATTCTTGTCTTGAAATAGGTTTTCCCATCACTGTGACAAGAGACTCCTAAAACAATTCTAACTGAAAGAGATTAGATTTGTGTACATTTGACATCCTCTGTGAGTAGTCAGGGTCACTAGCTTCCCGCTTTATAGTCAGTTGGGTAGTCTGCTACCCATGTTATTTGTGTGGGTCTTTCACACAGCCACAGCAGGGGGAAAAGCCCTTTAAAAATAGAAAAAATGTAACTTCAACCCACAAAAATAGGTAGGATGGGTCAGAACAGGCACAAAGGAAGGCCTGGCTTGCTGATTTCTGGTATTGACACTGTAAGATAATAATATGATTTTACTTATTTAGGTATATCTTTTTTAAAATTAAGAGACGAGTGCATCCCAAGTTCTGAACACTTCTTTACAAACCTTAACAATACAAAAAAAATCACTTTTTGCTGCTTAAATCCATAGCTAATGCCTCTACTACCATAACCAGATCTGCCCCCAAACCAAAGTTATGACCATGCCAGTAAACAACTGGAATGCTGGTCCCACTTGAGAAAAAAAAGATTAGCTTTGCAGCATGTCCAGGTTCTGGAAGGCCAAGGCAAAGTACATTCCAGATTGAAGGGGCTCTCAGGGAAAACATTCTTCCAATAGCGCCCTCTCTCCTGTACTGAGGGAGCTTCTGCTCAGCCACCAAAGACTGCAGCTGTAGCAAGATGTTAGGAGGGGAACAGCAATCTCCCAGTACATAAAGCATGACTTAACATTTTCCTGAGCTCCTTTCCAAATGGAAAGGTGAAATCAGCAACTGCTGAAATTAGAGGCAATGCAAGATGACAGGACACTTGTTTTTGAGTCCAATACTGTCTGTCAGAAAGTAGTATTCAATAATATAAATGTGGAACTTTTACTGTGTTTCTAACAAGTTAACATTAGAACTTCATTTAAATAAGACGAGGAATACTTGTGGCACCTTAGAGACTAACCAGTTTATTTCAGCATAAGCTTTCGTGGGCTATAGCCCACTTCATCAGGTGCATAGAATGGAACAGAAGTAAGATGTATTTATATACACAGAAAGCAAAAAAAGTTGTACATTAGCATACCAATTCTAAGAGGCTGTTTAATTTGGATGGGCCATTATCAGCAGGAGAAAAATAACCTTTTGTAGTGGATCTCTGTCTGACAGGAGATAAGAACTTTTGAAGGGAAATTAACTAGGGAAATGCAATCAATTAGTGTAATGACAAAGCCATTCATAATCCCTGTTTAGCTCTTGGTTGATAGTGTCCAACTGGAAAATTAATTCCAGTTCCTCAGCTTCTCATTGGAGTCTGTTTTGGAAGATTTTCTGTTTTAAAATTGACACCATCAAGTCTTTAATGGAATGGCCAGGGAGGTTGAAGTGTTCTCCTACTAGTTTTGAATGTTATAATTCCTGGTGTCAGATTTGTGTCCATTTATTCTTTTGCAAAGAGACTGTCCAGTTTGGCCAATGTACATAGCAGAGGGGCATTACTTGCATATGATGGCATATATTACATTGAAAGATGTGCAGGTGAATGAGCCTCTGATGGTGTGGCCGACATGATTAGGTCTTATGATGGTATCAGTTGAATGGATATGTGGATAGAGTCGGCATCAGGCTTTGTTGCAAGGATAGGTATCTGGGTTAGTGTTTTTGTTGTGTGGTATGTGGTTGCCAGTGAGTATTTGTTTCAGGTTGGGGGAATGTCTGTAAGCGAGGAATTCTCTGTCTCCCAAGATCTATGAGAGTGAGGGATCATCTTTCAGGACAGGCTGTAGGTCTTTGGTGATGTGTTGGAGAGGTTTAAGCTGGGGGCTGAAGATGACGGCTAATGGTGTTCTGTTTTCTTCTTTGTTGGGCCTGTCTTGTAGTAGGTGGTTTCTGGGTACTCTTCTGGCTCTGCCAATCTGTTTTTTCACTTCCCCAGGTAGGTATTGTAGTTTTAAGAATGCTTGATAGAGATCTTGTAGGTCTTTGTCTCTGTCTGAGGGATTGGAGCAAATGCAGTTGTATCTTAGAGCTTGGCTGTAGACAATGGATCGAGTGGTGTGTCCTGGATGGAAGCTGGAGGCATGTAGTTAAGTATAGCAGTCAGTAGGTTTCCAGTATAGGGTGATGTGTATGTGACCATCATTTATTAGCACAGTTGTATCTAGGAATGGACTGCTTGTGTGGATTGGTCCAGGCTGAGGTTGATGGTGGGATGGAAATTGTTGAAATCATGGTGGAATTTCTCAAGGGCTTCTTTTCCATGGGTCCAGATGATGAAGATGTCATCAATATAGCGTAAGTAGAGTAGGGGCATTAGGGGACAAGAGTTAAGGAAGCGTTGTTCTAAGTCTGCCATAAAAATGTTGGCATACTGTGGGGCCATGTGGGTACCCATAGCAGTTCCACTGACTTGAAGGTATATATATTGTCTCCAAATGTGAAATAGTTGTGGGTGAGAACAAAGTCACAAAGTTCAACCACCAGGTCTGCCATGACAGCATCAGTTAAACTGTCACCATAGAAATACAAGAATTGTCATACTGGATCAGAGTATGGTCCATCTAATTCAGCTTCCTGTTTTTCTGAAATTGGCCAGCACCAAATGATACAGGAAAAGTGCAAAAAACCTGTAGAGGGAGTTTCTTTCTAACTCTGGTCAGGCTTTCATGCCCAAAGCATCAGAATTTAAACCCTTCTATATGTTTTTAAATGCTGTCTAACATAGCAGCAAATGTCCTCATTCATCCAACTGTCTAATCCCATTTTAATCCTGCTAAAATGTTAACCTGTGATATCTGCGGCAATCAGTTCCACAAGTTAATTGTACATTGTGTAAAAAGATATTTCTATTGTGAAAAGCAATAAATATAGTGTCCAATTTACCTTGTCTATGTCATTCGATATTTTATGTACCTCTGCCATGTTCCCTATTAATTTACTCAATTTGCTTTGCAAACTGGGGAGTGAAGGAGCAGCATAAACACCTGAAGATATGAATGCCACGTTGCAAGTTATATTCTAGTGTTCTTTAGCAGCCCCAAGATGTCATAGATCACCTACACATCCACCAGCCCATGGTACTTTTGTAAAATAAAGTAAGCAGTTTAGTATTTGCAGGGTAATGACCTTTCTCTCAGGTGTGTTTTACAGAGAGGAAGCAAGCATACATTGAATTGTACCCACTCCTTATTACCTCATTTATTATATTTTTTCCAAAACACTGTAATTTTGCTTTAAGAAGAGGGCAGTCTTTAAGTTTTACTTGCAATCTTCTTTCTTCTTTATGTCAAATACATTGAACTATATAGATATACCTGATAACAAAAAGCTGTAAAGGTTAAGCACATCTGACACTCATAATTTACCAGCTGAAGTTATCTTGACTTTTTTGCATCACTTTTGGAAAGGATTAGCAGAAAAACATTTGGTTTACATTTGTCCCCTGGCTGACTCTATCAATTGTTCTATTAAAAAATTAATGTTATTTCTAAAACTAAGGTTCTGTCAAGCCAGGAACAGAAAGGAAGTGAAGTAAGTTCAGCGAGTTTGAACTGCATACCAAATGTTTGTTTTATGTGCCGAATGGCTAACATTAATTTTGGATACTAACTATCAAAGGGCAAAAGACATAACACTTGTGGGGTCAATCAAGTATTTTAAACTCCAATCTGAACCACTTCCAAAAACCCAAGCAAGGGATAAAACGATCTGAGTCTTTGGGGGGAAGTATTTGTTATAACAATTTTTAGTTTAATTTTCCTCAACGGTCACATCTGATTAAGCTCATCTGGTGTAACTGAATGTAAAACATTCAAAAACGATGAGTCTAGGCCAATCAAATTTGTTTTGAACAGACATACTTTTGTGGATGGGGAGGAGAAACTTTTTTTTTAAAAGACCTTAAAAGGCAGGGCTTTTTTAAAAAAATCATTTTGAAAAAAAAATGTCCTAGCATGTGACATTGGAAAAAATATACATTGAGATTCCAAAGAGTTCCAAGAGAAGGGTTTTCTCATGTATCATCATAACCAAGGCATCATCTCCTTGTTCTAGGAAAATACTAAAGCCATTACCTAAGAAAGCAGTCATTGCTTATGTGAACTACTTAAGGCCTATAGTAATGGTTCTCAAAGTTTTTCCATTGTTTGGACCACCTCTTAATTGAGAGCTTGCACCAGCTGCCTTCCCTTTCATGATCAGATGGCTTAACCCCTCCTATTCACAAACACAAAATCTTTATGGCACCTATAGCAACTTATTCTTGGGAAAACAAAGGGGGAAAGGAATATTGGGGAAGTATTGGATATCGTTTTAGCTTCTCTTAATATGCTGTAGCCTCTGAAAACAGCAAGGAAGAGCCAGCACAATGTGACCAGCCAGCTCTCTGCAGACCACCATCAAGTGCTCTACCGACAACGGTTTGGGTACCTCTGGTGCATAAAAAGGATTTAGGCCCTGACTTGTGCTGTGGCCAGGGAACACACAGCACAATTTGTGGGGAGTGGCTGCAGGTGGCTTTAAACCATCTTCCCATTCCCGATTCTCAGGCTGCTGTACACTACTCCTGCTCCCCGGCAAAAGGTTGGCTCCCCTGCAGGCTGCTCTAATACAGACCGGTGCCAAACCATGTATAAAAGAAGTTCTTTTATACCTGCTCCTTTTCCATGGCTTCACCCACTACACTGGCATCCGGGAAAGGAGGTGGCATAGGAGCTATTACACCCGTTCCCCATTATGCTAAAACCCTTATGCTGAGCTGATCTTCCCATGGCTGTCTATAGTGTTGTTAGGACCAGCTGGGTAGTGCCAAATAACCCAACACAGCTGATAATCTGGGCCTTATATCAGAGGCATTAATATTATTACTGTAATGATTGTTTCCATGGGGAAAAGGTTAAAGGATTCGGACCTGTATTTGCCAATTTAGGGCCTGCTCTAGTTCTACTGAAATCAATGGAAGTTTCCCAATTGACCAACAAAGAGCAGGATCAGGGCCCAGTTCATAAAATCATTTGCATTAAGTTAACATTAAACGTACTGCCAGCTATTTTACACAATTCCAATATACACTGAAAGATTCTGTTTTGTGGAGCTCATATTTTATTACATTTCGTCGCTGAATCCAAGGCATGCTTGTGGTTTAAAAGCTGTTTACATTTATCTTCTTTTGGTTTACATTTTTGCCTGTATTATTAGATCATATGTTACCACTCTATTGTGGATTAAAATTAAAACAGGGATACTGTTTTAACATTACATGGTAATGTCTTAAAACCATATAATTGTCAATCTCATCTTGCTGAAATAATTCTTCATTCCATATTCAAGTCCCTTGAACCTCTGGAACGTCCTAATGGTAAAGTGGCTTGGAAAATTACTAAGGGACCATTGGGATCATTTTCTCCACTAGTGTACCCTAATGACTTCAATGGAGCTGTGCCAGAAAATAATTCAACCCTTGATATACAACTTCCCATGGGATGTTCATTGTTGTATTTTACAGAATATCCCTATGTTATATGCATATAATAGACTTTGAATAATCCGTCCCAGAGAAGCAGCTTTGGAAGGTTGGTTATTATGTGAAAATATGTAAGTTTAATTATGCTTCAATCCCATAAATCCAGGCCTGACATATTCAAGGCAATCTTAATCCCAGCATACTAATGATATAACTCATTTTTATCTCATTGACCTATAATTATTTTCAAAAGTTTTGATCCTTCCTGGACATACAGTAGCAGACCTAAAGACAGCCATCCTGCAGCAAAAAAACTTCAAGACCAGACTTCGAAGAGAAACTGCTGATCTCCAGTTCATCTGCAAATTTGACACCATCAGCTCAGGACTAAACAAAGACTGTGAATGGCTCAACAACTACAAAAGCAGTTTCTCCTCTCTGGGTATTCATACCTCCAGATCAGCTGCTGGAAGTGGGCCTCCCTCCCTGATTGAATTTACCTTGCTATCTTGTCTGCATATTTATACCTGCCTCCGGAGATTTCCCCAACATTCATCTGATGAAGTGGATCTTCGCCCATGAAAGCTTATGATCCCAAACATCTGTTAGTCTATAAAGTGCTACAAGACTCTTTGTCATTTTTGCAGATCCAGATTAACATGGCTACCCCTCTGATATCACATATGTAAAGTTTTGTAAGATCAAGCTTTTACCTGCATAAACTTGTTTTAAGCAACATCAATAGCATTACAATTTTGAACAGAAAAAAGAGCTTACCACTGTGTAATTTAGAAAATATAGAAATACTTAGCACTCATATAGCAATGTATGTCTTCTGTGTGCTGTGCAAACATTATGCAAGGAAGTTTTTGTCTTCTGGTGAAATCTTTCCTTCCATATGTTAAATTCAGTCTGTTTTCTAGACACACTATCTAAAGGCAGAAGACACCTTTTAGCCTTTCGTGTCAGATCATTGCCCTGGTAGCATAAAGCCTCTTCAAGTTGCATTCATCTAAAACTAACTTTTTATTTTATCCCTCCAGCCCACAAGGTTTAATGCTGATTTGTTTTTCAAGAGTTTTTTACAATCAAATATATTTGTTACACAGAAAAAGGAAAGTGAAATATTATTCCAATATGTAAAGTGGATATAAACAAGCAAACTAATATTTCATTTTTCTTTTATTACACAAGTAAAATGAACCTCTGTCAATGCAGCAACCAGCAATTATAAAAGATTCAGTGTGTGGAGGCTGGGAAGTATATTACTGTACAAATATAAACTATAATTATTCATAAACACAGACACACATTGAGCATGTTCCTGCAGTCCTCATGCAGGTAAAATTCCCAGTTACATTCACTTTGACTTGACTTCAATGGAAGCTGTGCATTCATGAGGACAGCAGAATCATATCATGTAAACAGATCTGTAAGGATTTGTGTTTGACTACAACCCTTAGGTAAATTTCACATTAGTAAATAAGATAAAGGACTTGTCACATTTATTATTCTTCTAGTAAAATATATATGGTTGGATCAAATCATTCTTATCTTTTTTAACTGTATGTAGGATGCACCCTATATACCTCATTAAAGCTTGTAGAGCTGGTTAGATGACTCATTACACATGTAACCCCTTTTTGGGCTAGTGAACCATTTGCAATCCAATTCTGATTTTATCCTAATGTAGTAAGTATACCTAAGTATCC
Organism: Dermatemys mawii; assembly: GCA_007922305.1. NCBI lineage: Eukaryota > Metazoa > Chordata > Testudines > Dermatemydidae > Dermatemys > Dermatemys mawii. The sequence goes on along the minus strand of ML677341.1, from coordinate 43,506,181 downwards.
ACCACATAGCTTGGACAAATAATGCTTAGTCTATGGGTGCTGTTTGATATCCATGTTGTCTAGTTAGCCACATGGCATTCCTTCTGCTCCTTGATAAACGCTTTGTAAACAGGAAAACCGGGAATAGTGAATAACTCACTTCTAGTATGAATTCTCAGGCACATAATCATTCATGCTAAAATTCATGAAACTTTTGGGAGTACTGAACATTTTTACCCATCCCCAGAAGTTATCTAAGTACTCATGTGACTAGAAAGTAACATGACCCAATGAATCAAAGCCAACTGATTTTGTTCATGAATCAGCTGGGGGAGGGGAGTTGTTTCATTTTGTTACAATATGATCAGCTCTAAAAAACATAAAAAAGTAAACAAAATGTGTATTTGTTTTAAACAGAGGCCTTAAACTTGAATTGACTTCCCCCACATAATCCATTAGTGAGTATGTAAAATGTGATGTAATAAATGGGTAGCAGTGTACTGGTACAGGTCGTCAACTATGGACAAGTGTTCAATGCAGTTCAAAGATGGCCTCTATCCATGCATCAGCAGCTGGAAAATAGAGCACATAAGAGGCATGATGGTGGCTCTACACATGGAGAGTCCTCTAAGCTGGAGGAATTCTCATGTGACTAGATCTACAAACCTTAGGGGCCCTTTGTATCACTGAATGGTTCAACATCGAGGAAGACCATTTGAGTTCCATTGAATGTAATATCTAATGTTAGGAAAGGTCAGACCTAGAGCTGAGTATAAATAAGAAAGTCATAAGATTCCCTGGTTTTGCTTATTCTACTCTGCAAAGTCTGATAGAAATTGTGGCAAAGGTATTTGTGCATCTGGAATAATAAGAAGCACTGGCACTGCTTTGTTTTGTTTTTCATTTTGAGGAGGCTAAGCACAGAGCCACTGAGAGGGAGAAAAGAAGGAAAAACATGTTTTGGTCAGCCACTGGAACCTTTCATTTATTACTTCTCAGAGACTATGGTCAGAGTAAGGTGGAAGTTTTTAAATGATGATAATCACTGAAGAAGAAAGACAAGTAGTAAAACTTTCACTGGTAAAAAAAATCAAATGCCCTAGACCCAATCCATTTCTTAGAATGGCAGTCAAGGTGAAAGAGCACAAAGAGAAATAAAATACCTCATCTTCTTTCATTCTTTCTTTTTCTGTAGTCATCATTCCTAAGGTTCTGTTTCATCATACCCACAAAAGATCTATTTTTTGGAACATATCTTTTTTGGACTGCTCACTTGGTGGTCAATCATTTCCCTGGCATCTTAGACCTAATGAGGAGTTAACTATGTGACTGACTCCCAGAAAACAATATCGTAATGCACCTTGCTGAAAAATTATCCCTATATGTTTTATATGTACAAAAGAACATGAAGCAAATCTCTACTCGTTACATCAGTCTGATACGTTATTTCTAGTACACACACAAAAACTACATTAAAAACATTTGTAAGATTACAAAGTCAAAACTCAAAAGGCAGAAAACGACAGAATTAAGCTTGACCGTGCAACCTCAATTGATCCCCTTTATGCATATAATTTATGATACAGTCTTTAATTACATAATCAAATACTATTTTCCACAGGACTCCTGCCTCATTCAGTTGAACAGGCAACATCAGTTCTGGCATTTTCTACCTGCTGCATGCTTGACTTCGCAACCTTAATAATATTCATCTAAAGAAGGTTTTGTGTATGTAATTTCCTAGAGTTAAAAAAAAAGGCAAACTGAGAAAATGGAAATTCCATCATGTTGGTTCGTATTGACACCTATATGGGCCATCAGCTGGGTTGGGATCTTTAGGTACATAACACAGACCTCTGCCACTTGAGCTAATGAAGTAAATTGTAGCAGTAGTAGCAGAGGATAACCATGGACCAGCCCCAGATCGAGAGGAGATATACACTTTGCCAGAGGGTTTCACAGATATTTATTGACAGCAGAGGAATAGTGAGACTCAGGAATCTAGTGTTCCATACTCTTCTGCCCTTTTTCCTCTAAACTTAAAGCTCTTCTGCCCCAATCTGTTTCTGTCTCAGTCCTGTCTTTTCCCTGCCCCTGAATCTTCATCCCAGGACCATTCTCCTGAACTTGCCAGTCCCATTCTCTACTCCTCAGGCTTCTTCAAGGCCCAGTCTCCTTCTCCAACCAGTCCTAGCCTGCCCCTCCAAGCTCACTGTCTGAATTCCAATCATCCCTTGATTCCTTGTCTCTCCCCCAGGCTCCACCCAATCCTTTTCTTTGTTTCCAGTCTTCTTGTCCAGTTAATTCCAGTCATCTTCTCTGGGCTCTTTGTCTAATATAAGTCTCCCTTCCGCCCACTAACTCCCAGTCCGAGTCTCCCTCCGTAGGTTCCTCATCCAGTCGCAGTCTTTCCCACCAACTCCCTCCCCAATTCCTTGCCCAATTTCTTTGTCCAATCAATCCCAGTTCTCTCCCTGCAACTCAGCTCCTTTTCCAAGCTCTTTACACATACCTCTGTCCCCCAAATGTTTCCCTGTCCCAGGCTCATTGTTCAACAATGTATCCCCTCTTTCCCCAGCTCCCGTTCCTAGTCTCCTTACCCAGCTAGTTCCAGTTTCTCTCCCCTACTCCAGTTCGAGTCTCCTCAGGCTCCTTGTCCCAATCTACTTCTTTCACCTACTCTGGTCTGGCTTTTGTCTTCTCTGCAGTTCATACAGTCATACAGCTTCCTCCTCCATGCTGCCTGAGCACCAGCAGCGTGGAGAAGGAAGCACAGGATCTCTACTCTCAGTTCAATGCCCAGCCCCACCCCAGCCTGGAGCCATTGGGAGCAGCCATTATAGAGAAAGTACTATAGCCCTGGGCTGGAGTATGCTCAGTGGGAAATGGTCCATATGCAGTCCGGTCAGCTCTGGGAGCTCTGAGAGGCTCGAACATGGACAATGAACACTATCTAGGGAGGTTTTAGCTGCTAAAATTGAAGAGGTCTGTACTGAACATGTGCAAACTGCTATTTTTCAAAGGCTTGTACCTCTCCGCCCAAATTTGGGCAGCTGTTTATGAGGATGGGAAAAAGTACATTCCTGATAACAAAACCCAAATTTCAAGACTCTGCTTCAGGACACAGGGGAGCTAAAGCTGTACAAAGAAAAGGTCCTCAGAATTTTTAACATGTGATAGGTAATGCACACAGCGTGAACAATGGTCCCTCATCAAAGAACTTACTATCTGAGATAAGACCTAGCTATCCTTGATAGGCCCTAAATTTTAATTGCATTTGTGCTGCAACCTGAACACTATAGGCCAGATTTTCAAAAGGATTCTGCACCCATAAACAGGGCCAAATTTTTAAAGATACACAGCATCTAGAAGCTCCCATGAAAGTTGGACATTTTTTTTAAAAAAACCCCTCTCACTTCATTTTGGTGCCTCGTTGGTAAAGGTTGGGTGCTGAACTCCTATGACAATCTGGCACTATATTATATACTAACCTTATAGATCACATTTAAACCTTTTACATTACAGCCCCTGGTGTCAGTTTCTAAGTGAACATTCTGGGTATGTAGGATCTTGACATAATATACAATGCCAACTCCCTATGCAGCTCCAAGTCTTTTATGTCCAAGTTGTTACCTCTTAACTTACTTGGAGATTTCTTAGGCATTGTGGTTTATAAATCAAATAATGGCAATATAGCTGCTATGCATACACACCCACTTAAACCATGAGAGTTTGCTTGGAAAAATGCACTGTAGATTTTTTTCTTTCTGTAAAAGAAATGACAAAATATTTCATGGTGTTGGTTTCTTGGCAGCATTCTAAAAGGATGAGTCCACAGAGTTAATTAATTACCAGCAAATTTCAGTTTCAAAAACAAAATGCTTTCTAACTGATAGGAGCATAGAATAGTCTATATAACCACTAATCTAATTGTTTCTCATTCTTGTAGATTAAAGCAAATCTGTGCCCAAGTCTGGGTTTTTAAAAAAACAATCATTTCCAGGTTGAGATTTTATATGCCAAATTTCAAATCAGACAACTTTCTCCATCTGATTGTCAAACCATTGTAAATAAGAGCTTGTGATTGAATGATAACACTGCTCTACAGCCAAAATGCTTCTGAAATAAATGTAGTCAAACTTTACTAATTCTCGGTCACTGAGAACAAAAATGATGCTTAAAATTGTTGATTGGCTCTAGTTTTCAAGATATGCTATTGGGTCAGTATATACGACCCTTGACATGGGAATGGCGGAGGATAAATGAGTTATAAAGGGAAGGAATCTCAATTTAAACCAGAAATGACTAAAATACCTCTTTGACTAGATCTATGAATAAATCTATGACTGGGTTTGGACAGTACTTGCTTTTTAGGCAAAACAATGAATGATGCAATCTGAAGCTGGTATTGCATCATACATGATATGAATTGCATCATGTTATTCCTAGAAGTCATGGATGATGCAATCATAACGAAGCTTACATCACTCTGCTGAACAAATTGCCCTATATCAGCTCAAGAAATCATACAGTGTCATGCTCTCTTATTTGTCAGTGTTTGATTTTGCAAAAGGACACATTTCTGTTTAGCCAAAGTGAGCAGAGATGCCTCGTACTTGTGTGAACAGTGCAGATAACTTCTGCTATGTTTGCGGTGAAGTGACTTTTGCATCACAAAAGCGCAGTATAACCACTATCGTTAATAAAGCCTATCATCTTTATTTTGGCTGCAAAATTGGAGATCGGGACAAGAGGTGGGCCCCACACATATGCTGCAACACTTGTGCAACAAATCTTCGCCAATGGTTGAACAGGAAAAGGAAATCTATGCCTTTTGCAGTGCCAATGATTTGGAGAGAGCCAACAGATCATACTAGCAATTGTTACTTCTGCATGGTGCCTCCAGTTGGGAAAGGTGTGTCAAAGAAGAAAAAGTGGACTGTGCATTATCCAAACATTCCATCAGCTATACGCCCAATACCCCGCAGAGAAGGACTGCCGGTTCCCGATGCACCAGAATCATTCTCACTTGAGTCAGACAAGGAAGAGGATGAAACTGCTGGTCCTGAACCATCAATGTCACAGGACCCACATTTTCTCCCATCCTCCTCCTCTGAACCATACCTCATAACACAAGCTGAACTGAATAACCTTGTCAGGGATTTGGAACTACCCAAGAGTAAGGCAGAGCTGTTGGGCTCCAGACTACAGCAGTGGAATCTCCTGGCAGGTGATGTTAGGGTTTCCATGTTCCGTGACCGTCAAAAGGATCTTGTCCCATTCTTCTTCATGGAAGGTGATCTTGTAGCCTGCAACAACATTGATGGTGTGATGGCAGCCCTCAACATCGTTCACGATCCAGATGAGTGGAGACTCTTCATTGATTCATCGAAGACGAGTCTTAAAGCTGTTTTGCTGCATAAAGGCAATGTTTTGCCATCAATTCCACTTGGTCATGCAGTCCATATGAAGGAAACCTATGACAACATGAAACAACTTTTGAGGTGCATAAACTATGACCAACATCAGTGGCAGCTTTGTGGCAATTTGAAGGTTGTTGCTCTCTTGCTTGGTCTGCAGACTGGATACACAAAGTACTGCTGTTTTCTCTGCGAATGGGATAGTCGTGCAAGAGATTCCCACTACATCAAGAAAGATTGGCCACTCTGACAGTCATTGGAGCCTGGGAGGAAAAGTGTTCAGCATTCACCACTCGTTGAATCAAGGAAGATTTTGTTACCACCCTTACACATCAGGCTGGGTCTGATGAAGAACTTTGTCAAGGCCATTGGCAAAACACAAGCAGCTTTCAAGTACCTCCATGGAAAATTTCCAAGGTTAAGTGAAGCTAAGATAAAGGAAGGTGTCTTTGTTGGTCCTCAGATTCGTGAACTTCTTCGAGATGATGCATTTGACCATGCATTGTGTGGCAAGGAAAAGACGGCATGGAAAGCCTAGTGGCAATACATTTTCTCGGAAACAAGGCAGACAACTACAGGTTGTTGGTGGAAAACCTCCTCAAGGCATACAAAAGCCTTGGTTGCAACATGTCACTAAAGAGACATTTTTTGCACTCTCATCTAGATTTTTTTCCACCGAACTGCGGAGCAGTGAGCAATGAGCATGGTGAGCGATTTCACCAGGACATTGCAACAATGGACAAACGCTATCAGGGCAAATGGAGCCCATCAATGCTTGCAGACTATTGCTGGACAGTGACAAGAGATGTTCCATTTAATGAATACAAGAGACAAGCCAAGAAGCGCCAAGTAGACACTGAATAGGACTAAACTATGTACATAATAGTTTTTTGCCTTTTGTTTCATAATACATTTTATTTATATAACCCTTTTGCTGATTTTTAAAGTGTTACATAAACAGGACAGGTGAAATATTATCATGTAAAGCAACCATAAACACATGAAAAGACCTAGGTTTACAATTTATGATTAAAACTCTACTATCTACACAATATACATAGACATAAAATATAAAAACTTAAATATCTTAGAAACAGTAGCCCATCAGTTGTTTTAATTGTCATATTTGAATTCAGCACATCAAAATACATAATAAATATCACATTTTATCTCTGAAGCAGACGACTGCTAAAAAATTGTAGACCAGTGTAATATAACCATATCTTAGAAGTGAGACTTTTTTATTTTATACACACACGCGCTTCATGTGTATATCTTTTTTAAAATAAATATATTAGCGATACCTAACAAATGAGAATATCCATGTCTGAAAAACAGGTTTTGTGGATTAGTCACCACACTTTTTGGGTGGTCCAGTATAAACTTGTGAAACTTTATGATACACAAACCGAATATTGTTTAGGAAATAGTCATCTGTATATTATATTACCTCTTTATATTTCTGTGCATTCTTATTTCCAACATATCACTAGCAGACCCAAAGATGAATGATTCCTCATTACAACAATCACCAGAAAAGGGTGACCCCGGTAGAGCAGAGACGTTGTACAGATTCCCACTGCTTTAGGACTGGCCAGTATAGGGACTTATTTGTTGATAGATGCTTGATTTTTCCATCGTTATTTGCCATACTGACAAACCAGACCAACTCCTCTTCTTCCAAACGTATTCCTGATGCTGCCTAGACCTTGGAAAGTCACTGAATATTAATGTATTTGGCTTTATTTTTTTGGCAAAGCAGACTCTCTGAGCTCAACTCAGGAAGAATACTTTTTTTCTGTGTCTTCTGACAGTCTGTAAATAGATTGAATCAGCTCATACATTAAAAAAATTAAAAATTTAAAATACTGTCAAGCTGAATCCACTTATGAATCCATTTCTTGCATTTTCCATTTAGAAAAACTAAGTCATATTGTATTTGTATGTTTTTGTTTTAAAAGATTTTTTAAAAACTGTACTTTTCCAAGGGCAAATTCATCTATGTTTTCCAGTTACATTTCCCTATTGCTTTCAAGAAAAGTGGTTTAAAATAACAAGTTTAGCAGTGACATCATGAAAGAAGCTTCAGTGAAATAGAATGGTTACCATAAACTTATTGACTGAATTTAATAAATTCTCAGCTCCACTAGTGCTAAAATATAGAGCTATCCATTCCATTATTACTAAGAGAATTCGTTGATTGAATATTATTCTAATACATAATTCCTTATGGTATTGTTATGTGTGACACAAATGTGAAACAATTAAAGACAACTGAAGGTCAGTCCAATGAATAATGAATGAGTGAAAAATGTGCTTTCTTTACAGTAGCATATGTTAATTGTCATCAGTATATACTTCTGTCTGAAAGGTATTTAAACACTAGAATAATCTAGAAACAAAGCTTGCTGGCTGTCAATAGAAGGCATCTGCATCTTCCCATGGATGTCAAATCCTTCTGACATTTTCTTCAGATATCGTTGGCAAGGGCATAAAAATAGCACAAGCGACCAGAGATTTTTGCTGAGATGTTATGATCTTTACATATTACAAGGAGAGCCAACACCACTAAAATGAATGGGATGACTCTGGGGTAACTGACAGCAGAATATGCTCCAGAATATTAATTATTTTACTTATAGGCCAGACTGTGGAGCTGTCCCTAAAATATTTCATCAGGATGAGAAGAAGCAGAGTTGCAAAGGTAGCTGACTTGCACAGAAAGAACAAACTCTGAGAACTAGTTCTCTTCACAAGCAGATCCATGTGATGTGATCTGCCGCTGTGACCAGTTTGCCCTACCAAATGATTACAAACAATATGGGGAACAGCAGTCACAGGATAAAACTTGTGTGTACCTGTTTGTTTGCTGTTGGTCTGAGACTAGCATATCCATCAACTGTTAGTTAAAATTTCAGATAGTGAGTGATTGTAACTAATCATCATCTGAATAATGTTTGATGGCCTTCCTGTTCAATTTTCAGTGGCATATCCCAACCTCTCTCCCCCAACCTTGCTGGCAGCCTCAGCCCAGGGCCAAGGGAATGAATAGCTCTCCAACGGCTATAGGTTGTGCCTGGAATATGGTGTACCTCATCCAGTGCACTAAATGCCCCAATAACAACTATGTGGCTGAAACCAGACAATCTCTAGGCTCTCGAATGAACTCACACAGAAAAATAATAAAAGAAAAAACACCCTATTACCTGTGAGTCAACACTTTTCCAAAGTGATCCTTCTCTATCTGATCTATCAGCATTCATCCTCAAAGGAAATCTGCCCAATACGTCCAAAAAATGAGCTTGGGAGCTTAAATTCATAACTTTGCTAGACACTAAAAATCATGAGCTGAATCTGTGGTGTATTACAACAATCTGTAAAGCTAGGTCTATACTATAAACATGCATCAGTACAACTGCGTCGCTCAGGGGTATGGATTTTTCACATCCGTGAGCGACGTAGTTATACCAGCTTAACCCCAGTGTAGACAGCATTATGTTGACAGGGAACTGGGTTTATTTAGTCTGCAGAAAAGAAGAGTGAGGGAGGGATTTGATAGCAGCCTTCAACTACCCAAAGGGGGGTTCCAAAGAGAATGGAGTGCGGCTGTTCTCAGGAGTGGCAGATGACAGAACAAGGAATAATTGTCTCAAGTTGCAGTGGGGGCAATTTAGATTGGATATTAGGAAAAATCTTTTTCACCAGGAGGGTGGTGAAGCACTGGAATGGGTTACCTAGGGAGATGGTGGAATCTCCATCCATAGAGGATTTTAAGATCAGGCTTGACAAAGCCCTGGCTGGGATGATTTAGTTGCGGTTGGTCCTGCTTTGAGCAGCGGGTTGGAATAAATAACCTCCTGAGGTCTCTTCCAGCTGAGGTCTCTTCTATGATTCTATGACAGGAGGGCTTCTCATGGCGACATAGCTACCACCTCTCATGGAGGTGGATTAACTACGCTGACAAGACAAGCTCTCCCATCAGTGTAGAAGCATCTTCAGTGAAGCACTACAGTGGTGCAGCTGCACTGGTGCAGCTGTGTGCTGCTGCAGTGTTTTAAATGTAGACCTGCCCTAACCAACTAACAATCCCACCCCAGCTGCTTCCCCCTCCCCGCCACCCCATGACTGGAGGGGTATTAATGGGCCACTACACCTTGAATGGCACCTTGAAATATCAGAGGGGTAGCCGTGTTAGTCTGGAATTGCAGAAATGACAATGAGTCCTGTGGCACCTTAAAGACTAACTAAAGTATTAGAGCATAAGCTTTCATGGGCTAATACCCACTTCGTCGGATGCATGCAGTGGAAGTATCCAGGGGCAGGTATAAATAGGTAGGCAAGAACCAGGTGGGAGATAACAGGGTTAGTCCAATGAGGCTGAACCAGCTTGTTATCTCTAATCAGGGAGGGTGAGGTATTCCTCTAGCAGCTGAACTGGAGGTGTGAATAGCAAGAGAAGAGAAACTGCTCTTGTAGTTAGCTAGCCATTCATAACCCCTATTCAGTCCTGAGTTGATTGTATCAAATTTGCAAATGAATTGCAGCTCTGCAGTTTCTTTTTGCAGTCTGGTCTTAAAGTTTTTTTGCTGCAATACAGTGACTTTTAAATCTGTAATTGTGTGTGCAGGGAGACTGAAGTGTTCTCCTACAGGTTTTTGTATATTGCCATTCCTGATATCTGTTTTGTGTCCATTTATCCTTTTTCGTAGGGACTGTCCAGTTTGGCTGATGTACATAGCAGAGGGACATTGCTGGCACATAATGGCATATATTACACTGGTAGATGTGCAGGTGAATGAACCAGTGATGGTGTGGTTCATCTGGTTAAGTCCTGTGATGGTGTTGCTGGTGTAGATATGTGGGCAGAGTTGGCATCGAGGTTTGTTGCATGGATTGGTTCCTGAGTTAGAGTTATTATGGCGCAGTGTGCTGTTGCTGATGAGCATATGCTTGAGGTTGTGGGGTTGCCTGTAGGTCAGGACTGGTCTGCCTCCCAAGGCCTGTGAAAGTGAGTGATTGTTGTCCAGGATGGGTTGTAGATCACTGATGATGCGTTGGAGAGGTTTTAACTGAGAACTGTAGGTGATGACCACTGGTGTTCTGTTGTTTTTTTTCTTGGGCTTGTCTTGCAACAGCAGGCTTCTGGGTACACGTCTGGCTCTGTTGATCTGTGTCCTTATTTCCTTGTGTGGGTATTGTAGTTTTGAGAAAGCTTGGTGAAGATCTTGTAGGTGTTGGTCTCTGTCTGAGGGGTTGGAGCAAATACGATTGTACCTCAGTGCTTGGCTGTAGACAATGGATCGTGTGGTGTGTCCAGTATGGAAGCTGGTGGCATGAAGGTAGGCATAGCTGTCGGTAGGTTTTCGGTATAAGGTGGTGTTGATGTGGCCGTCATTAATTTGCACCATGGTGTCTAGGAAGTGGACCTCCCATGTAGACTGGTCCAGGCTGAGGTGGATGGTGGGGTGGAAGCTGTTGAAATCATGGTGGAATTCTTCCAGAGTTTATTTCCCATAGGTCCAGCTGATGAAGATGTCACCTTGAAATATGTGTTAGCTACCAATGCTAAACAGCCTTTTCAAATCTTGTATGTAGCAGTGAAACTGAGTTAGTTCCCCAGACCTGAAGAGCTCTGTGTAGCTCGAAAGCACATCTCTCTCACCAATAGAAGTTTATCCAATAAACGCTGTTACCTCACCCACCTTGTCTGTGGAATGAGGTTTGAGAAACATTGGCCAGGTTGTGCAGGAAAATTTGCACAACTGCTGCCCTCATTGTACTGATTTTGTGGATAAAAAGACAGAATTTTTGTCTCTAGGCTTGCCCAAAACTAGCACATTGTGCCAACAATGAAATCTCTTTCTTTAAAAATGCCTAGAAAACGAAAGCTTCAACCCACCTCAGTGTAAAACTATAGCTCATTGCTGTAGGTAATGGGTAATGTGTTTCTAAATGAGGCAGACACTGGAAGAAACTAAAAAATCAGTTTATTGAGATTTCCTTGGAGGAAACCAATCAGCTTTTAAGATTCATTTTGGACCAGTCATCTAGCATTATCATTTGCTCAGACTGTGCCAAGCAGTACTTCTAATGCGGAAGAGTACTAAAGATTCATCCTTTAACCAACTGGCTACAGTGAATGTTTTTTTGTGTGTGTGCTCCTACACTGGCATGGATTAGTATACATACAAACAAATCAGTTGTCCAGGGCCCCTATAGTCAGGGTACCAGCTGGAGAAATAAAGCTATAAAACTGTTCTGGGGTCGTTAAACCAGATCTAAGGCTTACCTATATTGGAGTGAGGAAAGAAACAGAGACCTCATCTATGCCTCTCCAATAATCACACTTAAATGTAAGTACAGCACTTATTTCTAACCTCGTAGACCCCAGAAACAAGACCTTAAAATTTTGACACTATCATGTCTAGAGAGCTATTTTATGTCATCTTCAGAGGTTTCCAAAATATTTTTTTTTCTTTCCTTTACTGTACAGTTGAATACATGGCACAAAGGCTATAAAAATATTATCCATATAAAAAGTAAATATTTAGAGTATTTCAAAAGAGTCTTTTTTGTAGCTATATGGTTGTACAGACACTTGGTTGGGTGGTATATTCTATTAAAGTTGCAGTGGAATTTAGGACCAAATCAGGCTTTAACTGAAGTCAGTGGTAATCTTTCTATTGAATCCAGCGTACATTGGAGCAGCATTTAGTTGGGATAAACCACATAACTCACTGATAGCTGTGCCTTTCATGAGTAATGCAGTCATCCCAAATGAATGCTGATAAAATCCAAAAATGATAATAACAACAGTTGTAGTCCCTATAGGGCATTAGCCCTATTGTTCAAGGGACCGTACTCACAATAAAAAAGACACACCAAAAGAACTTAGTGTATACCATGTTGGAGGCACAAACACAGAATAGGTAAGATCACAGCTGTATTTACTTATCTATTTCGATCCAAAATGAAGACAACGAGTGGTATTTTTTTAAAAATAAGTTGCATATTAGTTGAAAATTGCCTTGATCGATAGAATCAGTGAAACATTTTAATATTTATTTATTAATTTCATATACTATTTACTTAACATAATAGCATATGTTTAAAACTTGTTTTGACTAAACCAAAATATCAGTTGTCCCAACCATTAAAGTGCCCTGGCCATACTAGTAGGCGATGACAGTACTATATTTAGTTACTGAGTACCACCAGCTGTCTTGCTAACAGAAGTCTGGCATTTTCTTTAATTGAGAGCTGCAGGATGTGTGAAATGATATCACTCACACTCATGGTTATACTAGCATGACCAATTTGAAAGCTTTGGACTTTTGCTTCTTTCTTCAGAGAGTATCAGTACAGCACAGTGTTAAAATCTGAAATATATACAGTGGTTTTATAGGGACTTCTATACCAATAATGATTTAGAAGTCTCAGTTTCCTGAGTTTCCATGGGAGGGAGGAAAGATGAAGAGGGAAAAAAAGAAAATGTAGCCTGCATAATTCTGATTGTACCTTTTCAGTAATTCCAGTCTACACCCTTTTCTGGTATGTTTTTTACTTTGTCACCCATTGCAACAGTGGCAGTGTTGCCAGCTCTTATGATTTTGTCATGAATTTCATAATAACAATTGTTTTCCTTAAAGCCTCAGCTCCTGGAGCTAAGTGGATATGTGATGATTTCACACTTCATTGTTAAAGAAAAAGTAAGTTCCTAGCCCTCATGGCTGTGGAGAAAGCTTCAAAATGTGACTCGAGGGCACTATAAAGGCTCAAAAAGCAGAAAAATAAAAAGAACAGGAAATCTATAATTTTTACACAATCTCATAATTTTTTGTGAGTTTGACTCATGATTTTTGAACATTTGGGATTGGCAATACTGCATTGGGTCATGTAATGCCATTAATGTTTAGGCAGACCTAACTGATTCCCTCAAAGCTGTCTGGTTAATATCTATTTGTATAATATGGCCTACTGGGCCAAAACCATATAGCTAACATTTTTTTACTGCATGTGCTATGGCTAACAGGCAGACAAAATAGCTATAGAGGTAAGCATAGGTGTGTGGTTAAGGCATTGGACTGGAACACAATAGTTTCAGTTCCCAGTTCTGGCGCAGATTTAATGTGTTACCTTGAGCGAGCCATTTAATCTCAGGATCAGAACTGGTGTAAATTATAACTCCATGACAAATTCTCCTTGATTTTAATGAAGCTATGACAATTTACACCAGCTGAGGATTGACCCCTTCATGCCTAGTTCCCATCTATATAACAAGGATAATAACACTTCCCTGCTTCACCAGGGTGCTATGAAAATAAAATCATTGATGTCTGGGAGGTGCTCAGCTATTGGGGTGAGGGACTTACATAAAGACCAAGATACATAGGGGAAAAAACCTTGGGAATTAGTCACACTCCAATTTGCTGTATGCAGTTTGCATTGTGGGCTTTTAAAATCTTTAAGTGTGGCATGTTGCATGTTTACTAACATTCTCTGTTCCAAAACCTATTGGCTTTGCTGAGATGGAAAATTGCCCACTATGCTTAGAGCCTACCAAATTCATGGTCCATTTTGGTCAATTTCATGGTCATGGGATTTTCAGAATCACAAGTTTCATGATTTCTGCTATTTAAATCTGAACATTTTTGGTGTTGTAATCATAAGGGTCCTGATCCAAAAAGAAAGTGGGGGGAGGGGTTGCAAGGTTATTGTAGTGGAGGGGGGGCAGTACTGCTACCCTTCCTTCTGTGCTGCTGCTGGTGGGATGCTGCCTTCAGACCTGGGCAGCTGGAGAGCATTGGCTGCTGGCTGGGAGCCCAGCTCTGTATGCAGAGCTACTGCCAGCAGCAGCACAGAAGTAAGGATGGCATGATACGGTATTGCCACCCTTACTTCTATGCTGCTCCCCACGGGACTGGGCCCTCAGTCAGGAGCTGCCACTCTCTGGCTGCCCAGCTCTGAAGGCAGCAGCACAGAAGTAAGGGTGGCCTGGTATGGTACTTCTGTGCTGCTGGTGGGGCGCTGCTTTCAGAACTGCCTGGCCAACAGCTGCCACTCTCTGGCCACTCAGCTCTCAAGGCAGCGCAGAAGTAAGGTGATAATACTGTGACCCCCCCACCCTAAAATAATCTTGTGACCCCTGCCACTCCCTTTTGAGTCCAGTCCCCCAGTTTGAGAAATGCTGGTCTTCCCCATGAAATCTCTATAGTAGAGAGTAAAAAGCACACAAAAGACCAGATTTTATGGGGGGAGACCAGATTTCAGGGTCCATGACACATTTTTCATGGCCATGAATTTGGTAGGGCCCTAACTACGCTATAACAGATCGATGGTCCAAATATCCCTAATCCTGTGAATACACACTTCTGGGGTAAAGTCTTGGGTTTGACATCAAAGATTTTTAAAAAGAGAGCTTACCCATCCTGTGAGCAAAACAATCTGGAAGTTCACACAGTGAGACTTAAGCAATTCTCACAGTGTATAAACTGATTTTAAAATCAAGATTTTAGTTCAGATTAGCATTACTGTGACATTATTTGCAACCACAGCACAGCACAAGACTAGAAAGTACTTCTATCTTGCGCTAGTTCTGACTAACAAAAAAAGAAGAATGACAAGTCGCCCCACTGAAAACCCACAAAGCTGGATAGGAAAAGAGAATGGCTCGTTTCCTATCCCCAAAGTATGGGTCACAAGAGTAGCTGTTCTGGTTTCTTTCATCCCTCCATTCCCACCCTCCCTCCGGGAAAAACTGAAAGGGATGAACAGGCTAGTCGGTATTTAAATGCTCGCTCAGTATAAGAGTGTGAGCCTTAAGAGTTTTATTTTCCATTGCAGTGCACAGTTTATTAATATTAAATCCCCACAGGCTCCTGCACAGAACTAAAAAGGGTGCATGGACTACAGCCAAATAAACAAAGCTTATCTTAATGACTAAACTGCCAAGTCATAACATGAGAGTACTTCAGAGCAGGGCATTTCTTTCATTACTCACCTGAAGTATCATGGCTACCCAAAAAACAGTAACAGCTGCCCCTTTAAATTGATGAAGCAACAGGAATAAGATGTAATTCTGAATGTGACTAGAGCCATGATCATAAATCCAGCTATAATTCATTGCAGATGTGTCCAACCTCTTCCAACTTAATTTTAAAAATCGCCTCTTCGAGGCAGCAGATAAAGGAGCAAAATGGTGAGGACTCAGATTTCTTTAGAAAAAATATTTTCCTTAGGGAACAGACCCATCATTGGGCATTTAATATTATCTATTTTTATTATGGTAGCACCAGATAGATCAAGGGTCCATAGTGCTAGATGCATTTCAAACACATGGCAAGAGCCAGCTCTTGCCCTGAAGAGCTTATGATTCACAAGATGCAGCAATTTGGTGTAACAAATAAGCAGAGGGAGTCTGAGAGGGAAAATGATGGTAACAGTGACAGGTTGGTGTGGTTAGACAGGCTTACTAAGTGGGGCGTCCATACTGAGTCTTTGTTTTTCACTATGTAGCTAAACATGAGGCATTAATGATATCAGTGGGAATCTAGCTCACCACTAGGCAAATTACCATAGAACACATAGTAGAAGTGGGTCTTGAGGAGGGATTTGAAGGACAAAGCATCTGCAAATGATGCATGGATTTTAAGGCCAGAAAGGACCATCATCATAACTACCTAGTCTCACCTCCTGCACATCACAGGCCACAGAACCTAACCCATTCAGTCCTGTAATAGCCCCATAACTTCTGGCAGAGTTAGTGAAATCCTCAACTCTTGTTTTAAAATTAGAGAGAATGCACCATTTACTCTACTTCAAATCAGCAAGTGCCCTATGCCTCAAGTTACAGAGGAAAGCAAAACAAACAAACAAACAAAAAAATTACAAGGTCTCTGTTAATCTGACCTGCAGGAAAATTCCTTCCTGACCCCCCAGTATGGTGATCAGTTAGGCCAACCAGCCAGACACCTGGGAAAAAATGATTTGTAGTAACTCTGAGACCTCCTCACCCAGGATCCCATCTCCAACCATCAGAAATCATGACTAATAGCAGTTGCAAATGATCCATATGCTCTTATAGGCAATCTCATCATACCATCCCCTCCATGAATTTTTCAAGCTCAGTTTTGAAACAAGTTACATTTTTTGCCCTCACTGCTCCCTTTGGAAGGTTGTTCCAGAGCTTCACTCCTCTGATGGTTAGAAATCTTCATCTAATTTCAAGCCTAAACTTGTTGATGGCCAATTTATATCCATATGCTTACACAGGAAATAGTTTTAAAGTAGAGATGCCAAGCCTCTAAATTACTGTCACTAAGTCTCAGCCAGCTGACTTGAAAAATTTCCTACCAGGTTCCTGACAAAGTCTTGCATTTTAAAATATGGCAAGTCTTCTGCTCCCATTCTAGTTTGAAAAAGAAAGAAAGAAAGAAAGAAAGAAAGAAAAAGAAAGAAAGAAAGAAAGAAAGAAAGAAAGAAAGAAAGAAAGAAAGAAAGAAAGAAAGAAA
>ML677341.1:43415020-43488233 GCA_007922305.1 Dermatemys mawii | reverse complement strand
TGGAGACAGGTGTCTCAATGGAGTCGAAGGGGGGTGTAGACAGGTGTTTCAATAGAGGTCTCCTTGGACTACAAAGGGAGGTGAGCCCAGGACTGTTAAACCTGCAGGTCCATAAGAGTCTCACTGGCTCTTGGGCCTTTCTCCTGCTTGCTTGCCTCCACCGTACAGCCAGCGATATGCACCCTCCAGGTCCTCTGTTCATGGTGCGCTGAGGCCTGGCTTTCGGGATCTTGCTGAACATGTCATCCAGAGTCCTCTTCTGTCCTCCTCATGTGGCTCAGGCAGTCCATGGGTCTGGGGGTAGGGAGGGAGCAGCTTACGGCTGCAACAGCAGCAGACAAAACATCCAGAGGGAACATCAGGGCCATCCGTAGACATTGTGGTGCCCTAGGCAGCCCCCCCCACCCACAGGGGGGAGGAAGGGGCTGACACCATGCCTCTGTGGGGGTGGTTCCGCCCAAGGTCTGTGGGGGTTAGGGGGGAAACTGCCCCCCAGCACGAGCTGGCAGAGTGGGTTGTGGCTGGGTTGCTCAACTTCCTGCCGCCTGGTGATTGCAGGGCAGGCCCAACCCGCACTCACAGGGTGGCGGGAAGTGGAGTGACCCAGCCCCAGCCTGCTCCACTCTGCTCTCCAGCACTCACCAGTGGCTTGGCTGGGAGCCGGCTGAGTGGAGTGGGCTGGGGCCAGTTCACTCTACTTCCCGCCGCCTGGTGAGTGCTGGGCACGCCCGACCCCTGCTGCAGTCCCCCCCGGGACATAGCTCAGAGGAAGGGGTAGAATGGGGGTGAGACTTGGGTGGAGCATGGGGGGGAAGAGGTGAGTTGAGGACGGAGCAGGAGTGGGGGCAGCTTTCCTGGCCGGCTCAGCCAGCCGAGGGATCGGGCTGGCCACTGAAGGCTGGAGGAGCACCCAGCTGCATAGGGCACCAGGAAATTTCCCCAAATTTCCCCATATTTCCTGGTTCCCTGTGCATCTGCGTTGTTTGCATATGGGTAAGGATTGGGTACCATTGCCAGTCTAGTCACAATGGGAAACAAACCTTAACATTCAGAACTCTCCTTCCATGCTCCCTTAAAGCTTTAAACATGACGTGCTTATTGCCACCTCTGCTTTGGCGTACTTGTGCACGGTGCACTCACAGCACCAGTCATGGTGAGTGCGGCCCGTTCAGTGGGAGAAAAATGAGGAGGGAATTGCTCAGTTGTATGAAACTAGGAGTACAAAGCCATGGCTAACATGGCAACATTTTCCACAGGCGGGGGTGATTTTAGCTGATATCTCACTCCTGAAGGTAACAAAGGCACAGAGAGCACAGCTGCTGCTGGCGTCCCAAAGTCACCCAGGGCCCCTATACTACAACCCTGCAATGCAACCGACTGCACCATATGTAACGGTGCCTACCAAAGTTATCGCTGACTGGTGTGGCAAAGCGTCCTAAGGCAGAGGAGGAAATGAGGCTGCCAGTCCTGAAACCTTTGGGAGAGGATTGCAGAGCACCTCATGAAAAAGTCCTCAAGATCTCTCAGAAGAATTCAAGGGACATCACTGTGTACATGAAGCATGCTCCCACCTGCCCCCACCACTGAACTCGACAGGCAAAATGAAAAGCAGATAACTCTGCATCTCTTTGCTGTTCTGCTACTTCTTCAAGGACGAGTACATTAACGAAAGGTCAATAGCTGTGTCCTGCTAAGGTGGGAGCATCATCACTGTAATAAATTCACACACTTATTCAAGGTTCTTCCCCTGTGCTCCACTGCCAAGACTGATTAGACTACAGTGGAGTAGCTGGATCCCCTGGTCGCACGTCTTCACTCCTCCTCCGTTTTCTCCTCCATCTTCTCCTTGTCCCTGCTGTTCATTCCAGGGGCCTGTGATTCGAGCTCCTTGGAGGTATCCAAGGTGGTCTGCAGAGGGGTGAGGAGTCTTCGCCAAGGATGGCAGCCACTCTTTTTAAAAGCAGTAGGTCTGCAGCTCAGCACCAGATCAACTGTTGGCCTCCCTGGCCTTCTGATATGCCTGCCAGTTCCTGTGCTTTCACATGGCACAGCTGCTGATCCCTGTAATACCCCTGCTCCTGCATCCCCAGTGCAATCTGCTTGTACATGTACATGTTTCGATGGCTGGTCTGTGGCTGGGTCTGCACAGCCTCTTTTCCCCACAGGCCCAGGAGAACCAATATCTCCTGTCTACTCCAGGCAGCAACTGGGCAGTTGCAGACAACAATGGAGAGCTGCTAGATGTGCTTGCTAAGCTGGATAATTAGGAAAAGACATTTCAAAAATTCATGGAGTTTGAAAGGGAGGGGGTTTTCCTGTCTTCATGATCACGGAGCAGTGGAGTTCACTATTGTGACCAGAGTGGTCAATGTTGGGCATTGTGGGACAGCTGCTGGAGATCTGTTAGGGTCCACACTAGTAACACAATGTCTGTATTTCCACTGCATCAAACGGGGTGCATTGACCATGGCTCGACGCCACTCAGGGAGGTGGTGTTAGGACGTCAGCATAATGGAGAGCTTATATCCATGGGAGACCAATTTAATTGCAGATACATGCACAACTAGGTGGCTATACTGATGCTAATTTGATAGGGAGACTAGACCCTAGAAGGACTGGGCAGAATACACATGAGAGGAGATGTTGCAAAAGAGGCTGGCATCTTTCATGGAGACGCCAGGATCTGTAGTACTTGGAGGCTTTGTGCTGGTCCACACAGCTACTAACTCCTCCCCATCAAAAAACCATTCAGCAGAAACTGCAAGGCAGCTTTCAGAATTTTATGCTGATGTTCTCCCCTCCCCTGTGTTTTTCCAAGTGAAGGAAGGATTGTGCCTTTGGATCCGATCCTGCAACCTTTACTCACACTGAATAATACATACTCAAGTGAGTAATCCTACCTCATAAATAAGGGTAGCAGTATTGGGACATCTCACATCACGCAGTTAAATCCTGTCAAACAAGTTATTGCCTGTAACTCCAATACATCCATGCAAAAACAAAAACCAAAAAAAAATTAATTTATGGAAAACATATCACAAATCATACTCTGCTTGTATATGTAAATTGCATTGGGATGTCTTTAGTATTTTCCCATGCATATTTATCTAATAATATTTTCATTTCTCTTCTTTGAATTGCATGTAGCACTGCAGCGGAACAGCCAGGTGGAAGACAGCTGTATACTGTCCAGCATTAATGGTTTTAAATATTTCTCTGTGTCTGCTAATTGTGTGACATTGTCCCTCGTTTCATTTTCTGAATGAACTGAATGCTGATATCTAAGAAGGCATATCTGAAATCACAGCCATTGCTCATTTTAGGCAAGCATTGCTTTTCTTCTTTTATATCAGCAGTTTCCAATTAGACAACACCACACTAAAGAAAGAAAGGCTCATTAAAAGTGCAATTCAGGATGTCCTAGAAAAGAAATACAATGCATATATTGTTTCCTCAATGCCTTGTCAAACTGACATGGTCAATCCTCTCATTGATTAGCAGTTGTAGCAAATGACTTATAATCTTTGTTAATACCTTTGGTCACCCAAATTTTTATTCTACCTTCACAGTGGAAAAAGCCTTCTATTTTATGATTTTATAACCCTGTCATTAGAAATCTTTAGAACAGCATTCCACCCCTGGGTTGCGTTCTGTGGTTATGAACTTCATTTGATCACTGTCCCATCAATTTGACATTAACTGCTACAATTTACAACTGCTCAGGCTTTCCACCTATTATTTTCTTACCTCTACAAGTGCAAAAAAGTGCTGCCCAGGGGAAGTTTAAAAGAATGCAATGTCTTGTTAAAACCTGAAAGGGCAATGAAGGGGAAGAAAAGAAAAAAAAAAGAACCTCCTAAAACAGAAAAACAAAAGGTCTGATAATGAATAATGCCTCATTCCCTGCTGTGAACACCAGTGACCTGGCATGTAGACCACAGCAAAGTAGTGAATAATTCACTGAGAGAGTCATAGGCCTCCTGGTAGACCACAGCATTGCTTTGTCTCACAAATATGTTCTCCCACAGAACAAGGCTTGACAGGATGTTTCAGTCTACAACTGCTTAAACAAAAGGCGTGTGTGACAGAATATGCAAGACGAGCACGTTATGTTACAGAAATCCAGCGGGCATAGCTATTTGTCTGTTAGCAGCTGATTCATAAATCTATAAGCACCAAAATAAAGTGCAATGAGAGGAGAATGGTTTTGATGAAGATGAGGCACACAGCTCATGTCTGATTACTAATCTACACAGGAATCCAATTTCACCCCCCAAAATACTTTTAAGTTAAATTAACTGTCTGACTTGAAACCGCAAGAGCATGGCCATTCTGGCTTACAGCTGGCAATCCAAACTGACTTTCTGACCTTTGCGCATATAAAAGGAAAATGTGTCCCCATGAATTAATGGGGCTGGAGTGTCATCCCAGTTTCTGTATGATTTGCTTTCGTTGCTTTTGTGGGTTTCTCAGACTGACAGGCCAGGTCTCGTCTGTTTATTTTTACTTTGAAAGAGAAAAGACTCAGTCTCAAGAAATACAATAAAGGTTTTCAGTCTGCACCGTCTCTTGCCTCTGGGAGGCATTGGGGGCATTCCTCTGAGTAAGCGCTACAGCCCTGACAGCCGGGTTGAGGTGGCAGAAGCGGAGCTGTGCAAAATGTTCCACTTGAAATCAGCCTCTATTTGCATTTGAATTGTGTTTGCAAATCAAGTCAGCAATGGTTTATTAGCATTTGTGTATCAAACAGTCTATAGAAACCTTTTGCTATATTTCTTCTGCTCAGTCTCAGCTGTCACAAACATTTGAGCCTCCTGTCATGGTGCATCTGGAGTTCAAGAGTTCCATGAGGTGGTGCACATTGGCAAGTCACTTAGGCCCAGATTTGTCTACCCTTATTCACACTGAGGAGCCCTGTTTCCACAAGTAGCCCTATTAATTTCATTGGAGCTACTTAAAGAGTAAAGTGCTTCTCAGTGTAAGGATGGCAGGATCTAGCCTGTAGTATTTTTCTTGTGCCCCTGACTGGCTGAGCTGCCCCCAGCCATTGTAAATTACTGTGGATTTTGAGAGAAACAAGCCACATTAAGCAATTGGTCTTCAACTCCAACTCCAGGTTTTGCCCCCTTTTAGTATGTGCAAGTTTCAACTACAGCTTAATGGCTGCAAAGGGAATATTATTCTATGAGAGTGACGCTACCATACAGCCACCTCCCCCTTCTGTATATCTGCTCCAACACCATTTGTGTTGTGTTACCCTGAGTCTGCTCCCACCCCGCCCCGCCCCCAGCACTGCACAGCAGAAGGGAGCATAGGTCCTTTAGCTATGATTATCATGTCAAAAACATTCAGATTTTTTCATTTGCAGATCATTGACCTGAAAAACTGTAATGACTCATTTGAAGCTGGTCTTTCCAGGAAATGCAGATTCTGCACATGTGTATTCAATCTCTTTTGCTAAAATCGGCTGGTAACCCAGCTTTACAACTAACTAGAGAGGGCTTTTAAGTATTTTCCAAATGACTAAAGTTCTTCGTTTTCACTGTATACTGCAAAGTTGGCTAAAACTTGTCATTAGAAATATGAAACCATTTGGGGTTCAATGGCTGCAAAAAATGTCACTACTCCACCTTCTTTATTGTGCTTTTAACTCAGACCTTCAAACTGCATCTTCTTATATATTAGTAAAACAGTAAATCCTCTATAATATGAGATATTTGTATTCCAGATTCTTGGCTGCATTTAGTAATGATTTTTTGATTGGTTAAAAGAGATTTAGAGGGTACACCTAATATTTACAAGTTCTACATAACCTTATTATTTTTCCAGCTGTCAAAGTCACATGCTCTCCTTCAAATGGCTCTTGGAACACCACTTCCTAAGTAGCTTACCTATAATTTCCATCTACTCCATGGTACCCTCAAGCTGGGAGGAAACTTTAAAGATGTTTACTATTTGGAAGACCATCAATATATTTCCTTCAGGCCTTTTTTGTTGTTGTTACTAGGAATAGAAAACTGTATTCTTTTGTTCTTTCTACTAAATAATCTTTTAAAATATATTTTTTCTAAACTACCATAGCAATATTTCAAATCTGTGCACTCATATTTTCACCTGGACTCCTGGCAGTTGCTATAGAAATTATAATGAGAACAAACTAATACTTATTGTTCAGTTCCTAGAGAGGCTCAAAAGCAGGACCAAATCCTGCCCTTCACCTCATTATCTCCTACCTCTCTGTTCCCTCACTTCAGCAGGACACAGGATTTGGCTCCCATTGAAATCAATGGGAGCTGGGAGCAACTCAGACCTTTCAAGAGGCACTCCAGCAGTACCTTAAAGGGCTGGGTCACAATTGGTAAGGATTATTTAAATCAGACTGGTACGAACAAGCTTACAAGGTACACACGTACAAACTGCTTTTAGGCAAAAATGGTTGCTTTAAAATGACATGGGTATAGATGCCCAAGGTGTGGGTGGTAGAAGCAGCCTTCCCCTCCCCGCTCGCACCTGCAGGAAGGAGCCAGTCACAACTGCAACCCTTGCACTCACTTAATAATGCCTGAACAGAGCGAGCAGTACTCACAGCAATAATTGCTCTGGTGGGGATGGGGAGGGGAAGGGCCATAGGTACACACCTGCTAGCAGGACTGCTGAGCCATGAAGGAGAGCACACAATGAACTCTCTCACCGAGTAGAGAAGCTGTGTTCCCACTGCCCGTGGAGGCACTCTGGGAGGTATTTCACAATGCCTCCCAGAGCTTCTACTTCGGTAATTTAGCTCGGCTCCACGCTCCAGCTCAGGCCACTGCATTAACAGCTCAATAGAACCCTCCGTGGTTAGACCAAACACTTCTTGGAAGCTTGGAATCTGCTTTGTTAACCCAATTTTATTTCCATTGCTCAGGCCTTGTTCTCCATTATAGGGCTGCTCATCAGAGCTGCTCTACTGACAGCCAGGAACAGGTTCTGTGGCCTTTATAGACATTCGTAAATTCATAGATTCCAAAGCCAGAAGGGACCCTTGTCCTCATTTACTCTGACCTCTGTATAGCACAGGCCATAGATCTTGCTTTCAAAATTGTCAGTGATGGAAAATCCACTACAACCCTTGGTAAATGTTTCAATAGTTAATTAATCTCACTGTTAAAAATTTAAACATCTTATTTCCTGTCTGAATTTGCCTAGCTTCAACTTTCAGCTATTGGATCGTGCTGTCTTTCTCTGCTAGACTGAAGAGCCAATTATTAAACATTTGTTCCCCATTTAGATACTAACAGGCTGTAATCACGTCACCCACTTACCTTATCTTTGTTAAAATAAATAGACTGGGCTCTTTGAGTCTAGCACTATCAGACTCTATTTTTCTAATCCTTAGTATTTTCTAATCCTTACTCCTTGAGCAGTCCCACTGAAATCAAGACTGGTGGACTCTAGCCCTTAACCCTATAGAAATAGCACCCATTTTGAAAACATAAAATGCAAATAACACATGGATTTAGCAAACATCTATAAGGAAAGGGATGGTAAGCAGAATTTTGTCAGCTACTGTTGACCATACATCTAGCTGAATATAAGCCATTCTTCTCACACAGCGCTAAATATCGTAAATGCATAAAGCTTGAAGTTGCTGTACACTCTGGCCTTTTCACAGCTGTTCATTACAGAGCTCAACAGCAGCTGACAGCAGGTGAATATGTGGATGACGGGTTGTAAATATATTCTGTTAAACAGAATGAATAAACCATTAAATGATTTTGTTTTCTGACATGCCTGAATGTAAGATGCATTTACAAGGAAGGGATTAATTTGGTAGAGCAAGTCCCTCCTTCATTTTGCAACATGTCATTCATATAAATTATGATGTAAATGTAAATGGAATATTATTTTAGGTAATTATGTCCAAAATAGCCTCCATTTATCTTTAACATTTAAAGTCTTCTTTAGCTTTTAATTCACAGAAAATTGAAGGAAAAAAATTATGGTGCACGTTAGACGTATTTACATCTGCAACATTTTGTAAGCAATGCTTCTTGTCTGATGTAACTACTTGTTTGCGTTTCACAATGGAGCAATTTTTCTTTATAATTAAAATCTTTAAAGGATTATCTAGTCAAGTGATTTAATATTAATATGTTTCTCATAATACTATTATATGAACTGAGAATTATTAGAATAGACCCATTTCAGACTTAATTTAAGTGCTAGACTTTTTTAAATATGTACATTTAAAAGAAAGGAACTACGGTATTGCCAAAGCAAGGAGTTAAGAAATCATGAGATTGGCTTACATCATGGGACAAAAATACAAAAGAAAATATCACATAATATTTTGGCCTGTTTTCTGATCGTTTGTTTCTGTTAAGATGCGTCTCTCATTCCCACCCTAGTTTATGAATTATATTTCCACAGAAAATTCTACTTTGTATGACCACAAAATACAGCTCTCCCCACACCTGCCTGTTGGGAAGGAAACTCCACTTACTTTCTCCTAGCTGTTGAGTGGAAGAGCTAGCATTCTTTCTTTCTCTATCATCATGCTTTTGCAATTTCTTCTTCCCCACCCTTGACTCTCTCTCCTCTTCCATCCCCCAACACTAGAATCCATCTTTCAGAAGAAAAATCATGCCTGGAACTACTCTGGGGAAACTCATAGTAACACCTAACATCCAGTATGGTGAAGTACATAATGGATTACAAGAATTAGTAAATCTAATAAGTGACAGGCCAGTCGGAGCAGGAAAGGATTCTATCCCCTTTGGTGAACTTTGAATACCTGTTGCTGTGCTTTATTGTTGAACAAAGTAAATGCAAAGAACATTTTGTCCTTTAAGAGTCATGCATGAGGACAACAAGATTTACCCCAAATGAAATCCAAAAGTGACAAATGAACAAAATCAGAAGTCCATGGGGGCTGAGAGGAACATCATTCTTCTCCCTTAACTCTTTACCTTTCCCTCCTAATTCTCACAGTGAGACTCAGTCACCAACTCTGCATAGCGTATCTCTCTTATAATGTACTGGAAAGGATCAGTTTATGCTCCACAATTGATCTAGCCCTCTTACCTGGCATCCTTCCTCAGATAAGACAGAGCGAGAGTTAGTTACCTCCTTTTCTGCCAGCCTCTGGAAAGTGAGTATACATTCAATATTTGCAACTGTTTCTTCAGAAAATACTTCTTTTTACCTGTTGCCAAGAAGCCCTTTTTCAGAAACATTGCTGCCTTTGGAGCTGAGGCCATAGGTTTGATCTCATGGACATTGAATGACAGCAGTGTCAGTTCTTCTTTAAAGGAGGAAAACCCTGAGTCAGTGATGGCTTCATTGCTGAGAAGCTCCGTCGGGTTTATTGCAGTGAGTATTAAATCACTCTATCAACATCAGCAGGTTAAATATGATGATGACAAGATTTGAGTATAAAGGGGCCCGTGAAAGTTTAATATACACTGCACAAAAACTTAAGCTAGATATGATTATCTATTATCATATATTTTACTAAGATACAAGTTACATTATAATGAAAAAACTTATGATCTATATAAATCTTTATGTATAAATACCTCTATCTAAGGTTGGTAGAAATCAAAAGCATTCAAAACCAATTTAACAGAGAGAGAACATAAGAAAAACAACTCTGTCTGAAGACCAAGCTTCAGTAAGATTAATGTGAGTTGGAAGGGTTGTTCCCAATGTGTCTCTGCATTCATCCATCAGTTCTGTCCACCAAGCCGATGCGAGTGCTAAGGTTTCTGTCGCCTGAGGCAAACGTGAATATGTATATGTCCATGTCTTATAGCCAATAATCTTCAGACAGTAAACAGACTCTAGAACATTTTGCTGCCCCCAGGCAAATGGACGACCCAGTCCTTCACCTACAGTACAGGCGAGGTGAGTCCAACACGTTCTCCAGACTATTCTCTGACAAATAACTTTAATCCTTCCACTGGCTGCCAGAAGTTGACAGCATGTTCAGTACTAATCAGATTGACCAGGACAAACATTAGACATTGTCCCTGAGAAGAGGTAAAAGATTAAATCTAAATAAATCCTACTGGTTTCCTTTTCCATTTCCTTCAAGTCTTTGCTGTCTATAATTGATGAAACAAGACATAAGCATTAAAGAGACATTTTCAAGTTCCTCTTTATAGTTTATTTTTAGCTCCAAATAATACCCTTTAACAGTAGGAGTTTGAAAACAGCAGTATACTCCCTTGGAACAGCATAAAAATAAAAATGGAACAGATAAAAAGCAATTTATCCTTTTCCACTGGCAAGCTGATTTTTTCCCCCCGCTTTGAATGTAGAGATAAAATAAAATGGATTTTGCTTCTTTCCATTTTTAGAATAATAAATAATAATAATTAATTATCCTTTTCACTCCGAAAGTGTCTTCTATCAAGCATTTTCAACTGTGTTACAACTAGCTTAAACCTCACCACAACCCTACAGTGAAGGGAAGTATTATCCCCACTCTTTGCATAGGGAAATTGAAGCATAGCAATGTTAATGACCCACCCAAGGTCCTCATCCTGCAAACGTTTACATATATGACTAGTCCCATATAGTTAAAGGCCTTGATCCTACAACAAGCTCCATGTAGACAGACCCATGAACTTAAGTCTGTGGCAGAACTAAGCCAAACACTCAGCTCTCCCAGTACCCCGTCCTGTGCTTAGCCATAAAACTATTCTTCTCTACCCTGAACAACTAACCCCAGTGTTATCTCTGATGTCATTATTTCTGCAAAACGGTGATAATATCAACCTTACAGATGATGTGGGAGTTAATTTACTAATGCCTGTAAAATGCTTGGAAACCCTCAGAATAAAAATGGTATGGAAGTGTAAAGTATTATGAATAATATTTCAAATCCAGAAGCTATTTCTGCGACAGACCTCAACAATTTTAAAGTCGGTCAAAATGTGGCTCTAAGTAGGTTGACATCAAAATTTTAAAAAGTTACCTCCAGATAAATTTCCATATTGCTTAACATGAAAAAATTGAAGCTCACTAGAAGAAATTCCCTAATGCAGAAATGAGGTAGTAAAATTAAATAAATTAACGGGTGAAGTTCATATCTGCAAAGACCAACCTACTCAAATCCAGACTGTCCAAGTCTTAATTCATTTATTTTTGAATAGTCATTAGCTTCCATGGGTTTCTAAAATTATATAACTTGCAACCCATTAACTTCAGGCCCAAACCACTCTAAGAACTTGTGTCTAACATAAAACTCTGCTTTTCAAAACAGCCATCATATAATTGACAACACATAAGATGAACGGAATGTACCAATTTGATTCAAGCAATCTAATCAACTAAAGTACAGACCATTAATTCTTTAAAAGTGTCCTGTACATATCAGTTGAAATGGCATCACCCATTTAAAAAAATCCCTAGTACTATGCTTTTCATTTTCAGTTTATAACAGTAATTGTGACTGAAAAGTAGA
The DNA here is from genome assembly GCA_007922305.1 of Dermatemys mawii. NCBI lineage: Eukaryota > Metazoa > Chordata > Testudines > Dermatemydidae > Dermatemys > Dermatemys mawii. Next base: position 43,476,781 of record ML677341.1, on the reverse strand, counting down.
GCACTTCCTGAGAATTAAAGGTGGGTTGAGGGGTTAATGATTCTTGGCTGAGCTCTGGACCTTCAGTTCACCTAATCAGTCATTAATCCCCAGGAAATGCTCTGCACTCACTCATTATTTGAATCTTCCAGCGATTAATTTATCTTTGAACTTTTAAGATGCTAATATTCCACTGTGGTGATTTCAAGAGATTGTCAGCACCATCCAGATCAGAGTCAAATTAGCCTTAAGCAGGATCCTGCTTGTAGGTACCAAACAGGAAAAGCCCACAGTGATAACTTTTTCCAGTAGTCCAACAGTTGACCAGAGACCATCATCACACATCACATCACCAAGTTCATTGTTTTACAGAAACCTCCGAGATGCTAATATTTTCAATTCTGTTCTTCTCAAAGGTCATCGGCCTTTGGCTGTATTTTATGGCTATATTTAATTATTACGACAATCGAATCAGTGCCTATGAGAACAAGTAGGACTTCTTACCCTAGTGTTTCTTCAATAAAAAAGAAAAACTCAGAAGCTTTTATATACTTTGCTGTTAAATTTAAAAAAGGTAAAATATTTTATCTCTATGAGTGACTTATGGACATTATACATCTTTTCTGTTTGACTCAGCATAATGTATTTTTAGGACTTTGTGTAAAAGAAGCAAAATTAAATTCGGTGAGTACAAAAAAATAAAAATGACACTAACTCTGCAGTAGATCTAAAAACATCAGACAAAATATCAGCTGTAATTTTTCCCCCCTATGTATTATGAACACCAGCTAAAATTGCCAGTATAGACACAGCCAGAAGATGAAGGGTCACTTCAATCTCAATACCCATTTAATCATTGGCCTCTCTGCTCAGACTGCTAACAAAGTGCAAACCGTCTATTGGGACATTCCTAATGCAGGCTAACAAAGTTTGTAAGCAGGCTGGTTTGGGAAGAGACTCTAATAATCACGTGCTTTCACCAGTACAGTCCATCTGCTTTGTGCTGCTCCGGTAATGGAAGACAGTCATAAACACAGCCAAACAGACGCATAAACCAAACTGAAACAAAGTATTACTCAGTGACAAAATCCCTTCCCCTCTCACTTGCTCAGCTTTCATTCTTGAGTCTCATGATATTACAATTGCACTGTCTGTTGTTAAAATGGAGTCTTCCATGCTACATAAGACCTGAACATCTAATGTAAAAAACAACTTGGGAAGAGGAATGGCAGTCAGGCTCTGTCTATATTTAGTAAATCAAAGATGACAAGCAAGGGAGAAAAAATGGGCTTATGGTCTGTTAGCTGCCTCACCGAGAATTCACTAGGCAACATTTTTCACCATATGATAGTTGCAGGAAATTCCCTTTCAGGCATTCTGATGCTTCTCTAAGCGGGCTCAATATGTTCCCAGGGGAAAAATTACTAACTGCAGCATAAAGTGTGCTCTGATGCTAATATAACAGTTTGATATTGGAAAATCCTGACAATTCAGTATTACTGCACAAGAGCGCTCTGTCTGTGTGCATGAGCGTGTAGACTTCCTTTGCTGCTGTCAATGTAGAGTTGATGTTTCTTCAATATTATTTTCTATATTGTTCTCTTCACAGACACTTGCTCAGGTTTCAAGCATTACTTCTCAGTAGGGATACTAGGTGGTCTACATGCGGAAAAAGAGGCAAGAAGGGATGAAAGAGCCCATATTATTTAGATAAAAAAATCTGCTCTGTGTTCCAAGGTGGATCTCAAACCCAACACTGTTCTCCCTGTGAGTGTCTCTCTTTCTGACATCACAAGACAAATCTGCACATATGGGAAAGCAGAATATTGCAGTGAAGATCTGATATGCAAATTCAAGGGCAGATCTTGCCTCATCTTATTTCACCCCCCAATAATCTACTGTACGTTTGAAAAAGTAGGGTTAGAGGTTGTTGGAGGGTTTGTTTCTGTATTTGTCTTTTGCAATAGTGAAAAGTTATCTTAACATTCTTTTTTCTGTGAAATATTTTAGCTTCATGTTTGGGAACCGAATGAGTTACAGCAACCAAATGAGTTACACAGTTTATTTCTCTTTTGTTGTAAAAAATAGCATTATATTTGTTCCAACCAAGGGAACTTGCTGTTAACTCACCTCCTGTGTGATCATGTATAATGGATAAAGAAACACTAATGAGAGAAGATCGGGATACAATCTGTCATGGCTGCATCTTCTACTTGCCTTTATAGTCATGTACAGTACACATGGTTCTTGTTCTGGAGGCACTCAAGCATCTAATAAGAAGAGTTCCATGAGCTGGATCCTCCTGCTTCAGCTAATATAAGCTGTATTCTTCCTCAGTTCAGTTAGTCAGAATTTTTTAACCTTGACTGAATAGCTGAAGTGTCCACAGTTTTTTATGTGCACCTTGAAACATATTGCTAGGGTTCCACTTATCACGTAGGGCCAAATCCAAAGCCTACTGAAGTCTGTGGGGACTTTTCCAATTCCTTCACTGGGCTTTGGCTCAGGTCTTCAGAATATAAACTGAGACAGTGTAGTATAGGTATGTTAATAGCCTCCTTCATGGCAAGAACCATGCTGCAATGATTCACACATTGTATGGTAAATGATTACCAAGGCTAAGAGCCAATAGGCCAGATATCAAACTACTGTTGCATTTCTGGTGGCATACTGCATTTTTTGCCATTTGGTCTATCCAACTCCTCCAAATACAAATGCTACATGCTTAGAGATTATTAGAGTTGATCGGAGGAATATAATTCACTTTCATGGCAATTTTTGAGGTTTCACAATTTGTTGTCATTCTGCACTAGAACAAAAACAAAACCTTTCATATGTTTTCAAATGTCAGTGGAATTGTGTCAAAATGGCTGTTTTCAGATCTCTCTCTCTTTGTCTCTCTCTCTCTCTCTGTCTCTTTCTCCAGAAGTGACCAGAGGACCCTGGAACAAAAGAAACCTTCATGACCAAAACCTTCATTGAAATAATACATCTCTGAGAAGTGTTTTGGGTTTGATGAATCAGCGTACTTCATTTTGCTGAAAGTGTTCCAGCCAGCTCTAGATGTGATAGACTTATTTAGGTTAAGAAAATGACTCAGTCTTTGAATCTAAATAAAACTCTGAAATAATATATTAGGTAAATGTAATGCTCTTGAAGGTGTCAAACTGATAGCAATGGAACTCACCTATTGCATTTATCTATAACGCAGGTCACAGAATGTCAGCAAGTGATCCTTGCATCAAACCCATAACTTCTGGTTAAGGTAAAGTATATATTTAAGAAAGAGATCCAGTCTAGATTAAAAGACTTCAAATGGCAGAAAGTCCATCACATCTCCAGGAGAACTGTTCCAAAGTTTCAATAACCTCACTGTTGAAACAATTGCACTTTATTTCTAGTCCGAATTTGTCTAGCTTCAGCTTCCAGCAACTGGATCCTGTTGTGCCTTTGAGTATGACATGACAGCAAGCAGCATCAGTCCAGGCTTCCTCACACCAACTTCGCCAATGAGCCTCATCATAACTTTAAGGGTGAGAGGGTAGTTAAGGGCTAAGCCAGTAAAAAACTCTCTTGTGCCAGTATAAGCTGTGTCTACCCAGGGGTTTTTGCTGAAATAGCTATGTTAGTTAGGGGTGTGATTTCTTCACTCCTAACCAACATAACCATGACAGCAAAATATATAGATCTGGCCTAAGTCTTTGCCTAGCTAGTTTATTGCCTCTGCCTGTGTTAATAACAGCTTGTGTTATGATGACCTCTAACCACCAATATGTTTCACACAAGCTATGACTGTCATCAAATGAAGAAAAGCTAAGTTGACTAATTCATTATGTATTTGAAACCTGTCAGTGATTGGAAATCTGTATTCTAAACTATGGCATTAAGTATGAGCTACGGAATTTTTCAGAGCTGTATGACAAAGGTATAGCCACCTGTCAAGTATAACAATACAAGTGTCATGTTCTTCTTAGTGGCTGAAAGGATTCATAGATCACCTGCACACACAAAAGCTGGGTCTAGATTAAAGGGCATCTGTAGATAATAGCAAAGGACCATTCATGAAAACCACAAGCTGAGGATTTTGTTTAAGCAGCAAATTTTAAAAGCAAGAGTTTTGCCTTGTTTTCTTAAAGACGCCTGTAAGATTCAGAATACTGATTTGATCTTAAAATCTGTTACATAGGAAATTTACATTTTCATTTGTCTGAAAAACAATACTCTATTACAGCTAAACAGAGAAGATAAAGGCAATGATTCATTTTGGGGTATTTTTCCATTTGGCATCATTGTGAGTATCTGTTTAAGTCAGAACTTAAAAAAAAGATAGGGTGGGATTATAAAGCCACATAGGATGCCCAAGTGCCATTAATTTCTAATGGGAATTGGCTGTCCAAATCCCCTAAGTAGCTTCATTACTGTTATTATTTTCTCCTCCCAATCGGACATCTGAGATTAATGGAGAATTGTCAGTTTAATTTATAAGAGTTAAATTATGTTTAGTCCTCTGAATTAATTAAAAACTTTGTTCATTATCTAGACTTCAACACTGCAAGATGAAATGAGAATGACTATCAGGTAGAAGAATTTAATGCTAGTTGAATACATATTTAGAAGCTTTACAATAGAAAAGGCAAGTCTATAATTTTCCTTACTTAACATGATTGGATTTGACAATATTTACTCCTAAATCCATCACTGTCACTTTCTTGTGTTTAGAAGCACTGGTGATTTTTAAAACAACTTTTCAAATTTCCAGACAACAAACTTTTCCTCTCAGAATCTCTCTTTTTTTCCTCCATCTACCATATTTAAAGTGTTTTGAAGTTTAAAGGATTGAATATCATACAGATCATTTTGATGTTTATGAATATGGCCTAAATAAGCATAAAAGACAGAGACCGATTCATATTGTTCATAATTCAATATCCTCCTTTTTATTCCTTAGGAGAACAGGAAAATAGTCCCATGACTGTAATCCTCTTTTAAATGTACTATTAATGATTTATGAGAGTTCTTTCTGAGGAAGAGGAATAAAACTTCTTTTGCATTCCTTCCTGTGCTGACTTCAGCAATATAAATCAGACATTTTATTTTATTTCCTCTGATACCACTGAGTTCAGTAATCTAAGAAAACATGTTTTCCTTCGTACCCTTGGAAACTAACATTTAACACAGATGTATACATTTCTCCACATGTATTCTGCTTTAAGATTCTCTGCTTAATGTAGATGGCAACCCACTCAATTACATTTATAGGATTTCTGTTCTCATAGACCTAACATCTGCAATTTGATTAAGCGCAAGTAGTTTATCCATTTTGCTTGGGCCAGTTCCACAAGCAGCAACCAAACACGTTACTAATAGTTTAATGTTATCACCTGGGTTTTAGTGCCTTCCTTCAACCAGATCAAATGTCACAATTCACTAGCTTTACAACAGGTCCAAACTGGAGCACTAAATCCAAATACAACTTGAACTGAAGGTAATCTGGGTCTACATTCTGCATCCATAGATCATCTGTTCATAATAATAATATAAATGTTTTCTTTCAAACCCCACCTTCTCTTCCTACTTACTCATGTAGTGAAGTCGCTGTTGTATTTATTATTATTATTTATACTGCAGTGACAACATACTAGGTGTTTTACAGACAAGATCCCAAAAGAGACGACCTGTGACAATGCTAACATAATACTCATAATATTAGAAAGAAAGATCATGATTTTGTGGCAGGATCGAGAACAAGCTTGTTTGTGTGCAGGAGAAAGAGCTTACTCAAAAGCAAATATCTAACATAACAGGCAGCCAAAGGAATACAGAAAATGGCCAGTTCAGCAAGTTTTATACATATAAAATGTTCTATGTAATATTTTATACATAAATGTTCTGCTGTTCCAAGTTTGCTCCAGTGCAAAGCTTTCCTTTAAAGAGTGATTCTCACCCCATAATTCACTTTTATGATTTTGTTAGGGCTTTAAGTGTAAAAGCTCAATCTGGTTTTGTTTTAAGCTAAAAAAAAAATAGAACAAGTTAATTTTTGCATTGGATCTGCTAAGGGAAAACTGTCAGGTCATTTAAGCCAAAAATATTTTTTGTAAACAAACAAAACAAACACACACACACACACACACAGCTTTATAAAAATATAATGGCAATAGAAATAGTTGCATTTAAGTGGAAGAAACGGGGCCTTGACTGGAGCCAGTGGCTGCAGCATGCTACTTTCATTCTTGGGCTCCTTTCCAACCCTCCCTCAGGGCCCTCTTGTTCCACATCTAGTGTAAAGATGTTTCACTCATCCAGACAGCTCCTCACAAATCTGAGACTCAGGCTTTTTGCCAAGGATCTGTCTGAGTCTCTGATCTGACCATGATCCTATCTCTGTCCCTGTCCCATCCACTGCCTTCCTCTACCTCAGAGACTTGGCAGGACAAGTTTCTTAATTGCACTTCCCCCCTCTTCCCGAAACCCAAATGCGGAGGATAATGCTGTTTCTTATTTAGAAAACCATATGCACATGTTCTCAGATGTTGCAAACTCAGATCAGAGGGCTTGAGCATGTGACTAAATGAGAATCAAACATGTTCACATTGGAATGTTATCCAATTGCGGCACAAGCTGCTGTTAAGCACCTTTTGGATCACTTTGAAATTGATGACTTACTATTAGAACCCAATGCCAGTCATATTTTCAAATACATCCCATATTTAGAGTCACTGTGAGAACTGGCATGAGGGCATCTATTTCTTCAGTCTCCTTCCTCCCCCATCTCCCTGTCCATTCTATGAGACTTCTGCTACTATTACCCTGTCCACAGTCTATTTAGAAAAGAAATATGCACTTTATTATCATTACTTATAGCCCCAGAACTTCTGGTGCCAAAGGCAGGGGGATGCCACACTGATTGCATGGTTTGTACATACCTAGGACTGACTCTGCTAGAACACTGCAACTTAGATTACTTATATTTTGCTTCTTGTACTTATATGGCACATGCAGTAGTTAGGGGTTAGAAAGATTGTATTTGCATTTCAGCTTCTATTTAAATGTTTTACATCTTAATAAGGCTGTCAAGAGATTAATCACACTGTTAATAATAGAACACCATTTATTTAAATACTTTTAGATGTTTTCTACATTTTCAAACATATATATTTCAATTATGACACAGAATACAATGTGTATCATGCTCACTTTTATTTATTTTTATTACAAGTATTTGCACTGTAAAAAAACAAAAGAAATAGTACATTTCAATTCACCTAATACAAGTGCTGTAGTACAATCTCTTTATCATGAAAGTTGAACTTACACATGTAGAATTGTGTACAAAAAAAACTGCATTCAAAAATAAAACAATGTAAAATTTTAGAGCCCGCAAATCCACTCAGTCCTACTTCTTATTCGGTCAGTCACTCGGACAAATAAGTTTGTTTATATTTGCAGGAGATAATGCTGCCTGCTTCTTGTTTACAACGTCACCTGAAAGTGATAACAGGTGTTCTCGTGGCACTGTTGTAGCCAGCATCGCAAGATATTTATGTGCCAGATGCACTAAAGATCCATATGTCCCTTCATGCTTCAACCACCATTCCAGGGAACATGCATCCATGCGGATGACGGGTTCTGCTTGATAACAGACCAAAGCAGTGCAGACCAACACATGTTCATGTACATTATCTGAGTCAGATGCCACCACTAGAAGGTTGATTTTCCTTTTTGGTGGCTCAGGTTCTGTAGTTTTCACATCAGAGTGTTGCTCTTTTAAGACTTCTGAAAGCCTTTAATCAACTGCTGTAGCTATCTTTAGAAATCTCACATTGGTACCTTCTTTGCATTATGTCAAATCTGCAGTGAAACTGCTCTTAAAATGAACAAAATGTGCTGGGTCATCATCCTAGACTGCTATTACATGAAATATATGGCAGAATGCGGATAAAACAGAGCAGGGGCCATACAATTCTCCCTTAAGGAGTTCAGTCACAAATTTAATTAACACATTATTTTTTTAATGAGTGTCATCAGCATGGAAATAATGTCTTCGGGAATGGTGGCTGAAGCATGAAGGGGCATATGAATGTTTACCATATCTGGCACATAAATACCTTGCAATGCCAGCTACAAAAGTGTCATTGAAATGCCTGTTCTCACTGTCTGGTGACGTTGTAAATAAGAAGAGGGCTGCATTATCTCCAGTAAATGTAAACAAACTTGTTTGTCTTAGCTATTGGCTGAACAAGAAGTAAGACCAAGTAGACTTGTAGGCTCTGAAGTTTTATATTATTTTGTTTTTGAGTGCAGTTATGTAACAAAAAAAAATCTACATTTGTAAGTTGCACTTTCACGATAAAGAGATTGCACTATAGTACTTGTATGAGATGAACTGAAAAATACTATTTCTTTTGTTTATCATTTTTACTATGCAAATATTTGTGGTCAAAAATATACACTTTGATTTCAGTTACAATACAGAATATAATATATAGGAAAATGTAGAAAAACATCCAAAATATTTAATAAATTTCAACATTTAATAAATTTCAGTTGTATTCAGTGGTCCAAACTGAAGGCTCTGATCAGACTGTCATGGGACCAGGACATGGTAAGTCACGGCTAGAGGTTGGAGCAGGAGTCAGGCTTAATTGTCATAGGAGTAATCAGTAGCCAGGAATCGGAGCCAAGGTCAAAACTAGGTCACCAATTGTTTCAATCTTCCCTCAGAGGTCATGTTTTTTAGACCTTTAATCATTTTTGTTTCTCTTCTCTGGACTTCCTTCAATTTGTCCACATCTTTCCTGAAATATGGCATCCAGTTGAGGCCTAATCAACGCGGAGTAGAGCAGAAGACTTACTTCTGATGTCTTGCTTACAACACTCCTGCTAATTCATCCTAGGATGATGTTTGCTTTTTTGCAACAGCATTACACTATTGACTCATATTTAGCTTGCGATCTACTATGACTCCCTGGTCCCTTGCTGCAGTACAACTTCCTAGGCAGCCATTTTGTATGTGTGCAATGATTATTCCTTCCTCAGTGGATTGTTCCTTCCTTCCTTTGCATTTGTCCTTATTGAATTTCATCCTATTTACTTCAGACCATTTCTCCAGTTTTACCAGATCTTTTTGAATTTTAATCTTATCCTCCAAAGCACTTGCAACTCCTCCTAGCTTTGTATTATCCGCAAACTTTATGTGTGCTCTCTGTATGCCATTATCACAAACAAGGAAGATGTAAATGAAAGCAACCTGCTCCTACAGTCCCTCTTCTGATAAGACTGCGAGCCACACCTCTTCAAGGTAACAGGTTGGGCATCACCGATAGTGTAACAGACATATGCAAGCACTTGAAAAAGAAAAAGGTTTACTTACTTTTTTGTTATTGTTGCTCTTTGAGCTATGTTGCTTATGTCCGTTACAGAATCCACCCACCATCTTCACCCATGTATTGCAGTCTGCCATTGGTTTCCTGGTGTAAGGAAATGAGGTTTTGAGTGGGATAACCCGTCCTTTATACCCTCACCTCACAGCATGAGAAGCTTGGTAATAGGTGGGGCTTCCCCCCGGGTACTGCGAGGGAAAACTCTCAGGTCCTGGTATACAAGATGCATGCAGACATGCAGTGTAATGGATTTATGAAACATATCTCAAAGAACAACAGTTACAAAAATGTAAGTAACCATTTTTTCTCTTGTAGTCAGCTTACCCCTTTTGCCTCTGTCCCCTTCAGAGCTATATTTGCTGAAATTTCCCCCCAAAATATCAGCCTGAGGCAGACATGCAGTATGGAACGTTTCAGCCAAATGGTTAAAGTCTGGCAAAGTTATAAGTAATTGGGTCTTACAATGGGAAGTGTTAGGCAACCTCAATTACAACCAAGAGTGCCAGTTCTGTCTATAATATTGTGTTTAAATGGTAGCTTGAAAATTATCAGTGACTATAAATTTGGCCTAGTCTGACAACCGTTAGGAATCTGAATTAATAAACTCCAAATAGGGAACACACAGTGAGTCCTTCAGAGGGAAAAATGAGCTCTTCAGCTGAAGAACTGGAATTAGAAAATATGAATAGAATTCAAGCTGAGATACCTTCTGAGAAATATACATTCACAGAATCTTTTTATGTAAATATCACTCTGAGTGAAATTATTGCACAGCCTCTAGAGAACTGATAAATATACTATACATAATATAGGAAAAGGAAAATATTTGGGCCAATTTTTATGGGGTATCTTTCTCAGTATTTCTCTGTTTTATTCAAGAGATGATTACTCTGGGTACCAGAGAGGTTGGTTGAAGTCAAGTTGCCTGTCTTATTAAAGTGCTGGAGACTATCTTTTTCTGTAGTCCTGGGCAATGGTGTTCATTTTTCATTTCTTGTTTTTAGGAAAAACTCTAGCCCAAGTGGGAACATCTGCACTACCCATATTTAGCTCCATCGCGCAAGCCCTGTGCTCCAAACTGAAGGCTCTGATCAGACTGTCATGGGACCAGGACATGGGCAGTCATGGCTAGTGATTGGAGCAGGAGTCAGACCTAATGGTCACAGGACTAATCAGTAGCCAGGAATCGGAGCCCATGCCACAACCAGATTACCTGGAGTGAGGCAAAGCAGTACGACTGGGCCTAAGGCAGGAGCAAAGCTCTGAGCAAGCAGATGCAGGAACTACTGCAGCCATGGGCAAACGCTTTGCTGGGTTTAACAGCCAGTCTGCTGACTTTTCCAACCAATCAGGTGGTGTGGCCAATTAGACAGCCTAATATAGACCAGCTACAGGCCTTAGGTTGCCTGGAGACTGGCTCTGCTGCAGGCCCTCCTTCCTGATACAGAAAATCCAACAGGTCATTTTGAACCACTGATACATGGGATGCCTGGAGCATGACCAAACTCTGAATACACTAGTTCTGCACTTGACTGCCTCCTGACAGAGGCTGTCCAATCTCTCTTCTCCTAGTTTGTTCATGTAGAAAAATCACTGTAGTGTTGTGGGTAGTATCTGGACGGTGATGTCCTGAATGTGTAGTAGGAACTGCTGACATGCCCAAAATATTCAATGCACTTTGAGGATATTTGTGTGTAATCTGGAGTCCACAAACCCTAAGTCCCTATCCCACAAGCCCTGTGAGCCAAAGTCTGTAAACCCATGCTCTGAGACTTGCTACCAAGGATTGGGCTTTGATTTTTTTTTCCCAATGTAAACGTACACTGACACACAAGAATCTAATTCAGGTTATTGGGCTCCATATAGGAGTAACTGGGGGTTTTAGTGTCCTGTGATGTACAGGAGATCAGATACTCTATAAACAACTCTATGAACTCTATAACAAATATTCAGTAGGTGCTCATTCACTGTGCATCCTGTGCACTACATGAGACGGGTTTTATGTTAAAAATAGTATGTGATCATTCGCACAAGGAGACTGAATTAAGGTTGTATGGGCAACCTTAATTCCGGCATTTTCGAACTTTTAAGTGCTTCCGTCAAGGCTGTATCCCAACTCTGTCACTCCAAGCGCAGAAATGGGGCCTGCAAGGATTTTAAAAATTAATACTTGCCACTCCAGGCTTGTATTAAACTCCCAAGGTTACAGCTTTTCTCTGACCTTGGCTTGGTAAACACTGCCACCACCCAAATGCAACAAAACCCCCTTTGAACCCAGGAGAGGGTGCCTGGGAATCCCTCCCTGTGGGGTACCCTCAAGCCTTTTCACCCCCACAGAGCTGAGAAAGGAAACAAAGGAAATTAGCTCTGGCTACCAGCTAATTAAACAACATTCACAAACCTCTTAGGACACCAAAAATCCATTCCTGTTCTTAAAAAAGGTACATTTGGTTAAAAACATAAAGAAAGAAAATGCATCTGGAATTTAGGCTTTTACTAGATTTTAAAAGAGCAATTCCAAAAATCAGGCACTCAAAATGACTTTCTTGGGGGTTACAAGCAAACAAAATCATCTGGGGTTAGCACAGAGGAGTCCAGAAGCCAATAAAAAAATAAAAGAAATAACCCTAATCGTGTCTAGCTAAACATTCTGATCTACTTACACATTTGGAGTTCACATAAGTAGTTCTAAGAATGATCTGATGATTTATGATCATCCCTGGCTTAAGCTGCTTATAGCATGTCTCCTCTGTCCCTCCAGCCCAGAGAACAACAGACAAAGGGAAAGTTTCTTTCCCAATTTCAAAAAGGTCTACTTTCCCATTGGCTCTTTTGGTCAGGTGCCCACTTTTTTTTCTTTACCTGGGGGACTTTTTAACCCTTTACAGATAAAGCAAGTAAAGAACAGCTACCAAGAGAGATTTTACAGCTAATTGGCTGGCTGGGTGTCCATCAAAGAGAGCTATTCTCTCCCCCACTCCCACCCAACACCTGCCCCTACTTTAATTATCACAGCTTCACTTTGTAACCTTAATATTCTTTTAACATTTCTTTTTGTATATAATTTTACTATTAGAAGTCCCACTTTCAAGTCTAAGGACATTTTTCTGCTATTTCTCATAAAGGGCTTGATCCAGAGCCCAAAGTATTAAGTGGGCATCTTCCCATTGACTTTTGTGGGCTTTGGATCCAGTCAGGAATGATTGAATATTTTAATACACTTTGCCATAGCAGTACTTGCCCTGCTTAAGCTTGGATGTTTTTTCTCTAACCTTATGCTCACAGAACTATTAGCAGAGTCATAGACTTGGCAGCCTTAATTCAAAACAGACCTAATCTGATGTAATACAACTATTTTAGTCTGCAGTGATAGATCAGGGGCCAAATCCCATTTGCTTTACTCCCATGAGGGAGACCCGCCAAAGTAACGAGAGTTCAGTGGAACTATTAGTGAAAATAAGATGAGCAAGATTTGGACCTTCAGCAAAATGATGTGAGATTTAGCATTATTTACCATTGTTCAGATGTGGTGTATTCATGCAACTCTTGAATCAACATAAATAAGTGTATCTAAGCAACAGATTTCATATATTCCCAAGTATGGGGGACATTTTTCTTTCTAGTTAGAACACTCATAGATACTTATTCATTTACATTTTAAACATAATTTATTTTACAATGCATCATTTAATCCAAAAATATTTGAATGTGTTTGACAACAAAATATTTTCATTAAAAATATCATTATCTGTACTGAGACCACTCGCTACAATAAGATTAGGTTAAACACAATGATAAATAAATGGGGAATCTTGTTCTGCTGCTTTAATCCCTATCACATTCCCACCTGAACTCTTAGATAACCAAGACTCACTCAGATAACAAAAATATAGAGTGAATCTCAAACCTTTATAAACAACCCATTTAGAATTCTATTTTCAGAACTTGGGCACTTTGTTGTACCTAGAGCATATCCTATTCTGTTTTACGGCTGGAAATATCCTTTTCTTAAATATCTCAGAAGATAAACTGACTAAACATTAATAAAACATCTTGCAATTGTAGAACGTAAATCTTGGGGAAGAAAATCAATGTGCTTACAAAGTGATCTACAAGTGATTGTACATGGGGAATACTTTGCAGGAAAGGTATCAACTGTATAACACCACACATAACCCCTTCGGGCAAAATATACCACTACAGACAACTTCTTGGGCAGAATGTAGTACCTTAGCTGGAATTTGGCAGAAAACCTATTCTTGCAAATGGTGCCATTGGAGTTTTAATGGCCACAAATAATCATGGTTTTGGTTCTATGTCTCATGTGAAAGGCGACATCTCAAACAGAACAATGCCTCTTATCACCATGTTTTATCTTGATTTACTAGTGACTCAATGAGAAGAATGCTAAAACACTGATCGTTAACACCATTTCTACAGCATCAATTTATTCTTTAGAGGTTACCCCCTCTAACTAATAATTCATTCTGGCCAATATTAGCTTGTAAAACTGTCGAGACCACAGCACAAGGTTGTATGGATGCAGCAAAGATTACATTACCAATAATGCATCTGTTCTAAAATGTCTTGGTGATTAGAGAAAAAAATACTGGTGATATTAGCCCAAATAACGGGTGTGTGCTTGGGAGGTCCTCAGAGACCAGGATGGAGGATTTCCTCCACACAGGTCATGCATGGATACCTCCCCACTATGGAAGAGTGGGCTAGTCAAGAAGAAGGCTGGTCCCGTGGAGTGTGCTCTATTTAAGAACCTAGGACACCTAGATTCAAAACCCTACTTTGCTACAGAAGGGCAAGTTACCCATGTGATCTTGGGCAAGTTACTTACTCTTCCTGTACCTCAGTTCTCTATCAGTACAGTGATGATAAATGGTGTGCCGCTACCTCAGAGGGGTAATGGAAGGATAAATACATCAAAGATTCTGAGGTGCTCTGATACTACAGTAATGGGTGCTATATACTGTATCATACAGATAGTCAGATCTACTGGTCTCAATCCTCCTAAACCTTGAGAAAACCCTTGTGCACTAGAGGATAGCTCCAGGCCATGGCTGAAGTGGACCCCCATTGCTAGGTCCAATGCCTTCCATTCCTGTTGCAGGACAGAATTAGGTTCTAATTTTCCTAAAGTTTTGCCTGAGTAATGACTGCAGAATGTGGTCCTAAATCCTTAAACCCTCAGAGCAGAATTTTTCTATTACTATTAATTGGAAGTATTTTTCATAACCTTCTTCATATTTCCTTTTAATTCTAGACATATCCTTCTCTCTGCCATAGCAGATCTCATGTTAAATTTAAGACATGAAGAAAGTGCTGATGTACTGCAATGCTTCCTTGCCTTTTATTAAATTCTGAACCCTCGGTGGCTTGTCCAAGCCTCAGACCCATCCTAGCTTTGTTTACAGCGGTTCTCTTATTTTCCAAGGCTACATCAAAGGGTTTGTCCCAAGGGAAGGAGGTTTTCTGAAATGTTCAATAAGCGAAAACCTTGGGATAATTTACTAATGTTAGTCATATGTGTTATAACTACATTTACTTAGAAGCATTGTTAAACTGCACATTCTTTTCTAGCTCCTCACTCTGTAGCTCCTTACAAACTCAGGGCCAAACATTACCTTCCTGTAGAAAAACCTAAGGCAGAGGAAACAGCGTTCAAAAGGTCTGAGCATGCAGGTATCTGACCCTTTCTCTAGCAGAAGAAATAACAGCCTTGTTGAAAGGGCCAGGGTCGGGGCACTGAGCTTAAAAGTGTGGGGAACTGATCTGTGGGGAACACTGGCTTCTAACCCACAGTTCTCAGGACACCCACACAAAGTGCATGCACCACCGCCCTACATCAACTTCCCCTGGGCCAACACAGCTGGCATGATGGTTGTATTAGAACTACACACATCCCTCCATATCTGAGGAGCGTAGAAAACATCTATGTGATATTAGAAGTGAAAGAGCCAAAGTTAACGGAGTACAGCTGCCAGTAATCATGTGGATTTCCCCAGCAGCAGATAGGTGGGGTAGCTGCTTACTACTTCATTTTCCATCAAGTAATTTGCTAGCATTACCCTTCTATTCCCAAATCCTATATAGCTCCAACCACAGAGTGGTTTATAGGGGTTTATAGGGCTTGTAGGAGGAGGGAGTAGCATTCCTGATAGACTCCAACTTCCCCTTCAGCACACCTTGGTAAAATGTATGGGATTCGTGTTCATGGGTTCCCTGATACTCCACACAGCAGAGGGGACCAAACTGTCCTCAGTTAGATTTTCTAAAAGTTTCTCTTAGTGTGTAGCCCTCATTTGCACGGTATACCTCCTGGGACTCATTAACTTTACTGAACAATGGTCATTGCCCAACATCTGATTCTTATAAACTTCCTATGAAGTTTGAACAACTGGCTGCAATTTCACTCAAAACCAGGGATGCATCAGCACAGGAATGAACAGCTTCCCACATATGTATGCAGCTGGATCACTGAAGTACTACATAAAGCAACAAGACTGTCTTTGTTAAGATCCGTCTTGTGCTGTCCAGTGCCAAGAGTGGTGATTTTATCCTTTTATTTAATCCAAACAATTTATGAAAAATAGTGGCTTCTGTTAATTCTTATGACCCAACATAGTACGCACAAGTTAAAAATATTTAATTTACAGTCTGGCTTCAAACAAAGCTCCATTTTGTTAATTTCAGAATGCCTCTGAATATAACTCTTTATGTATATTGCATTCCTAACCCTGGAAGTGGAGATTTTAAATAGCAGCTTGTTATGATGTCAGTGTTCTTGAGTCCTTATTCAAGAGTTTATGCCTGGAAGCTGTAAGCAGAAACAGGTCTGAAAAGTCAGGTAGATTCCAGCCTGTACTGTGGACAGATTATGATGCTATACCATTATAAAGGAACCACAATGCCTCTTAGGGCAGCACAGAGTTAACATAGATAGCCCTACATTGTCTGCCCGTACAGCCTCTCGCATAGAGCACAGAGTGGAGCTGGAGGAGAAATCTTGTAGACTTTAATTTACACCAGGGCCTATGCTGGCCCCTGCAGTAGAAAAGAGTAGTAATCTCTGGCTCTTTGCCAGAGCAGCATCACATAGGTTTGGGAATGTTAATCTGTATCATACTGTTCAGCCATTTGGTGGCACTGTGTGTAAAATACCTCATTTAGAGGAACCCTAGCAGCACATTAAAGAATTGAATGATGAACATAGCTGGTTTGGCTAAGCAAGCTCTGTAGCCATTCCATATCTGGCACAGAAGAACATGACAACCTATGCTGTGCATCCTGAGGGAGACAGCACAGAATCCATCCCCTGGATGTCAATAGAGCCCAGAGGTGGTGTAGTTTGAGTCTAGTCCTGAATTTTGTTGCTTAGGTTCAATTCTAATATTTAGTATATCTGGTGATTTTATGCTATGTGTATTGTCTGATGTGCCATAACCCCTGCTGCATAACCTCAGATAAATGCCATTTCTTATTCAGAAGTGGTTCTTTTACTGTGGACTGCTATACCCAAAAGTAGAGGCAGGTAACAAATACCGAGCCAAATCCTAGGGATGCTGACAATGGATTTCATTTCAAAGTGGGAGACTTTCCTGAAAACAGATGATAGAATCTAGCCCACAATAAAATTTGTGGAAGCACAGCTCTCAGAGCAAAGGTAACCTATTGAACTCTTCCCAATTAGCAATCAGGCTCCTTTCAGTCTTCTGAATTACAGATAGACACACGAGAGGGAGGGGGAAATCTACACCAATATTTTACATCAATTAATTCCAACAGAACCCCATAGTTTATGTATCATTAAACCTGGTGTATAATTATAGCAAAACATCTTGCAGTATCTTTTAGCAATCATTTTCTTTCATTTCCATTTATCTTTTATGACTAAAATTAACAATTTCATACTTTACCTACTAGTCTAGCTAGTTTAAAGACTTCCCCTAGGGCTTTAGTTAACATTAGTATTGATTAGATACCACCCATGTTAGCTTACTATGCCTTCAGTACAAATATAACTATTTTGAGCAATTATTCACATGCATTGATGTCAGTGGGATCATTTGTGAGAATAACTGCTTGCCAATGTGTATAAGGAGTTCACAGTCTAACCATGATGGTTTTGTGGAATATAACATCTAGTTCCTATAGCACTTTCAATTTCAAAGGACTTTTCAGATGTTGCACCTCTTACTGCACCAGATAAAAATCACTGGAAGAACAATAAAGCCCATTGTTGAATGAATCAACAAAAACAACCCTGTGAATAAGCAAAAGTATGGATAGTGGAATCCTACTTCTATGAATCTAGATCTTACAAATGACCAGTTACATGAACCATTTTTCTGACACCAAACATGTTTTCAATCCCTCAGCCAACTATCAAGGGCCTGTACGGCTTTGAAAAGACCAAAAGATGTGGCTGCTCTGTGACTGTTCTCTCAAAGAAAAATCAGGTACATTTTATACATATTATATACATTATCAAAGAACAACTGACAAATCAATTTACATACCATATTGAATGAAATTTTGAGATGTTCAGTTTTATGAACTCTGCAGTACCTAATTAGTTCCTAAAACAAGGGTTCTATCATATTGTGGAAGTGTACATAAATATTATCTACCTTTTGTTGAGGGGGAAAAACAGGCAGAGACTAAGAGCCAATCTCACATGGGTGTTAGGAGTAGGATGGGCAATAACTGTCTCACTGTGTCCTGTGGCTACTCTGAACCATAGAGAAGACCCATTGGCAGTTGTAGGGAGGGTACAATAAATTACAGCAATCCGTGGGTCTAACCTATGCCAAGAGCCACACCAGCTCTTGCTGCAAGCAGAATCCAGCACAGATATACATTACTGGCACCTTCCAAGCTGTGCTTTCTGTGAAACAGTACAGAATCTGTATCTGAGGGTACGTCTACACTACCCACCTCATCGGCAGGTAGTGATTGATCTATCGGGGATCAATTTATCACGTCTACTGTAGACATGATAAATCAATCCCCCAGTGCACTCCCCATTGACTTTTGTACTCCAGCTTGGCGAGAGGCGGAAGCGGAGTCGACAAGGGAGTGGCAGGAATCGACTTGCTGCCATGAAGATGCCAAGGTAAGTAGACCTAAGATATTTCGACTTCAGCTACATTATGCATGTAGCTGAAGTCGCGTACCTTAGGTCAAAACACCCCCTCCCGCTTTGTAGACCAGGCCTAAATGACTTCTCTCTCTGACGGCACTCACTGTAACATCTAAATGCCAGACTAGCTCAAGGCCACAGATAGAATCAGCATCAGAAAAGAGTTTAAATCTCAGGTATTCCTGATACAGAGTATGGGAATGACTCTTTTTTCTGCAAGGTATGTAAATAAAAATGAAGCCTAGACCTTAGAAGCTATATGGCTTTTGTTTAGTATGGTAGACACAAATATCATATCATTGAAGCCAATAAGAAGTTACCAACTCTGTCCATATCTATACAGGCATTTAATAGTGCACAATAGCAGAGCTGGTGTCAACCAGGGGATTGCTATTTTGGGATTGCAATGACAGGCTGCTTGACTTCCACACTTAGACCTGATAAATGAGGAATGAGCGAGCCAGTGATGATATAAAGAACGGACATGAATTACCCAAATCCTGACATTTTTCAGATGTTTGTAAAAGGTTATATTTTTTTTAATAAGGGTTAATTTTCAGGTTCTTCTGTATTTTCTATTCCCGGCCAAAGCTCCAAGACAAAGTGTAAAATATCACAAGGCTGATTCTAGTCAAGACAAATTCCGCAGTCAGGAATATCTTAAAAGAAGGAGTTTGGATTATCTAAAACTTTTGGGGCGCAGCATTAGACTGACAATCAGCTTGCGGCAGAGGCTAAGGCACAACTCTAGGCTTGCTATATTTTGGCTGACTGACAGATATACCAGTGAGTTTCACTTATATGTTGCTCATCTGTTCAAGCTTTTTTTTCAGAAACGTGGGCATGTCTGTCCAGTATTTCTTGTCTGACAAAGTGGGAATTAGCCCACGAAAGTTTATGCTTCAATGCTTTTGTTAGTCCTTAAGGTGCCACAGGACTCTTTGTCGCTTCTGCAGATCCACACTAACACAGCTACCTCTCTGATTCTTGACAGTATTTCTTGAAGATTTCTAGGTGCTTTCATGATTGCCTTGACCTCAAGTCCAATTCACCATGAGCTTCAAGCCAAGATCTACCAAATTGTGGTGGATGATTTGCTTCAATAACATACCAAAGCAAACAATGGATTGTCCATCCAGTTGAACTTTTATCCGGAATATTCCTTTGGGACCAACTTTTCTCTGGTATAAGTCTTCAAAATGGTGGAGGTTTCTTTGAGAAGCACTTGTTGCAAAGTCTGGTGACAGGTAGATGCAGGAGTCAGTAAAATGGCAGCTCAGGTATCAAGCTCCATTCTTGTAGGAATTCCTTCAATCAAGGATGTGATCCAGATGCTATCTCCAACTCCTGCTTCTGATAACATCTGTGGTGCTAGGTCCTGGTCCATGTCACTAGAACTCTTTTCTTTTTCCACATTAAGAATTCCTGACTTTCACCCTTTTAGGTTCAACCTCCATAGGTGTCTTCTTGGAGAGTTACTCTGTGTTTCTTGTTGTTGAACTGAGAGACAAGTCACACCAACTGGTCCTTTATTCTGGCACTTTTTGCTATTAACCTGGCATGCCCAGCAATCCTTTTCAGCATGCATGGGACTCTGCAAAGGGGTTCAGGTGATGGTATCTTGGGCTTAGCAGGGAGGGGTTTGTGGGTGGGTGGGGAGATAGAGCTCAGCATGTTGTCTACACACTGGAAATTCCTTACTTTCCCATGGTCCTCTATCTTGCTAATGTAAAAGGTGAACTTCTAGATTCATACTAAGATCCAGAGAATCCTTCTGTGTGGTTTCCATTCCAACTGCTACCTCAGACTTCTTGAATGTAAGCACTGATCCAGTCAGTAACTTTTTCTGGAACTGATTATTGTGTAATCAGTACTGGTCACGCAGAGTATCTCTTAATGCTTGTCTGGACAGACTCCACTTTCTTGAAATCGCTGATGGAACAGATATTATTTTACTGTCAGATGATGTAGGAGAAGAGTATTCCTGCATTGCTGCAGTAACAGCGGCATACATGGCAGTTCCAGGCACAGTAGGAGACAATAGGACATGCAGCAGTCTTTGGCTTTGGACCCATCATTGTCAGGAAAGTCAAATCGTGTCTATCTGGAATGGTGTTTCAGGTTATAAATTGCTCCAGACATGTAAGGTACACCACTGTACAGGTAAGGTACATTCACTGCTTTTGTCAAGCTCAACAACATTAAAATCCTGAAACCAACACTGATGTTGCAAAAATAATGTGGGTGAGGTAATATCTTTTACTGGAACAACTTCTGTTGGAGAGAGAGAGACAAACTTTTGAGCTTAGACAGAGTTTCTTCCTCGGGTCCTGAACATGGCCGTCCATCCAAATGCTGAAACTTTTCAAATGATTTTAAAAGGCTAGTAATTTTTGTAGCGGTGTTCTTCATGTCCTGAAGAAGAGCACTGTGTAACTCAAAAGCTTGCCTCTCTTATCATCAGAAGTTGGTCCAATAAAATATATTACCACACCCACCTTTTCTCAGTAGGACTACTCAGGTGTTTAAAAGTATGCATGTTAAGTACTTCAGTGGATAAAGATCAAAATCCCCAAACTTTGAGGTTTCCTAATGTCACTGTGACCCCTTCATGGCATGACTGTAGGACATGATTGTTTGCCCTGTCTAGAGGAAAGAAAATGTGGATTTTTTGCTTCTCTAACACCCATTTTTTCCCTGTAACAAAATTCCAACATGATACTCCTGGGGGAATTCTGCACCACTGTGCGTATGCAGAATATATGTCCCTCCTCCTCCCCGCCAATTTCTTTGCTTCCCTGCAGAAAAATGACTTTCTGATGGGAAGCAATAGGATGCCACAAAAACAGTCATGCGACCATGCACAGCGGTTTTGGGTGTCAAAGGCAGCTGGCAGAGAGGTAAATCACTATGGGGTGCAGGGCGGGACTGCAGAAAACCCAGTTAGTGGCTCCTACCCTGTGCCAGGCTCAGCTGCTAGTCCTGGCTGGGCTGGGAAGGAAAATACTTCCTCTTCCCCTGCATGGCATCCAGGGACGGGTCAGACCCACCCCAAGATATCTCCCCCAGCTGTAGGAAGCTCTGCAAATGACTCACACACAAATACACCCACTCATCCTACACTTATCACTCCTCAGCTGCTGGTGAAGGGATCACTGTACAGGAAGCTACAGCCACTCAACCCCCAAACATCCAGACCCCCTCATACTCAGGCTCTCCCGCCAAGCCTCACCCCCACACACACCCAGAAACCCCGCCTCAATGAACCCCACTCCCCCTGCAACTGGACCACACCAATGAGCCATCTGCACCTGGATCTCCACCCTACTAAGCCACAACCACCTGCACCTGGATCCCCACCCCACTGAGCCCCACTCCCCCAGAATCTGGATCCCCCCACTGAGCCCCCCATACCCAGACCCTCCTGATGAGCTCTATCCCCCCTCCACACAGAGACTCCTCCCTGCTAAGCCCCACTATCACCTGAACACCCTTGCAGAGTCCTATTACCGTTGTACCCAGAAACCACACCCACCAAACCCCTGTGCATCCAGATCCCCTACTGAGCCACCCGTACCCAGGCCTGACACAGAACCCTCTCAACTCACACCTGGATTTCCCCACACTTGAATCCTGCCTTGCTGAGCCTGCCTGTGCACATCTGGCACGGAGGGGCAGGGTCTTGGGGTGTTTCTGGGGCAGGCCCGGTCCTTGCGCTGTGTCAGAGTTGGGTGCAGCCTCACCGCGGAGCCCGTGTCCCAGGTGGGAGCAGCACAGTGATCTCCCATCTCTGCGCAACCAGCGGCCTGTGCTCCCCAATGCCATGCTGGAGCCTCCACAGTTTACAAATAAAATGTGCAGAATTTTAAAATGTTGTGCACAGAATGTTTTGATGCAAAATGCCCTCAGGAGTAGTGTGAGCTATAGAAGTGACACTATATACCCCACAAACCAATTGTGACTCAGCACCTTCAGATCAGAATCTCTGCTGAAGAAAGTAGAGAAACTCCCTCCTTTATTCAGAACACTGGCCTCATCAGTAGGACACATAGGCCCAGATCCTCACAAGTGCCTAACCCCCATTGATTTCAATGGGAGTTGTGTCCCTACGTATCTTTGAGCTTCTGGGCCATAGTAATCATAGTTCAACCTTTATTGCTTTCATCTTTGGATCTAACAGTTTAACTCAAAAGCTCCAACTCCATGGAGCACCTACAGGGGAAAAAAATGGTGGGTGCTTAGTAGGCATGCTCCCTCCTGCAGCACCTCCCACCTTCCATGTACCGAGGCGTGCAGGAAGTGGTGGGAGGGGGAGGAGTGGGGACGGGGCATGTTTGGGGGAGTGCGTGGAACAGGGTGGGAAGAGGTGGATCAGGGGCAGGAAAAGGCAGAGCAGGTATGGGGGCTTGGAGGAAGGGGTGCAGTCAAGGCACAGTCCGGCACATTAGAAAGTTGGTGCCTCTGTTATATCCCCTTTTAGGCTCTGGGTTTGATGTAAATCTAACACTTATTATACCTTTCTCTGTTTTCTCCAAACTGCTCCACACCAGTGGTCCAGTTCTACAGTACCTATTCGGCCAAATCCCTCTCAAGTAAGAAATGAGTAAACAGCTAAAGATGTGGATCTGCCCAGCTCCTAGTATTTCTTCTGCAGCATCTGTTCTTAACTTCTGTTTATCTCCTCTTCACTCAGCACTATCAGCTGGTAACTGTGAACAAACAGCTCAGCTGCTGAAATTCTTCCCAAGCTTTTGGGCAATTGCTTTGGATCCAGATGTCCAGTAAACCTTAATTTTTGAAACCCCTACCCCGTTTATACCCCCATACAAATGCCTCATGTTCAGTTATGTTAAATAGCGTGGGGATTAACTGTACTAGCAAGCAGAGGTCATTTCCTCGGTTTCCAAGTTGGAATAGAAGCTTGTTTTATACACTGTTTGCACGTTGCAGAGTAGTCATTCCCCCTCCCACTGCGTTGCTTTTTAAAGCGTGGATTCAGCAAAGTATTTGAGTGCATGCATCACTTTAAGAACACGAGCAGCCCTGATGAGGCCAAAAGTTGAAAGTTACACAAATGCTTACGTGTGTAAGAGCCTAATTTCTGTACATCCCATTCAGTTTTTGCAACCTAGGACAACAGCAGAACAGCAGCAAACACTATAGCAATATCCATTTATTTTAAGCAGACCCACGCTGCAACTAATGGCCTGACTTCAGATCATTGTAACATATGGTCTAGATCAGTGGTTTCCAAACTTTAACAACCTGTGAACCCCTTTCACTAAAATGTCAAGTCTCACAAACCCTGTCCTAAAAATGAATATTTCTAGGGATTTTCTCCTTTACCTGAGTATCAATTATAAAAGCAGTGATCTTGGAAATATATAAACATTTGTTTTTATGACCTGCTTTTTACACACTATTTATTATTATTAATCATTACAGCATTTTTATTACATTATGAAAATGGCAACACTCTTCCAAGATCTCGCTTTCATAGCTTGTATCATGCTAAATAAGCCTGTTATAAGACAAGGCTCCTATGTTGCAAGGAGTATCAGATGTGAAACAGCACGAAGATATTTAAGAAGCCAGCTCAAAGAGTTCCTCCTACACAAGCATTCAGGGCTTGAGCAGTCCAGGCAAATAACGCACGTTACAACAAAGCTTAAACTTATTCTTCAGAATAATTTTAAAAACAATACGAGCTGCCTATGTAATTCTAAAAACAGCAAAAAATATCCACCTCCCTTTCCATTTCTTATAAGGAGTCTTGAAGTTTAAATCTCCTCAGTGTGATAGATATGCTTGCATTGATCAACTTAGCTCTTGGAAGTCCAGGGGCTCCCCAGGTTGCTGGATCTGGGCAGCCTGGGATTCCTAGGGACAGCTCTGTCCACCATTAGGGATTTTTTTTTCTCCGAGAGCCCCCTGTAACATTTCATGAACCCCGGTTTGGGAGGTCGTAGTCTAGATTAACACCCCCGTCACTACTCTCCCCACTGCCTGCTTCATTCAGGAACCTGCATTCCTGGTTTTAAACGAGGAAGAAAAAAGAAAAACTCAAGGTCCTGTCTGAAGGCCAAATAGTGCCCAAAGGCACAAAGTGGTAAGCAGACTTCTGTGGTACCCTGCTCCAGTCACAGTATCTCTTTTCATTAGAGCAGAGCTGCTTTTGCAGACAGTGTAGTAAGACCTAAAGGAGGTCCTGCCTTTTGGATTAGGAACACAGACACAGCTACTGTTTAACACAGAAATACCATTCATTAAATAAACACTGCATTTAAATAGCAAAAAATATGAAGCCGTTGCAAAGGTGAACATATTTTCTTTTGCCCTAGCTTTGTCTTTCATGTTGCCTCTTAATGAAGGACTTTCATACTAGAGCAAAGGTAAAAAGGGAACATTTATACAACATATAGTTTACTGGGTCAGTAATAGATTATGTTCTCCCCATTATTATTTCAAGATATTTCCTTTCGAATAAGTACTTTTCATTGTCTTATGTTCCATCTGATAGTGAAGTGAACACCTTGTGTTTGTAGCATCAACTTGCTGCCCTGGCAATGAATGTAATGTGTCTCAGATTCAACATTTTGGGCTAAATGCTACCCTCCATTACACCAGACTAGTACCTGAATAAGGCAGCCCAAGCATAACAGAGGACAGACTTTGGCTTTATGAGTTTACAGCAAGATGATTATTGGCCTGATTGATTCTGATCCCACAGCAGTGTAACTCCAGTGACTTCACTTGAGTAGCTCCTGATTTACACCAGTGTAACAGATGACAGTCAGACCCAAAGTGTGCTGGGAGGGAATAAACTGTTGTTCAAAACACAAGATTAATAACTTGCAAATACTGCAGGAAAAAAGTTATTGAAAAAAAATAGTGAAAAGGAAATGAATTCATATTTGTCTCTGATATATGGGAATATTTGCTCCAGCACTAAAATCCTCTTTAAAAGAAAAATAACATATGCTAGAGCTTTAAAGGGAATCTAAATACAAGAATAATTGAAAAGATTGATTTCATTTCTCCCTACCCTAGTTTAATGGGCTCTTCCCCAATGTGGGTTTGTGGGGCATTAGCCTTTAAACTATTTATTTTAGTGGTAGTAAGGAGACGGTTTGGGAATTGATTTATTGCAGGGATTTTCCATTGTATTCTACTGGACCTTCTGAACTGCCTTATGTCTTCTAGCTAGCCTGAATACTTTAGATTTGTTTTACATTTCATAGATCTCCTTTAAATGCTAGTTGTAAGAGAGCTAGACCTTGTAACTTGTATACCAATAATTTATTGTAACATAGTTCATATTTTCAGATTTGGTTATTCAGGATTGTAAACTTACTTGTGTATCAATGTGGTTTAGAACTATGGCATGTTGTCCAAGCAGTGTAGGTTTAGTCTGAATTTGCAAATTGAAAACCTTCCATAATTAATTGCACTGTTAGATGACTGACCAGATCTGGGGTTTGGTTTGGGGTTATAAAGGAGTAAATCCCTCATCAATTAAGTTCTTTTTGAACTCACCTAATTCCAGGACATTAACTCTGAAAAGCCCCAGGAGCTGAAACAGAGAAAGGAAATTGCTCTCTTAAAGAGAGGGTGATTTTACAAGTGTGGCACTCTCATCCATTGACAAAGAAGATTATTAGTAAGATATTACCTCACCCACCTTGTCTTGCTAATATCCTGAGTTTGACAAGGCTACAACAACACTGCATACAAAAAAGATTTGTCACTAGCCTTAGAAACTGATGAAACTCCACAAAATTCTGTTCACAAGTCCAAATTCTACTCTCGATTATATCAGTGAAGCCCTCTGGAAGCCACAAATGCAGAGGTGTAGCTGAAGGCAGAGTTTTGTCCATACTGTTATATCTTCCTGCTATGAAAAAAAGAATTGGACATAGTCTGATTATGTAAACTAGAGTAACTCCACTGAGTTATTTGTTTTGATTTGTTCCTGGTACATATTGATGTAACTGAGGACAGGCCAGACAGATGGGGCTAGGACCCTGGCTATGTCTAAAGACAACAGAGCTTGAAGGTGACCCTTACTTACATCAGCCACTAACAACTAGAGCTGGTTAAAAACAGGAGGGGAATATTTCTAGGATTTTTAATAATCATTTTCAACTTTGAAAAATGTCAACCAGCCTTCCTTAAAGCCCCAAGTGACCAAAATAGCAGCTGGGGACTGACCTAGAAGTGTCCCAATCACACCCCTTTCCATCTAGAACCAGAAGTGTCAGCTCTCCAAACAGAATCTGCTGATTGTGTGGTGCAAAGCACATGCACTGGTCCATATAGTACATTTTCTGTCAAAGCTGTACTCCGTATTTATGAAACTCTGGTGATTTCCCCCACCCCCTGTTCTGTTCTGTTTCAAATCAGGCTGAGAATTCATCTGAACATGGAGACATTTAATATCTTTTAAGCTAAATGGATACAGAATTTTATAGCCTGATATATGGGGAAAGGCATTCCAAAATGTACAACATATGCAAGTGTGACTGCTCCCACGGGTGCAGACTTTTATTTTTCCCAGTGGGTGCTCCGCCACTACTCCACCCCTTCCCTCGAGGCCCTGCCCTCGCTCCACTTCTTCCCCCACCACTGCATCCCCTCCCCCGAGGACCCCCGCCCACCACTTGCTGCTCGCTGCCCTCCCTCAAGCCCCTATCGCCAGACACCAAACAGCTGTTTGGCATCTGGCTGGAGGCAATCCATGGAGGGCAGAGAGCAGTGGGTGGGGGAGCTTTGCGGGGGGTGGAATGGGGATAGGTGTCCGGTAGGTTTCTTCCCTAGGGGTGTTTGAGTCCTGGAACACCCATGGAGTCGGCCCCTATGATTACTCCAATTGGGGTGAGCAAAGATGGGGATGGGGAGAAGAAAATAGGTATTGGTATGCACATCCCTATTTATCACTGTGCAGTTGGAAAAAAAGCAAGGAAAATTAGAAGAAAACTAAAGCATAAAAATCCTTGTTAGGGTTTTACACAGCTACCCATCACTGTAGTCTGTGCAATTTACACAAAGCTTCCCCTGCCCCCACATTCTCTGATTCAAGCACAGTGCATGACACATCTTACATAAGGCTTTTATCTTCTGCATTACAGAAACAGGGTTCTTAACCTCGCTCAAACACCACTAAAAATAGTGGGCTCAGTCGTGGTCCCCAGACTTACAGTTGCAGTTAGAAGAGCTTTTGCACTACGTGGGTGGAGGTAGCTGAAGGAATTATGCCAGCAGGACCCAGAACAGAGCACATCTTCTCCGGGGTTAGAGCGTGGAACATATTCAGCAAGGACCTGCAGTGAGTATCTAAATAAGTTAAAGCATGTGCCCCTCTCTCCTCCTTGCAGAGCAGTTCTCTAATCACCTGCGAGTGTATAGTGTGGTCAGTAGAAACACTCTGAACTTGCATTCATGGAGCACAGGCAGTCACAAAAAGTGTGACTTCTCCACTGCCAAACCCAGAACCGGCTGTAGGCAACAGCAGAGGAAGCACGTCCTTGGGACAGCACATTATAAGGGACGGCATTATGGCCAGTCTTGGGGCAGCACATTCCTGGGCTTTTGGGGGTCCCTCGATCCGCTGACGATGGCCCTACTTATACAGCCCAAAATGCCACTAGCCTTCTTGGCAACAAGGGCACACTGTTGACTCATATCCAGCTTCTCATCCACTCTAACCCCTAAGTCCTTTTCTGCAAAACTGCTGCCTAGCCATTTGGTCCGTAGTCTGTAGCAGTGCATGGGATTCTTCTGTCCTAAGTGCAGGACTCTGCACTTGTCCTTGTTGAACCTCATCAGATTTCTTTTGGCCTAATCCTCTAATTTGTCTAGGTCCCTCTGTATCCTATCCCTACCCTCCAGCATATGTACCTCTCTCCGCATCTTAGTGTCATCTGCAAACTTGACATGTATCAGGTTTGTTATACCAAGGGGAGGCTCTGACACACTTCAAACCAAACACACTGCTTCAGGTAGAATAAAACAAACACATTCATTAAAATTAAAGATAGATTTAAGTGATTATAAATCAAAGCACCAGTCAGATTTGGTCAAATGAAATAAAAGCAAAATGCATTCTAAGCTGATCTTAACACTTTCAGTGCCCTTACAAACTTAGATGCTTCTCATCACAGGCTGGCTGGCTGCTCTTCAGTCGCTTGGTGTGGTGTCTGATGGTGGAGGTGGAAAAGAGAGAGAGAACATGGCAAATGTCTCTCCCTTTTATCATGTCCTTTCTTCCCTCCTGGCTTCAGAGTCAGGTGAGCATTATTTCATTGTAGTCCCAAACTGACCAAGGGAAGTGGGTGACTCACTTGAGAGTCCAACAGATCCTTCGTTGCTGGGCTGGGTTTGTCCCATATATGCCCTGATGAGGTGTGAACTGCCCCTCTGCTCCTGGAGAGTTTTTGCCAGGGATTGTTTTAAGCCACAAGGGCACATTTTCAGCCTCATAACTATACACCTGGAAGTCAACTTATAACAGAACTATAATAACAATGCTCAGTGCATCATGAGCCTTCCATGAAAAACTTTGCATTGGATACCACACAATCATATTATAAGGATGGACATGGGTGTCGGGTGTTCCTCTGAGATACTGAGCATCACAGTGTCCCCAAACCTTATATCTGCCCAAGCCCCCTATCCCATCAACTCTCCACAAATGCCGATATGCACAAAAACAGGTTTTCCTGTATGAAAGCATATTTTTGCATGTACCAGCATAGCTCAGTTTATATTAGAGTCTATCTTTTTGGTAAAATTCTGCTCTCAGATTAATAGAGCCAACCTTCAGTGACTTCAGTGGGAGTATTTGAGGGCAGAGCAGGACCTTTGATTTTCCATGGATTAATGTTTGTGAAAGTGGCTGTTCTAGGATTGCCAGATCTACAATAGCACCAAGCACACTCAATACCTCTACATACACACTACACATATATATACATATATACACACATACACACATATATATATATACATATATTTTTAGATAGCTAGATAGCTAGATAGATCGATCGATCGATCGATAGATCTTCCTTAGTCCCACTCACCACAGGTGCACCTCCTTGCCTCTAGGTGTGGGAATCAGAGTGAGCGCTATCTGGCTCCCCTGCTGTCAATTGCTTGCACTGTGTCCCCTCTTGCTCTCTGTGACTCATGGTATATTGCAGGGGTCAGCAACTTTTCAGAAGTGGTGTGCCAAGTCTTCATTTATTCACTCTAATTTAAGGTTTCGTGTGCCAGTAATACATTTTAATGTTTTTAGAAGGTCTCTTTCTATAAGTCTATATTATATAAATAAACTACAGTTGTATGTAAAGTAAATAAGATTTTTAAAATGTTTAAGAAGCTTCATTTAAAATGCAGAGCTCCCCCGCCCCCCGGCCTGGTGGCCAGGACCCAGGCAGTGCGAGTGCCACTGAAAATCAGCTCCCGTGCCACCTTCGGCACCCGTGCCATAGGTTGCCTACCCCTGGTATATTGTGGCTCAGCCCTACAACCAGGTCACTATATAGCTTCCCTGAGTAACAGAAGTCCCACTAGACAAGCTGTTCGGATGCTGACAGTTTTCCAGTTCTCCAGGTCCTGCGTCACTTCCCCAGTGGCTGGCAGGGGAACTCAGGCCCCCCCCACTACTGAGTTCCAGGCCAGGATCCCTGTAACCGGCAGTCAGGATACACACAGTTCTACTCCTTATTGTTGTTTCCCTGAGTTTCTGCCTACCCTGCTTTCTCAGGCTTTCTTCCCTGCAGCTTCTCTGGGCTGCTCCTCCTTTCAGGACCAGACTCTCGAGGTTTAATCACCCCATGAATTTCCTTCTTACCACCTCTCTGTTCCTAGGGAGTGAGCACAAACTCCCTCCCTTCAGCCTCTTCCTGGGCTCACTTCCTGCCTTTTATACTACTATCCAACTCCTTCCCCAGCTGGGCTTTGTCTTCATTTAGCATTTATCAATCCCAAGCATCCCTCCAAGTGCATCTATAAGGTTAATTGGCCTGTCTGGCCCACATTAACCCTCTCAGGTCTTGTGTGGGTTAGACATACTCCTGGCCACGGTAGTGAAAAGGCTGTTTTCACTGTTGGGGCTATTAAACCAGTAATCTCTGTCCATTGGGGCACCACACTAGTGGAGACTGGCACAGCTGGGGACCCAACTGAATCAAGTAAAATCCTGCAAAGCAGGATGCAGCTGCTTAACTTTATTCACTGTGACTAATCACAGAGACTTCTTTGAAAAGTAATGTTTGCTTTGGAGGGCTCTGCTGGGCCTCTTCATCTTCCCTTCTGATTGCTAAATACCCGGAACACCCTTCATATAACTAACACAATGAAAAAATAACATTTTTTTTCTTTTCTTCTCTTCCCATCCCCCTTGTAGTAAAGGCCCTTAATCATTTTTGCTGCTCTTCACTGAATTCCTTCCAATGTGCCTACATTTTTCTGGTTTCCAAAACAATGACCTTATTCTAGGAAACAGTGGAACAAGAATCACCACTGGGAGGTTTATATTTTCCTGAAAAAGAGATTCCCAACTTTCTTAGTAATGTGTCTGCAATGTCCTTGTCAAAGAGGGCTTCTGGCCCTGAAATCTCAATGGATTAGAAAAGAAAATGCCTTTACTTAATCACGAATCTCTGTCTGTCTCCCCACCTCTTTGTCTCTATCATCTGTGTTCTAGCTACAGCTGATATATCATGAGTAGGGTGACCAGATGTTCCGATTTTATAGGGACAGTCCGGATTTTGGGGCTTTTTCTCATATAGACTCTTATTATTCCTTACCCCGTCCCAATTTTTCACACTTGCTGTCTGGTCACCCTAATCATGAGGTGCAAGTTGGTGGGACATTAAAGTAGATTGACTTAGATCTGACTATCACTAATTAACTAATTCAGACACATTTCCCATTGATTAGATTTCAAGACTCATTGTTGCCACTAGTCAAAAGAAAAGCCACCTTGTGGGATATGTTTGTGGGCTAACAAAGTTCTGGCAAGATTAATAACATAAAAAGAAGAAAGGAAACACAAACCTAGCTGACACAGGCAAAGGGAAATATTGATCTCGAACTATGGAGGAAAACGTGCTGAAAGATTTTACAGAAGATGTGCATTCTGTGACTTTAGTAGACTATATTTAAAAGCATTGGCTTAGGTATCTTCCCTTGATTAAATTAAACTATATATATAATAAAACCATATTATACCCAGAGAGAACCTCAAAATGGACTGACTAGCAAAGCCAGCCCTCAAAAGTTTCCTTTCCCGATTAGTTTAAACTGACTGCATACTTCAGAGTGAGTAGACTGAGTTCTATTTCACTGACTCCAGCATTCTGACTTCCAGGAGTTTCTATTATATTGTTTAATTTTATAAATTAGTGCAAAGAAAGATGCATTTTATTTATCTTACAAATCAGGAGACTTTCATTCTATTTTCACATGCCAACTATGTCAGAGAGTTGGGTAGTGATTGAGAAAATGGCACCTCCAAAAGTGACAAGGATTCCTTTTAAGCATGCTGTACTTTAGCTGAAAAGCTTCTCTCATTTTCTCCCAAGTTGTGACTTCCTCAGCTTACCTAACTGTTGACATCTCAGAGTGGCAATTAAAGTTAGCTAGGCTCTGTGCAGCTTTTTCAAGAATACAATGTGCCTTTCAGAGTGGTGACCGTAAAATCACAACGGTCTGCAAGCAGTCCTTTCTAACCAGTGTAGGGAGCCTTATATACAGTTATGGTGTTAAATGGAGCTGTCAAAGTTATAACAAATTACTGTTCTGACACATTTCAGAAAATAAAACAGAACAAAGTTAGTGTCTAGTTACATATTGTTTGGATTAGATATCCTGCAACTTTCTTGATATTTGAGCTTAAAAATCCCACAAATATTCACTCAAATTTTTGTAATTTCTGATTTTCAGAAATACTGGGCACCTGCAACTGCTCTTTCCTTCTGTGGACTTCTGGATTTTCAACATCTGTGAAAAGCAGGGCTTTTGCTTTGTCTGCTAATGACTTATTTGTGTTTACTTTCAATTAATTTCCTTGTGACTGAGATTTACAGATCAAAAGTTTTGCAGGAAGTGGATTTCAAAGACATGTTTGCAAATGTTCATGGAAACAGAATTTACAATAGAAGCCTGGTACTTTTATCAAATCAGAAAACAGAAACAATACCATGTGATTTATCTAACCAAGCACAACTAAAACACAGTTTGAATAATGAATGTTGAATACCTGTTGAACAGCAGCAGAGAACTGCTCATGGTCAAACCACAGAGTTAAAAAATACAAAATAAATGTGTTGAATACTTTGGAATAATATAATGAATAAATATGAGGAAATTTGTATTTTTCTAGATATGTTCTGAGCAGAAAAGAGGCCAAATTCACCAGGTAAATTACTTATTGAAAATTATTCACTCACTCCTGCTTAGCATAGAAGCTCTGCAAAATATGCTGTGTCCAGTAGAGAAGTAATCTAGTAGAAAATATTATGTCTAGTAGGCTATAAAAGAATATTAGGAACCAGGATGTATGAAGTCTTCCCTAGTGGTCAGAGAAAGAACAGGTCTAGTGGGCAGAGCAGGCATCCAGGTTGGGGGATCAGAATCAGAGTCAGCTGCCAAATACCAGATCCAGAAGTTGAGCCAGAGATGGAACCAGGAATCAAAGCTTGAGATGCCAAACGCCAGAGCCAAGGGTCAAGCCGTGGGGAGGGAAGGGTGAGGGAGGTCAGAACTAGGAACAGTACTGAATAGTCAGAGTGAAGCGTTAGAGCAGAAACCAGAGGAGAGGCAAGGGTTAGGCATGGAATAGGAACTAGGTGGGAACTAGGAATGGAGGCAGGGGTGAGGGAGGAGCCAGGAGCAGAGCAGAGAGGGAAAAGGGTTCAGTATGGATTGGGGGAGGTAGGCATGAGCAGTGTCTGACACAGGGGCAGCAGGGAGTCTGCACAGTTAGTCAGAAGGCCCCCTGAGCTCACTTCCTGGCTTAAATAGTAGGAATGAACCAATCAGACAACTGCAGGCATTAAGAGTTTTAGCACCTCCAGTAGGGCCTTACCTTCCAGGATTGACAAGATGCTGCATTGTTCATCTCCCTTGGTGCAATGAGAGATTCTCCAGGTGTCCATAGCATCGGGTTCTAGACATGAATCCTTGGATCCTAACAAAGAGCCATTTATACTGACATTTCCTCACCTATTGAACTTTGAAGGTTGTTTTTTTTTTCCCCACGTGTGTTTATAGAGAAAGTCATAAATTTTCTGTCAGATGCAAACCTTGCCAAAGTTATGCTTGCCTGTAGACTGAATTGCTGCAATGCTCTGTAGTTGAGGTGACTCCTCAAGACCTTTCAAGAACTTTACATCCTAAATCACAGTCACATCCATAACCGAATCCATACACTTGGAATGTGAATTTCAAATTTGCATGCATATTTGCACCGAAAGTCTTAGCACACTTATCCAATCAGCAAACAGAAAAATACAATAAGAACATAAGAACAACCATTCTGGGTCAGACTAAAGATCCATCTAATCCAATATCCTGTCTTCCGACAGTGACCAATACCAGATGCCCCAGAGGGAATGAACAGAACAGGTAATCATCAAGTGATCCATTCCCTGTTGTCCATAGAGGCTAGGGATATCATCTCTGCCTTTCATGGATAATAGCCATTGATGAACCTATCTTCCATGGATTTATCTAGTTCTTTTTTGAACCCATTGCAATCTTGGCCTTCAGACCATCCTCTGGCAAAGAGTTTCACAGGTTGACTGTGTGTTGTGTGAAGAAATACTTCCTTTTATTTGTTTTAAACCTGCTGCCTAATAATTTCATTTGGTGACCCCTAGTTCATGTATTATGAGAAGTATTAATACTTCCTTATTTACTTTCTCCACACCAGTAATGATTTTGTAGACCTCTGTCATAACCCTCGCTTGGTCATCTCATTTCCAAGCTGAAAAGCCCCAGCCTTATTAATCTCTCCTCATATGGAAGCAAATCCATACCACTAATCATTTTTCTTGCCCTTTTCTGAACCTCTCTCAATTCCATTTTTGAGATGTGGTGAGCACATATGCACGCAGTATTAAAGATCTGGGCATACCACGTAACTTATTTGACCAGTCAACATTAGATAAGAACTAATCAACACAGTTTGAGTAGTGATTACTCAGAGAACTCTTTCTTTTCAAAAAAATAAAAATTCTTCTAAATTTGTCAAGTGATTTCAAATAACTAATATTCTATGAACAGAAAGAGATGCTAAATTTGTTGCATAAATCATCACCTATAAATTATTACTTCAGATGTAGAGACCTCATTCCCTGTGGTTTAATCTGGCAGTTAAGAGCAGCTAGGAAATTCAGGCTAACAGTGTCTATATTGCACATCTGGACTTCTTGGAAAGGTATTCTGAACAGAGAATCCTCTGCTCTGGACCTCATTCCCCACTTTTGATCCACAGTGCCAAAGTTTTTACCTAAAGGGCTTCTACAAATCTTATCTCATTTTTGAAGAGGGTTGTTTGTGCATATGAGTATGATTGGCTGCAAAGTTATTTGGTTCTGTTGGTTAACAATGGTTTGGATGATGTTTAGTGTTGTCATTTTTATTGTTACCTAAAGGATACTTTCTAGACACATCATATACCTGATACAAGGCTCACTGAAGTCAAAGGGAGTATTTTCATTGATTTAAATAGACATTGGATCAGGCCCTGTATAAATGGAAATAATAAATCAATTAAGAAAGTCAAAACCAAACCAAATTTGCAAAACCAAATTCTGGAAGTGAATCAAGGACGTCTATAATTCTGAAGCTACATTCAGAATAACTCTTGAGATGAAATAACACAAATTAAGCTGAAGATAAATACTTCACAAAAATTAAAAGTTTAAATTATGTTAGCAATGTGTTCTTCCTTTTGTAATACTGCTGCATAGTCATATAATCATAGTGGAGACGAGAGTTTGTAATCGTAATAGCATCCTTGCATTTGATAGGAGTAATAGATGGGGAAAAATAGAAAACATTTCAGGCAGCAAATATGTCATCTGTGTCACCATATGCAAGTAGGGCCTAGTAGATTACATTCTTTGTACAATCATTACTCAATGAGTGCCTCAATCAGACTACTCACATTTTAATTTCAATTTGATTTAATTGCAAGAATTGTAATTTGAAAAGGAATTATCGGTATGGAATCCAATAGTATTTTATCTTAATTGCAGTTTATTTTCTTCTTCATGTCATCTATTCTCCTTTTCCAAGGATGATGAATAATTGATTACATGATCTGCTACAATTATCTGATGAATAATCAATGGTATTCAATCAATTTGTTTAGTGATTGTACTTTGTAATTTACATTTAAGTAAAAAGATTAAGATCTCCTGCATGGTTAAATAATGAATTATGTTTAAATAATGTTAAGACTGTAATGCAAAGCAACAAAAACTAATCAAGGAAACATTATGACTCATAGCTGTGACATTATGAAGATGGAAAAGGACAAACAGCGTGTATTTGGAATAGAGTAATATTCTTAACTTCTAAATGGGCTGACTTCTTAAAATTAATATTTGGAGATTAATTGTAAGTAAATGTAATTTAATAACAAAGTAAGAAAAGACGATGGAAGACTATAAATATTGTTTTGGTTAAATATCTATTTTTACATTTTTATGGTATCTGGAGGCCAATGTAATGTATAAGATGGGAAAAGGATGACTTCTAGTTGAGACAAGTTTAACATAATTTCTACTGATTTAGTCAGAGGTAGTCTCCCTTCTTTCTGATAACTTAATAATGTTGTTCACAAGATCCTTATCTTCACTAGCTAACATCCTAGCTGCAATTCACTACTGGTGAAATTCCACAAGTGGAAATAGTGTAAAGAAGGCACAGGCCTTTTTATCACTGTATTGTCTAATAACATATCTGATGATTTAAGGGAGAGGTGATGCTTTCTTATCTTTCAGACACAGGACATGATATGATACTGAATAGGGAGAAAATATCTGCTCTTACTTCCTCCCCTTCCCCATTTCAACTTCAAGTGAGACAAAGGGAGGCAGAGACAAGAGCTTATATCCCAGCTATCGTTAACTTGAAAAAAATTACATGTTGAGATTCACTTATAACACTGGGACACTGTCAGGTCATGGTGTAAATGTTATTCTCATTTACACTGCTATAAGTCTAAACTAACTCAAGTTAATTTTACTGGTGTAAATCAACATTAGCTGAGAGCAGATTGTGCCCCATATAATTCTGAAAAATAAATTCCCTTGCTTGTGTTACTGATCTGAAATTGTTAAAGCTGAAAGGATTTGTAATCTTAAACATTTCAGATTTTTTTGCATTTCACTCATCTTCAAAATAGACTGGTAAGTTTCATTTTTTGCTTATATCTAGTTTTATGTTGTGGTTGTCTATCCAAGAGGCTGGGTTGTGAACACAGTCAGTTCATGCCTCCTCCATTTGTACATAAAAGGGATCCTTTGCACTTGGATGTCCTTCTTTATGAAAATGTATCTTTCAACATGTGAGAGCACATTGGAATGCGAGACATTCACGGTCACTTGAGGAGCAGGATGACATGTTGCTAGTCTACAAAACAGCCACCAATAGCATTCTGATGATGCTTCTAGAACCAGGGGGATTTCTGGGAGTTTAGCCTCTACTCCCAGAATACCTGTAGGTTTGCACAAGACTCCCAGGAGGCACTGAGCAAAATTCACCAACAGCTGGAATTCTTACTGGAACTCTAGGATGTGTTCCCAAAGTTGCCCTTGAAGTCACTGCAGCTAACCCAAATGAGTGAATACCTAGGGCAAAACAGCAAGTCCAGTAAACATGACTGATACTTGTCTGTAAGATAAAAAATGCAATTTAGTCTTCATCTGAGCCATGTTGTCCATGTCGATGAGACCCAGAGGAGATAGCTGGGCTAAGCCACCAAGAGAACTGATGTGTGAGCCTGTTGTTGGAAATGGACAAAAGAAATGTTTGTTTCATGAGAAATAGAATTTGAAGATTTGTGCCTAACTTGGCTCATGGCCAGTTTTGTTCAACATCTTTACCAATGATCTGGATGATGGGATTAATTGCACCCTCAGCAAGTTTGCAGATGACACTAAAATGCGGGGAGAGGTAGATATGCTGGAGGGTAGGGATAGGGTCCAGAGTGACCTAGACAAATTGGAGGATTGGGTCAAAAGAAATCTGATGAGGTTCAACAAGGACAAATGCAGAGTCTTGCACTTAGGAAGGAAGAATCCCATGCACCGCTACAGGCTGGGGACCAAATGGGTAAACAGCCGTTCTTCAGAAAAGGACCTGGGGATTACAGTGGACGAGAAGCTGGAGATATGTCATCAGTGTGCCCTTATTGCCAAGAAGGGCATGGCATATTGGGCTGTATTAGTAGGAGCATTGCCAGCAGATCGAGGGACATGAGCCTTCCCCTCTATTCAGCATTGGTGAGGCCTCATATGGAGTACTGTGTCCAGTTTTGGGCCCCACACCACAAAAAGGATGTGGAAAAATTGGAAAGAGTCCAGTAGAGAGCAACAAAAATTATTAGGGTGCTGGAGCACATGAATTATGAGGAGAGGATGAAGGAACTGGGATTGTTTAGTCTTCAGAGAGAAGAATGGGGCGGGGGGTTGGTAGCTGCTTTCAATTACCTGAAGGCGGGTTCCAAAGAGGATAGATATAGACTGTTCTCAGTGGTACCAGATGACAGAACAAGGAGCAATGGTCTCAAGTTGCAGTGCGGGAGGTCTAGGTTGGATATTAGGAAACACTATTTCACTTTGAGGATGGTGAAGCACTGGAATGGGTTACCCAGGGAGGTGGTGGAATCTCCATCCTTAGAGGTTTTTAAGGCCTGACTTGACAAAGCCTTGGCTGGGATGATTTAATTGGTGTTGGCCCTTCTTTGACCAGGGAGTTGTACTAGAAGACCTCCTGAGCTCTCTTCCAACCCTAATATTCTATAATTCTATGATTCTAACCCATACAAGGTGATTAAAGTTATTTTCTAAAATGGCCCAAAAGCACACAACACAAAAATAGAAATACAAGCTGCTATCATTAGCATCTCAAGTGCCCTACAAAGATTAACCAAGCTCACAGGCCTGTTCCCCATAGGAAAGTTTATTCTCTTTATACAGATGTATCACAGACAGATTAAGTGACTTTTCTACAGCAAGTCAGTGGCAGAAACAGGAAAAGAAAACAGCCACGGTGCTCTGACCATTACTAGTGCTTCTGCTCCTAACCAAGAAACACACACACACAAAAAGAATTCAAAGCTAATGTCCCAGTGTGCAAAATGAGAACTGAAATTACCAAAACTAATTCTAGAACGCTCACAAATCTGGGATACACACAAGAAAGTTACATTATTGGAGGTTTCTGGTAATTGGTTTTGGTTTTCATATAAACTTCCTGTTACTTCTTCTTGGCGATCATAACACATAACTGTTGGATTTTAATAGATACTTAATGAATACATAAATCTACTTCCATAGTGGGCAGTAGGCAGGTTATTATAAACCATTACTTCAGTGGGACCACTCACAGGAATACAGGCTTGCCCATAAGCAGCAAATACATTGTGACTATTTCAACCCTACAGCTTTTAAGAACAAACACAACAAAAATAAAACAAAAAACCCTACACCCCTAGGCAATAATTTAAACTATAGGCCTCCACAACCTATAGTTAGAGGGAAGCTGGAACACAAAATGTATCTTGAAACTGCATCTGCCTCAGCTAACTGAAATCATTTTCCAGTTACAAATATTTTTTAAGTTTAATTTACTTTCCTACCACCATCTGAAAGAGGAACAGAAAGCGTAGTGAAAATAGCCTGAAGCAATCAGAATAATCTATCCAGTGATGTCAGTGACATTTAAGAAGGTTTGGGGTATTCTGTATTTGCACACATCAAGGAACTTGGTTTTGTGTTTTCTGTACTTACACATCCTTATTTTTGCAATTTTTTGTGTGTGGTTATAGTTAGCATAAGTGGCGGGCAGGACATTATAGAAGAAGAGGGAGTGATGGTGGTGACTTCATAGTGTGCTGCTCCCCTTCCTGTGGAGACCCTGATTGCTCTTGTGCATGGACAATGCAGTTCGGGCTCCAGACTCAGATTCTGTGGTGATGGGCACTGATGTAAAAGCTTAGATGGATAAACAGGATAGGGGGTTTGGGGAAGCATCTCCAAGGAGCAGTCATTCTTTGCAGCATGCTCTGCTGGTAGCCCAGCAGGTTTCAGTGGTGCTCCATCCAGTGTTAACTCCTCAATGTGGTTTCTACCCTCTGTAGATAAAGATAATCAGTGGCAGCAGGGTAAGGAGCCAATGGCAGTATGATACCATTATAAGGGGGAGTGGCATGTGAAAATGTGGGTCCACAATACCAGAAGGAAAGGTTGTTTCTTTTCAAGATCTGTGAGGTCAGGTCCTAATCAGCCTGAGGATTGTTCCATCCGAATTGGTGTGCTTCCCCACTCCATCCTCCCAGAAGACGTGACTCTCTCAAGAGCAAGATAGGTCCTGAACAATCTGTGAGCTGCCCTTTGCATCCATAACCCCCTACCCTTCCCCTGGTTCTCAGTATATCCAGCCACAAAAGTTAAAAAATCATGAATTTCTCTCTCCCACCCCCCATCTCCCAGAAGTGGCATAAACCCACAATCGCCACCATCACAGCACAGACTTCTTCCACTTTAGCTACTGAAACAACTGGTAGGTAGGAGGCATGTTGGTATCCTCTGTATAGATGTACCATAAAGGGTGACACAACACACACTTATTTGGAGAGTGCAGTGGGATCTTGGACATCAGGATTCCTGTTTTCTAGGGTTGGGTCTGATAGCCAAGTGTGGTTCAGTGGATACAGACAACATAGCCAAATGTTACAAAGCCCCTGTTTGTGTCATCTGTGGGAACTGAACTCAGGGTCTTTGTATGTAAGAACAAAAGATGTTGCCATTGAAACTAAAGAAGTATTTTTCATAATATGTTGGCAGTAACAATCATAAA
The DNA here is from genome assembly GCA_007922305.1 of Dermatemys mawii. Lineage (NCBI taxonomy): Eukaryota > Metazoa > Chordata > Testudines > Dermatemydidae > Dermatemys > Dermatemys mawii. The sequence continues at coordinate 43,436,167 of ML677341.1, read as the reverse complement.
CCCCTACATATATTTTACAACATTGGAAGGTGACCAAAAGTCATACTGGATATGTCGACACAGCTGCTTTACCAGAGTACCTCATAGAAGGGACATGCCAAGTGATGTGCTTGTGTAACTTACAATAACACAGTGAGTAAGTCTACCCAGCAAAAGCTACGTGTGGGCTAGCCTACTGAGCTAGCTTGAATCCAACCAGTGCAGGTAACAGTAGCAGTGGAGACAGCAGAGTGGGATTCAGTGAGTAGGTAGTACAAGCCTGGCACAGAACCATGGATCTGGATTCTAGCTAACTTGGGTAGGCGAGCACAGCTGTTGCTGGGTAGACTTACTGTGTTAGTGTAGGTTACACAAGCACATCATTTAGCATGCCCCTTTTATAAGGTACCCTGGTAAAGCAGCTGAACGCTGGCTGTGTTACGTTACAGATATGGGTTCTAGTATCTTTTATGTCGGAATTGACCGAAGGTCTGACTAGACATCTCCGTAAAGTGGGATACTAAAACATATGAACAGCAGTTAGTGAAAGAGCAGGAACTAGAAATGATGGTCCTGGCTTGCAGCTCAATGTATTTTCTCATAAGCTTAAGGGGATATATGGATGGGGGGCAAAGGGAGTGTCTCTCTCTTTCTCTCTCCATTTCAAAAATCATATGTAGCCAGGAGCATGTAATGTTTTTTGCAAGAGCTCCTGCAGCAGCGGCCAGAAATCACATTCTTCATGATAAATGTATGGCAGTTGGCAACACTGTTAAGTGTAATTATATGTTTACTTCCAGTATATTTTTCACACACTAAATGTTCCTATGAAGATACCAGAGTTCCATACAGGGCATGGTCTCTGGTAACCAAAGGCAACAAAGTAGGAATTTAGCCGCACAGAAGCCTGTTGGTAATTTATAGTAGTTTTCCTTCATAAATGTTTAAGATATATAATGATACCAGCATACATCTGATGCTAGAGACACCCTTATATACATCTATGTCTTATACCTACCTCCAAAAGGCAGGCAGATGATAAGAAAAAATTATCAAGCCTTAGGCTGCATCAGAGGTGCAACAATATGAAAAACATCAGAAGGACCAGTACTGAGAATGCAGGAGACCAGCAGCCATGCTGAGAGATACATTAAGGGATAGGTTGATACTGCAAAACAAAAAAACCCACACCCTACACCAGCCAGTCTGAGATCCCCAGTCAACAGACTCAGGTTCAAGCTATGGGGCTAAAAATAACCCTTTCGGACTCTGAGATCCGGAGAAGGGGGTGGGTCTCCAGCCCAAGAGGGAACATCTACACTGATATTTTTAACCCTGCAACATGAGCCCTGCTAGCCTGTCATTTGACCTCGGCTCTAACATTCACTGTCGTGGGGTTTGGGGGGAGAAGGGTTGGGCCTTTTTGTTTTCTTTCTGCAGGGTGGATGTACTCTAAGGCGATGTTTCTCAATGACTGGTATGTGGACCTGTGCCAGTCCTTGAGATCTTTCTTAAATAGTTTAGGAAGGCAGCAAACTAGTCCCCAGGATCAAAAAGATTGAGAAACGCTGTTCTAAGAGAGTACTAAAAAGTTGGAGGAACATATCCCACTGCCTCCAACACTGTTTGCACTCCGGCTGCATGTTTTCCCCTTACCAATGATTGCAGCGATGTAATAATGTGTGTCCCATGACTCCTCCCCTCTCACTCCACCCACACAAGTATCTGGGTGCCAGGAGAGACTTCTCTGGATCTCATGGAGACAATCTACCTCAATCTCGTTAACAAGACTAGAGGACATTTCCTAATGTGGCTAAGACATGGTCTGTTTCTGTTCACACAGGGAAAACGAAACCCTGTAATAACACTGTTAAAGTAACATGATAGATTTTGCATTACAGGTAGGGCCTCTGAATGGGTAAACCCATTCGCAAGCTACCCAGACTACTCCCGGGGTTAAATAGAAGCTAAAGGTTTATAGCTTAATGAGAGGCATTTGTAACTGAGTGTACTATAAACAAATATGCAACTTAAAAGGGTGCATTAGTCATAAAATCTTTAAGAGCAAAATAGCCCAATAGTTCATCCCTGATTCAGATCTGTTACTATATGACTGTAAATACCATAAACAAGGGTTGCCATTTAAAAGCAAGCAACCTTATTTCCTAAATAATCAGAGCTCAAAGTGGGAAGAAATAGGTGAAGGAAGCCATGTAATGCTCCAGCACAGATCTGAATGTGCCTAGATATTACAGAGATAAGCATTACAGAAATGCTTGAATGGACAGCATGAAGGAACATAACACAAGGCTGGTATAGTAAACTGGGAACAAACAGTACTGATCAGTCCTCATCAACTGTTCCTTCCTTCTTTTACAAAGTATTTCCATTAAACTTCTATTTAATTTCTTCATCCTTCACATTTTGCCACAAAATAGTACAAATGCTTTTGAGAGAAGTTCTTATGTCCATTCTGCTGAAACAAGTGCTGGTGAACAGGGGTGGGTGTCTGGAGGCAAAGACAGATATCTTCAATTTCTTTTTGGATATGGATATACATGTAATTTGCAGGTGTTTATATTCAGAATTAGAGAAACTTTAAAAGGATCTGTTCACTTGAGCAATATGATGTTGATTCTATCTCCAGACAACATTGAAACAGCAGAGCAAAACATGTATATTTACACTCCCTATTAAACTTTATAATTTATTTTACAAGGTTTAACACCACTGATAATAAATATCTAGTCTAGGATAGCTTTCCCATGAGATTTAACCTTTTTATTTTTTTCAGATATGATAAGCTTATTTTGACCAGATTGACTTCCAGATGATTATACACACTCCCTAACACTGGAAAAGCAAATGTAGCTGAAATCAGGAAAGAAATGTTGTCACTTTTTAACTGCAAATCGTTCTCCTTTTTAGAAAGTCAATAAAGAGATACTGCTAGATATGTAAGAATCAAAAGTTAAGTTTTACATTAAAACAAAACCACTTGTTCATCCCATTTTTATTTATAAAATCAAATATTAATAGAAATTCATTCAGAATGTTGTTCTTTAATTTAGTAAATTTCAGTTTGGGTTTAACTATTTCCTGTAGTGTGAATGTAGGATAACCTTAAACTGAAACTGACTATAAACAAATGTAAAACTAACACTATTTTTATTGCCCAAACTGTGTGAACTGAAAGTAAATACATAAACAAAATAGCATGAATGCTGAAAATTAAATGCGATTTTAGAATAGCTAAAGTGTGGTTAGTCTCTAAGGTGCCACAAGTATTCCTCGTTTTCTTTAGTAATATAAGTAAATTTGTTTTTAAAATTTATGCTAATTTACTTAACTGTCAGTTTAAAATCTACTGCATTTTTTTAAAGCTGATATTTAGTTATGTATTGGGGATGTCATACATTCTGTACTTCGATTTTATCTATAATTTCCAACATGAACTAGAGATAGCTTTGTAGTTGATGGTAGTTAACATGGAATTGTAAAGCATTCCAAACATCCTCTTCACATAGAAAAGGGAATAGAAAATTACTGTATCGCACTCTCGCGCCATTGACTACTTACTACTACAAGTAATATTCTACTTGCTAGATAGTGGTGTATTTGTGGCCGAAATACAAACACACATACACCTACACACCCCAAGCAAATTTTATAGCACTCGCATATCTTTGCATAGATCAGTGGAAAAAGTTTTAATTAACTTTTTCTCTTGCTAAGTGGATGCTGGAGGCACAGAGAAGAGTAATTGACTGCAGAGCCTTGTTTGATCAAGGGAAATTGGGAATGTGAGTCTTTCCTTCCTTTTCCTGGCTCTAAATCCATCAGCATCATTTGTTTTAAAAAAATCAACAAAAACAGGGAGGGGAGAGGAGAAGATTTGCACTTCAGATCTTTCGCTGTGCCTCAGTGAACTTCAAATGCCAGCTAACATTCCTCTTGCTCAACTTAATCATCAATTGATTTAATCTGATTACATCCCCCAAACCATGCCCCTTTACAGCACAGGAAAATCACACACACGAATCACGAAAAGCACCTTCTGCTCCTCCCCGCCCCCCTCTCTGCAAACCTGCCCTGCCTGGGACCTGCGTGGACTTCTGTAACCCTGTCAGTATCACCGAATGATCTGTCCTTCCCGGTCAGAAATCCAGCCCTCCGGGTTTTCCGAGATACCGCCCCGCCCCCCGCCCCCTCAAGCCCTGCGGCGATTGGAGAATGCGGCCGGCTGCAGCCAATGGGCTCCGTGGAATGCTCATGTCACCGTACCGGGCTGGCAGCGCTTGAGCCCCATCAGGGAATAAGGGGAGAAGCAGCAGCGCTGCTCGCTCACTTCTATGCGGAGGCTCGTGGAGCTGACGGCTGTGTGGCGAGCTCCCGCTGCCTGCAACCCCTTCCCTGCCCTCTGCGGGAAATGCGCCTCTCCAGCTCCCACTGACTTCCCTGGGGTTCCCAGGCAGAAAGGAGCAGCCACGCCAGGCTCCCTCCAGGGGATACTTGCCTCCCTTGTTCTAAATGTGACTGATCCTTTCCCCCTGCCCAGGAATACCTTGCGGTGGTTTCCAAGTCTTTCTCCTGGAGGGTAAGTCACAGCTCTGTGCTGGTTTCAGAGTAGTAGCGGTGTGAGTCTGTATCAGCAAACGTAACGAGGAGTCGTTGTGGCACTTTAGAGACTAACCAGTTGATTTGGGCATAAGCTTTCCTGGGCTAGAACCCACTTCATCAGATGCCTGAGAGGAAGATCTAGTAGGAAGATCCAGCTATATGCTCTCTCCCGCAGGGGGAGAGAAGTGTGGGTTTGTCTGTATGAAGTGGGACTGTTTGCATTAGATTCCCACTTCGGAGTCTTGGGGGTCACGGAATGTGCTGTGTGGAATGTCAGCCCCCCCAGGGTCTTGTCACCTACAAATGTCTCCAGAGACTTAATTAGTTTAACAGGACCAGAAAGGTCGGAGCAGAAGCGAGCTGACTAACTTAGGCAGAAAGCAACTAGTGGGCGCTCCAGCCTAATATCTTTAGAAGCCTGCCTCCTCAGTTAGTTTTATTAAAATATTGTTTTCAAAGTGGTGAGTTTTTAACTTTCTGTGTTTTGTTATGTTCTATACACAGTAATGAAGTAAAACCCCAAATCTGTTACTTATTAACATACCTGGGACTCAGGATGCAGTGCAAAGTTGTTAAATTTTGCCTGCAGATGCAGAAAAACCAAACCTGATCTTGGTTATTGGATTGCCTAACCTGGCACTATTGTGTATAGGAGGAGGCGGCTCTGGAAGATTGCTCACAAACTTGTTTGCAGAGTTTTGATTATCATTGTCTTGAATGAAGAGGAATATAACTTGGGGCTGACACCATACTGAGTTGTAATTTGCCCAAATGGAATCTGAACTAGCACTCCAAATACATGCATTATTAGCTTGATTGTATGTGTGTGCCTGTATGCAGAACAGCAAACAAACAACAAACTGTAAGGGGACAAAAGAAAACAGAGGATTAGGATTTTATCTGAGGTTATTTATATCAGATTTATATATGTTTGTTTATGTCTCTGTGATTTATACTTTACTTGTTCATTTAATTCTCCACAGACAGACATGTTTGTGCTTACATTTTATCTTCACACACATACATGTTTTGGGATACAGAGACAGTATAGAAATGTGTATTACCACTGCTGTAATGTGTGTGTATATACGTTAGTGTATTTTGTACAATTGTAGCATGGGGAGCTCTGTCTCTCTTTATAGCACACAAGACTATAGATGGATGTGAGTTTCAGAGTGTTTGCATGACTCAGGCTCCAGATGTGTGAGCTCAGCTGTTGCCTGTCACTTGGGTGACAACTGGTCTTTTTCCACTAAGCCTTTGCTTTCTCCATTATCCTCAACTAAGTGTCAATGTTTCAGTTCCCTTCTATTATCATGAGTGTATTCCAGTCCCATGGGAGAGGGCAACCTTGTTTGGCTATCCTCTGCGTGCAATATGTCTTCTTTCAGACTTTCTTCCATAGGAAAAAAAAATCTTGTGACAGCTAGAGAGAGACATCTAAAATGCAGCCCTAACTTAAGCTAAATATTCTGCCTCAAGAGAGCTCTGAAGGGGTGATGAATATTTGTCAAGCCTTTTTTTTTCTCAAATAATATTTACTCCCACCAGGGGATTTTAAACATAAACAGCAACCATTTATCTTGCTGTCTGGTTGGGTTCATTTCAGTGTGCCTTCAATGTGGTTTCAGCTTAACGTGGTTGGGTCTGGTCTTGGACAGGAATCTGTCATTGTACCCCAGCTGGGGATTGAAGAAAGCAAAATAAAGCACTCTGCTAGTACCAGTGTCTCTAAATGCCATCAACTGGAGAGTCAGGAAACTCAGTGGGGGATATTTTACAAGTGCTCCAAGAATGTTTATACAGAGGATTTAAAGGTTAACAATGCATATTCCCTACATGTTAAAACTAAAAGGTGTCAAAAATGGCTAACATTACTCCCAGTTCAATTTTCCATGCTTTGTTTTGTTGCTGAAAACTATAACTTTTAATTAACAACTTTTCTTGCCTATTGAAAATGCAGAACATCTGTCAGTTCTAACAGCAAAAGCCAAGATAAGCTAAGAGTTTATCGTGTTTTGTAATCAAAGCACCGTGGAGCCATTGTTGTATAATAAAGGGTGCTGTACTGAGTCAGCCTGGTCACCTGCATAAAAATTGTAACATCAGCTGCTGGGGGGGGCGGAGAGAAAGCCCTTACAGGGTTAATAGCTGAACTATTAAGATTGGAGTCAGATGTGGGTAAAAGCAACAAGGGAGTCTGTTTCTTTCCTAATATCCTGTAGTCTGATAACTCTGAAAAAGGTAATTGTTTAAAAAAAATCTGTTTTGATTTATAACTTTTTTTTTAAAAAAAGCAAGATGAAGTCTGCATAAACAAGAGAAGATTCTAATGTTTTGAAAGGCTAAGAAATATCTAGAAAATTCCAATCAACATAAAAGTAAAACACTGAAGAGTGCAAGGATTTTTCATGCACAAATACAGAATTTTATTGATTCCCCTCTTCTAAATAGTCCATTCTTCATCTTAGTTGCATAAAGAATATCATTCAGTGTTTGTGAAAGAACAATTTTGTGTTGGAAAGATTATCTTTTCTAGTAGACTAGTGGTTATAATTTTTAATAAAAGTGATTGAGTATTTGCCTTCTAGATAACAAAGTTTTGCAAAAAAGAAAATATAAATGGTTTGAAGGTGGTAGTTGCTGTTATACTCTAAAAGTTTCATAATTTATATGTAAAAAAGATGCCTGAGGAATGACATGGCACACTAATGACCTAACTTCTCTGTTTGGATTGTCTTCTCCTGTGTTTTTAGAAAGATTAAATGAGTTTGGTGCTGTTCATTTAACTGGCATATGAAAATCAGATGGGTTTTACTCTAATTTCCACAGAACTACTGCATAGGATAAACTTGTATGGAATAGTTCCTATTGCATCTTTGCTGAGTGATTGGCTTGACCTTTTCCTAATGCCTTGGATAAAGATACAAATATTTAAAGTATTTTCCCAATAGCATGGAATTTACATAATATGGTGATGGTGAATGCTGTACAAACCACCTAATATAGAACAGACAAACAGACCAACTTCAAGTAAACACAAGAATTCACTAGACACAGTATCCAGGCAACCAGAGCCATGATATGTACAATGATTGAGTTAATTTTTTGCAACTCTTTAAAATGTATGAAAAAATATTTTTCACCACTTGGTGTTGTAATGGACTTTTTACCTTTGTAGCCTACAGGTAAAGACATCAATGCCTCTGTTCTTTCACGAACCTCTAGGCATTCTCCACAGCCATTGCTCCTTTATATTTCAATAATACAGTGATCACTTCGTAAATATTTAAGAGAATCATTCTGTGGTCAAGTGTTGCCTAAGGTGAAGGAGAATAGCAACACAGTATCTTTCCCTTGTTTATGAGCAGGCTGCATAATGATCACATGACTTTCTTAGATCTTGAATTCATAATCTTCATAGAAGGGTAGGTCAGCAGTATTTGATTTGGCTAGCCAACGTTAACTATTTTCTGTTTACAACATTCTAAACTGAGGTAAACTTGAGCTTAACTGTAGGTCATTAGTGTCTTCTAGTTATAAACCATTCATTGTTAGGCCTAGCTATTGGAAACACACAGATGAGTACCTCTTACTTGCATGCATAAGGCTATATCTATACCAATACAGCCGTGCCTCTGCAGCATGTCTGGTAAAGATACTGTATATGCCGAAGGAAGAGAGCTCTCTGTCGGAATAATAAAACCACCTCTGTGGGCAGCAGAAGCTATGGGCTTGTCTACCCTAGCAGTTTATAGCACTGCAACGCCCTTGCTTAGGGGTGTGAAAAAACACCCCCCTGAGCACTGTGAGTTTCAGTGCTGTAAAGTGCCAGCATAGACAGTGCCCCAGCACTGGGAGCTGTGCCCCTGGTGGAGGTGGTTCTCTTAGAGCACTGAGAGACCTCTCTCCCAGCACTCTGCCATGACCACATAAGCCAGGGCAGCGCTTTAGCATTGCCAGAGGTGACTAGTCCTATGTCAGTTGGAAAAGCTCTCCTGCTGACATAATGCTGTGCACACTGGTACTTATGTCACTCGGGGAGGTGATTTTTTTCAGAATGCTGCGTGATGCAAGTTATGCCAACATAGGCTGTAGTATAGACCTAGTCCAAGTGTTTGTAGGACTGAGGACTTACAGTGGAAAGGACCAGCTCTGGAGGAGAGAGTAACTCTGAGTCAATCTTCTCCTTCCCCCACCTTCTTACTGAGCAATGGTGGGAAGAAACATGTTTTACAAGTTATAGCACACTGATGTCATGACATTTCTGGCAGAGATACCAAGATAGACTAATCAGATCACTTTACCATTTGCCAGAATTACACAGTTTTTCCAGAGACATTTCTTTTGTTGCTGGTCCACAGTCAAAAGATATTTCCAGTTATTGGGGGGGTGGGATTTCTCCAGGGGACTGTAATAATTCATTCTGTGTCTTTGTATTGTTTGCTTGTTTAGACTTCACTCTAAGCGCACTAAAATCATTTTTCTTTAGCCTCTAGAAAATGAAATGATTGCTCAGAATGAATTGATTAGCTTTTTGAAGGGTTATTTTTCTATAAGAAAATTTTTAAAATATACAAACTGGATTAAAAATCTCAAGAGACAGGGGCACGAGCCAACACAAACATTTTTAAATACTTATGTAAACTACAAGCAACTGTTATTTACCTCTTCTTGGAACTCTGCCTGCAAAGGTCCATTTGATTTTTAAAATGTTACCATAATGCTGGTTCAAACTGTTCCTGAGAAACTGACCAATCAAGCTGAGAGTGTTTTTCTTACCAGTGAACCTGTGGTAGACACTGAAGACAAGTCTTTCATTTCCCGTGGCTTACACATCAACAAAAGGTGGAACTATGTTATTTCAGTTGTTCTGGTACTGCAGTCATGTAGTCCTGTCTAAGATTTGTGTCTGAATTGTTGATTTATAGCACCCTGTAGCTTTTGCTGCTTTGTGTGCTTCTCTCCTTCATTTTTCCTTCTCTCTTCCTCTTGCTCTCAAAGTCTGAAAATTTTTGGCAATAATCTGATAAAAGTATTGCAGACATAGACCTACAACCACTCTCCATGCATAACAGTTTTATTTAGCTGTCCTTTTATCTGAGGCACAGATCCCACAGCTTGCAGTTATGGTCTTTGACTTTAGTAACCATTCTGTAGTGTGTGTATAATTGGAAACGTTTCCACTATTGGCGGCATGAAGCAACTGCATGCCAAAAAGTGCCTTCCAAGAATCAGATTATGACTCATTTTAATTTAAATAAAGGTTATTTGGTTTCTTGGGAGGTTTTTATAACCACCTTTTTCAATGTTGTTTTTATAATCTTGCATCAAGTAGCCACAATATACCATGGTATCGGTGTTTGGTTTCTGCGACTGTCACCTTCCAAATCTAAGTGCACTTCTAACCTTTGCACCACTCCATGGAAAAGTCAAAGTTGTCCATATACAATATAATTATTAGGCCATATTGAACCAACGGCTCCTTAAACATCAATGATATGTTACAATCCAACATGCCATTTGGTTTTAAAAAGAAAAAATATCAGCCTAAATATATATGTTCAAGTCCCTCTACAAAAATTTCCTTTTTAAAAGGAATCCATATTGCAAAATATCTTCGTCTCCCAAGATGTTGTGTTCTAAGTACAGTTAGTCACTAACTATAGGTGTTTAAAATACAGTAACACAGGATTCTGAGTACGTGGTATAAAGCTTTATCAAATCTAGAATTCTTACACCTGTCCTTGCATTAGGATACTTTTTTGTTCTAAAGATGGCCACTATTCTTGTTTTGTAACTTTTTTCAATTTTAATTAGAAACTTTTAAAAAATCTGCTAACAATAGTAAGTGAATGTTTAAAATGACCTATGTCACAAGTTATTTTTAATCTTTTCCATGGGAAAGTGTGAAATATTTGATCTGTTTGTGGAACAGTCTTGTAGAGACGTTTTATAACAGGAGCACAAACTTCATTTGACACTAACACTATTATTCTGTAGCTTTATCCATTACACTCTGATATTATCTTTAATTAAGTCGTTTTGTGAAAGAGATTAGCCTAGCACACAGTCACTGTTCTCTACCAGCTGAGCACAGACAGCTGCTCCCATCCACAGCCCAGAGCAGTGGTGACATAAATACATAGTCACTATGGTATAAATTGGAAGCTTTTTAAAAACCTTCATGTGTAAGTCAGCTCATTGAACCACAATAAAAACTGATTTTGTTTTCGTATACATACTAAAAATGAGTAGGCTACATGGAAAGCAAACCTTTACGTAAGCTTTTTGGGAAAAATTTTTTGTGTGTGCACTCAAACACAGCATTTTAATTCCCACAGAAGTGCAGTAATTTTGCATCTCAAAAGTGCGTTCATCCTCTATAATTACTTGCGATTAAGCCATGTTCAGGAAAGTTAGCTCATCAGAGGACCAAATGATGGGGTGTTTTTTTTGTTTTGTTTTTTTGTTAGTAAAAGTGTGAGTTTCAGAAATTGGGATGATTAAAAATATGCTAAGAAAGAAAATGTGTTATGAGAGTGACTGTGTGTATGTGTGTGTCTGTGATGTTTCTTGTAGCAGGATACATGTTTCATAAGAATTTTGAACTGCTTTCTGACACTTTGTTCATCATAATGATCATGTGGATAACTACATTGTGAGAGCCCTCTGACTTGTTTGCAAAGGTTAGAGAAAGAATCTAAGTGATAAATATTGAGTTCCCATTTATCCTAGGACTGAAGTGATTTAGCGCTCTGGGAAGGAGGAAATAAAATATACAGAAGATATGTTTATATTTAACAGAATTCATCATAAGTTTCTTTGTGCTCCTTCTATAAGCCTAAACAGCTTGGCAGGCCAATAGCCAACAAAATGTCCTCAAGGGCTGCCAAACGCATTGAAAGTAAACCAGACTTTCCTCTGTATTGAGGTACTGGAAACTTACTTTACCCTCAGCTTTTAAAGATATTAATCAGTAAATTGCCTTGCTCTTCCTACCCTCAAACACTCAATGCAGATTTGGGTCAGAGAAGGCACCTATTGTGAAATAATAGCTGAAGAAAATATCGTGGTTTGCCTGGATGGACGTTGAACAGCAAGCAGTGATGGGGCGAAATGGATACAGATTAGATTATAGATATGAAAGAAGGTTGGTAAACTCAGTGTACTAAATTTGCAGACAGAGTGTGAACTGAATGACTGGGTATTTAGCTTATCTAAACAATATGGTGAATAAGGCGGCACCTCTCAGAATTGGTTCATGTACTTCTACAGCGCACTCCCAAGGCCCACTGATGGCACTCAACACCTCAAGGGAGGTGTCCTGCGCCTTGTGGGATCAGGCCCTTGAAGTGAAAAGGCAGCATGTATGTATGCATGCCATCAGTGGGACTTGAGGATACAGGTTTCCAGTGGCATCTGTAATGCTTCCTTCTCATTAATCTAAGGAAGAACCCTATATAGCTATGAAATGATAGTGAGGAGGCCTGGGAGACTGTACAATGCTAGAAAAGATAATGCAACCTCTTTCCTTTAGCTCTTGGTATACCTTGTTCCTGACTAACAATCTTATTATATAAAGCCCCAATTCTGAATTCTAAAGCAGAAACCAGGAGCTGGGTGTGCTCCTGAGCTACTTGATTTCTACACTCCTTTAGTAATTACATTCACTTCTGTGGAATTTCACTGGTATATAAATGGAGTAACTCAGCTATGAAATAGGCCTAAGTAGTTCTAACATGTGCAGTAGTTTTGTGACCATAATTCATTTAGACTCTGCTATACTGGAGCTCACTTACCCTTGGTCTCTGCAGGTGAAAGGTTGATAATTATGCTGTTAGTGCCCTAAAATGGAAATCTTGAAAGATTTCAGAATATCTTATCCTGGCTAATCATGGAGTGAGCCTTTATGGAACAGCTTTTCCTTAAAAGAGCTCTGACACCCAGCATTGTCAGCTCTGCATGACTATGAGAGTTTAATAGTAATTGCAAAAAATAATAGACTAAAAAAATGGCTTTAGCTCTAAAATAATGAGATTTTTAATCCCATAACTCTTTGGGGGCCTACACATGAATTTTGAACACTTGGATTTGGCAGTACTGCTTATCGAAGTTTTCAGACTTTGTCTGACTGGAGCCTCTTCTCTTGTGTACTCTGCCTGTTTTGTAGTTCACAAACTTGTCTTTTAACTCTCCCCCTGAATTGTTTTGTGCCCCTTTCTATCACTTTAAGCTCTCTTCTCTAACAGTTATGTCTTGAAACTGCTATGAGTCAGAAGTGATGGAGAACGACTTCTGCCCAAGTAAGTGTCAGAGTTTGCTATCTCCTTAAATTCACACTCCTATTTTACATAGATTTCTCTATAATTAGAAAACTCAATTTTCATCTTCAGACTCTCTGAGCAGTTAAATGTAGAAGTGACTGCTGAATATCTACAAAAATCTCACCATTGCCGTAAGTTTTGCTTGATGCTGGTATTTGTATATTTTTTGGCAGTAGACTATGAGCTCAATAGAGCATCAGTACTCAAATCACGGACTGGGATTTTACAGCAGTGCTATTAAAAAAAACTGTTCATGCTAAGCTATGATTCGTGCATCTGTGTGTTTAAAAACACTCGTCTCATTCATTAGTCACTATAGCAGATTCAGACTTCACCACTAGTTTGTTTTTTGTGTTTTTTTTTTTTTTTTAAATTAGCATAGTATACCTCACCCAGCTGAAACATTGCTTTGATTGCCTGTTTTGCAGTTCAAAAATAGTCACCTTCTGATGTTTGAGCTTGGAGAAGATCTGTTGGTTAATCTTGAAAAGATTTTTCTCTAAAGCAACAAATTACAAGTGGACTCTATGGCATGAGAAATGACACAGTATTGCATCAAATTTTATTAGCATAAAAAGTAATATGATATACAAAACCTAGAAAATCCATAGCACAATATTCAGGATCTTCTTGTTCATTCCTTGTGTGTTGATATAGGGTAGGTCTTCGCTACCCACCAGATTGGCGGGTAGCGATCGGCCTTTTGGCGATTGATTTATCACGTCTTAATGAGACATGATAAATCGATCGCCAGTGGCACCCCTGTCGACTTGAACTCCAGCTTGCCATGAGGCACAAGCTGGAGTTGACAGGGGAGCGCGCCACTTACCTGCTGCCATGAGGATGGCAGGTAAGTCGGCTGAAGATACTCCGATTTCAGCTACATTATTCACATAGCTGAAGTTGCATATCTTCAGTCGACCCTTCCCCCTAGTGTAGACTAGCCCATAGTCTAGACTGTAGATTGATGTTAGGTGCAACTGAATGTTGCACTGTGTATTTCCCAAGCAAAAATCTTCTTAGGGCTGGATATCTGTTTAAAAACTTGAAATGCAGGTAACTCAGACTGAAGTTTCCAACACTATGGTGCCACACAACTGAAGTCTGCCTTCATGGTTATATGATTTCCAATTTTATGATCACTAGATGTATGAATATAATTTTCTAAACATGTATCTGGTACAGGGTTAGTAGTGCAATGGCAAATCCTTGTGCCTAGGCATTTGGTCCTCGTAGTAGAAAAATCCATCATTTGTTGACAGTGCCTCACTATTTGCTGATATTTAGCTGCCTGGTATTGCAGCAACATGATGATGGAGGCTAGACTGAGTTGAACACATTGCAGTACAAGCAGTGGAACTTGCAGATGGCTCCTTTGGAGCATAGTGGTGACAGGGAAAAGAAATGTACCAGGTTCAGGCAAGAGTTTGCGGGGTGGGGGTGTGTGTGTTTGGTTTTGTTGTTGTTTATGTAACAGAAAACTTACCTTGATTTGGGGACTGAGGTGTTTCCTCCCTCCTGATTGCTATCATTATGATTTTATTTCTATAGGGTGTGCTAGGTGCTTCACAGGAGACCTTCATGAAGACAAGTCCCTACCCAAATAGTTCACAGTCCAAATGATCGCTGTGACAGCCAAGTGAGAATAACATCTTCATCAGGAAGGGGAGAAGCACAGGTTATAGAAATGATTAAGTAGTTATTTAAATATTAACCTTGATAGCTCAGAAGTGAGGTTTTACTTTTTTGTAATGAAAGCCAAGCTGTGGAAGTCCTATTTTTAGGAGTGATTTCTTAAGATAAATATGGAGGCTCCAATAGGGTGGATTTTTGGAAGTGACTCTCATACATAAGGCACAGAATGGCAAGACACTTACATGTTTGTGTCCAGGAGAGAGAAAAGGAGTATTGAGGTGGTGATTGTTGCTGGAACCAGAGAACATGAAAGGAGACTAGACCAGACTGACTGTGATCTGTGTTGTATGGTAGGCCTTAATGGCAAGGCAATGTGGAGCCAATAAAGTGACTCTGAATGGGATAACATGGTTGAAGCAATGGACTATTTGGTAATGAGGACTGGAGTTGGGACATGGTTTGTACAAAAATTGCTGTTGACTGTGGTTCTTGCCTGCAGCTGGTGGGACTCCCTCTTCCTCTCTTGCCTTGGCGTTACTTGAGATGCAGGAACCTTTGCCCCATAAACACACACTTTTCCAGATAGCTCAATTTCAGGGCTCTTTGCCAGCTGGATGTGTCACTTTCAGGCTGCACAGCCCATTACAAATCTATTCTAGGGCCTTGCCTAACTATTAAGCAGCAAGAGGAGGAAACTCTCTCCCTATGCACACTAAGATGAGCTCAGTTCAATCCTGGCTGCTATTTCACTAAGTAATTTTCCCATATGTGGAACTGAGACACATGAGATTTTACCCCTAAAAAGGGGGCACATATAGATAGGTCCAAAGGCTAAAGCCAGCAGAACCAAAGCTCTTGTTAGGAGAAAGTTTTCCTTTCAAATAGGGAGCAGCTTTAACAGATGCAGAACCTAAGAATGGAACTTCTGCAAGCCCAGCATTCAGAGCCCATTTTGGGGGCTGAAATAAGCCCTAACATGTCTGTTTTTTAGAAAGTGAATCATTCCCGTTAGTTTCTTGGGAACTATTTCAAGCTTTCTTGATGTGGAACTTAATGTTTTCCAAATGTCAATATCTATCTTAAACTTGTGACTGAAAATCATGCATATATCTATTAAAAATACCCCTTCTTTGGTCAGCTACCTCAGGCCACACACATTCACAGGGGTGTAGCATACAGAGCTCCTATTACAGTTAGCAGGTGCTGCGGGTACTTGGCACCTTTGAAAATCGGGATCCAGGTGCATGCGCACATTTCATGGGTGTGCTGTAGGGGAAGGGTGTTGAAAATGTGACCCTTAAAAGTATCGCTTTTATTTTAGAATTAACGTAAGCTATAAACTTCTAACTAAAGTTAACAGACTATATTTTATATTGTGGTTGTCTGAAAACATATGCTATTTAACTAGATAAAAAGAATCTTGGTCTATTATGGAGTGGAGACTTAGTTTTAAATTAACATAATAAGGATGATATATTTGTTTGAGCTGTACCTTGTGAACAATGATGTAAACAAATTTTGGAGCTGCACTGCCTAGCATTGTAATATTTTACTTCTGTATGTGCTTTTTATCCTAAACAAGCTCCAAACTCTTTACCAACACATGCTCTTTATTTAATACATTAATTCACTCCATAAAGCATGTGTCTGAGCAGCATCTAAGTGCCATAGACTAAAATAATGCAGAACATTAAAATAAAATTAAAAAATTCATCATAAATCCATCACCAACCAGAACCAAAGGATCTGGCACGATGCAAACTCCATAGCTTTCAAGCAGAGCATCCCACCAAATCAACCACAACCTCTCACACAAAGGCAATATGTCACCTACCATACAAGTACTGCAGCTGCAACAGAGCAATACTATGTCCCCACTCCTGAAAATAACCACAGAATCCTTAATGGTCAGAACCATTTTTTTATGCCTCATCTTAAAAAGAGCATGTTCAATGGCAAACTCTTTCCACGCCCTTCTCAGGGCATTCCTTGTTAGGAATAATTAAAAAAGGGATGGAGGATATCTTATTGCCCTTATATAAATCCATGGTGCACCCACATCTTGAGTACTGCATACAGATGTGGTCGTCTCATCTCAAAAATAGATATACTGGCATTAGAAAAGGTTCCGAGAAGGGCAACTAAAATGATCAGGGGTTTGAAACGGGTCCCATATGAGGAGAGATTAGAGGCTAGAACTTTTCAGCTTGGAAAAGAGGAGTCTAAGAGGGGATATGATAGAGGTATATAAAATCATAAGTAGTATGGAGAAAGTGAATAAGAGAAACTTGTTTACTTGTTCACCTAATGTGGCCTCCAGTTCTTACCAAATGAAATTAATGGGTAGCAGGTTTAAAACAAATAAAAAAGTTCCTCACACAGTGCACAGTCAACCTGTGGAACTCCTTGCCTGAGGAGTAAAGACTAGGACTATAACAGGGTTTAAAAGAGAACTGGATAAATTCATGGAGGTAGACCTTCAGGAGAGTGGTGAGATTTTCCCACAGCTGCATATTATGGGTCCCTTGTACCTTCCCTGTAAGTATTGGGTGCTGGCACTGTCAGAGAGAGGATATTGGACTATAGACCATAGGTCAGGTCCAGTACGGCAAGTTCTATGAACAAGTATAATTTCCTGCAGCACCCTAGCTTTTCCTTGGAGGTCTTTTATTCATGAAGTGTTTTATTTGTGATAACAGGTGAGAGCAAGACCTGTGGTAGTGGAACTGTTAATTATTGATTTCCAGCATAGACTGGTTGATCTTAGATCACATTTTTTCCAACTGGAAGTTTCTCTCATCTATCCATCTGCTCTTGGGATGAGGTCACACTAAGGGAGATGGCATGAGGTAGCTTTTAAGGGCTACATTTCATTATGTAGTTTGGCAAAAGGTTAATAAATTATAGCTTTCTAGATAATCATTGTGTGTTCACACTTTCTTCAAGGCTCCATCATAAAGTACAATCAACTTCCCTTAAGTGTCATAACACACTCTTGTTTTGTCTGTGTGTGTGTATGTGGGAAAAGATCAGCTGTCTGAAAATGGAGCTACAAAATCCAAAATATAGCTTTGTCAAGAAAACAAAGCAGAATATGCCCCATGCAGTGTTTTAACGAAGAGTCCCCTCAGTCAAAAACAGTAAACAAGGAGACACTAGATGGCACTCTTAAACTTGGAATGTGACTGCGCTTATTTTTAGTGCAGTGCCAGTTATGTGAGATGAGGAATTGGGGAGAGATACTGACATTTTTAACGGTTCCCATTGGTGGGAAGACAAATAAAAAATAATTTGAACCTAAATCTCTTCAGAGGGAGCAGAGAGTTGTGCCAGCCAAGCTATAGAAAAAAATCTAACCCAGTTTCATAGCCTAAATATATTTTACATTAACAGTTTTTTTTATAAGCAATAATGAGCATAAACAAATGGAATATACTACACATTTTTTCCTTTATACTTTTGCAGAGTTTAAGCATGTCTAACCTTAGGTTTAACATGGTAAGTCCTAGAAATCAGTAAATGTTAGAATAGTTTGGGAGGTTTTGCCCTTGACTTCTTTCAGTGGAAACAGAACTGAGTAAATGGCCTGAACTCTTCAGGGAGATGTGTATAGGCTGTGGGATATCAAAACACACATTACATAAAACATAAACATGCAGGCAGGTTTTCCTAGGCGCCTCTGTACATGTGGGAGAAGAGACGCTTTTAACACTAGCGAGCCATGGACTTCCTTGCATACCAAAAAAGGTACCTACTGTCTTGGAGGTTTTTTTGTTCTACTGTGAGAAGGGGCATTACAGAGAAGTGATGCTCTGGAAATTCAGCAGTAGGCTGGTCAAAACTCACAAATTCTGTCCTGTGGAAAATTCTGATTTTTTAAATATTGTCCCAAACTGGGACAAAATATCAAAATTGGACAAAATATCAAAATGGAAGATGTAGTCCAGCAAGGGAACCCCAGCCCGAAGAGAGGAGTTGGTAGCATTAAGTACCCAAACTACAACTCCCAAGACACTGCAGAAGCTCAAGCAGACTCAGACTGATGTCAAACTAATCCAAAGCAAAACTGCTATGATTTAAAATAGACAAACTGAAGTATTTTGGTGCAGGTTGAAACACCAAAACAAAACATTGCATTTTGATTTTGGCCAATGGAAAGAACAACATCATTTTGGCAAAATTCAACTTTGTGGAAACTACATTTTCAGTCAGAGCAGATGCCCACTGAATAGAGAAAACAATAAAACAGCATCAGTTGTAATCTTAGATTTTCAAGGCCTGATCTGCTTGTGCAACTGGTCACACACAGTATTTGAATATATAGCATGACAGCCTACTAGAGAGTGACCAGACAGCATATATGAAAAATCGGGACAGGGGGTGGGGGTAATAGAAGCCTAAGAGTCCCCAAAATCGGGACTGTCCCTATAAAATTGGGACATCTGGTCACCCTAGCTGGAGCAACACTAGACTCCCTCCCCTTCCTACACACACTTCCAAAGCTGACCTGGTGAATGCCTTCACACAGTGATCTGATAAAATGGTCAATACTCCTCAAGGATGTAGATTCCCATCCAATTAAAGTCAAGGAATGAAAGTGCCAGCTTATCCAACCCCCAGCCCCCTTACCATGCTGCACAGAACAGCATGTCTGGCCCAGAGCCAGACATGCTGACGCGCTTATCCAATGGAGTGTGCAGCCCCACTCCCCAGAGCGCTGCTCATGTGGCACTGCTGAGGCTGCGGGGGGTGGGGGATGGACAGCAGGGAATGGGGAGGAGCTAAACTCTCCAGCCAAGAGCTCAGGGGGCTGGGCAGAATTAGCCCACGGACCAATATCTGGATTTTAGCAGAACATGTGATATGCCACCTCCTAGAAACTTGTGGAGGGGGGGGGAATGTTAAATTAGATTGGATAAAAGCACTGTCACAAGGATTGAAAGTTAACTAAAGAACAGTCAACAATTATATACACCAAGATATCAAGTTGTTGAACAGGGTGCCCCAAGGGGCACACCTTCCTATATAATTTCTATTTAGTATCTGAATGAAGGAGTAAAAAGAGCACATTGGGCCCTGATACGGTACAGTGATCCACACTAGTAAAATCTTGGCCTTGGTTACACTGGCACTTTATAGCGCTATAAAGCCCCCAGGAGCACTATAACCTACTACCCGTCCACACTGTCAAGGCACGTAGAGCGCTATAACCACGGAGTTATAGCGCTCCTGGTAATCCACCTCCGCACGGGGAATAAGGGCTGTAGCGTAGCTGCTGTAGTGCTACAGCGAGAATGTGGACACACACTGCTCATTAACTGGCCTCCAGCCCATCCCATAATTCCCGTTTGAGCCACTCTGGTCATCACTTGCAAACTCTTTTGTCCTGTCCTCAGGTGACCACACGTCAGACCTGCCCTTTAAATTTCCAGGGAAATTTGAAAATCCCCTTCCTGTTTGCTCTAGCCAAGCGTGGCATGCTCTCAGGGAATCCTTGCAGGTGATCATTCTGATTGATCATGACTTCACGTGCCATGCCTCGTCGCAATAGGCGATCCCCAGCGTGGAGCAATAGCGAGGTGCTGGACCTCATCAGCTGTTGGGGTGCGGGGGGAGGGAAGAGGCCGTTCAGTCTCAGCTGCGGTCTAGCCACAGGAATTATGATACCTATGGGCAGATATCACGGGCCTTGGCGGAAAGAAGCCATGAGTGGGACACTCTGCAGTGCCGTGTTAAGGTAAAGGAGCTTAGGAATGCGTATCGCAAAGCCCGCGAGGCAAACGGCTGCTCCGGAACAGCCTCGGTGACTTGCAGATTTTATAAGGAGCTGCACGTGATACTTGGTGGTGATCCTACATGCACTCCATCGACCACCACGGACACTTCCCAGTCCACCAGTGAAGGGGGGCTGAGGAGGAGGAAGATGAGGAGGAGGAGGAGGAGGAGGCGGCGGCAGCGACTCAGGGCATGGAGGAGTCCCTGGACGCATGCAGCCAGGAGCTCTTCTCAAGCCAGGAGGAGGGCAGCCAGCCGCAGCGTCCGGCGGTTGCAGGGGGCAGCACAGCAGCGGATTGCGGAGGTAAAGCTGCTTTTCTATTTGGAAGGCAGGCAGGTTGGGGTGGAAAGGGATGCTTGCCTACATGTGGAATAGTGCATTGATGTAGTCTATCACATCGAGGTAATCGTCATCAGTAATCTCTTCAAAGGTCTCAATAAGAGTGCTTGCAATGCGCCTGCGCACGTTTCCTGGGAGAGCCAGCGTGGCCCTCGTCCCGGTCACGGTCACTAGTCCCCGCCACTGTGCTACGATGGGTGTGGGGAGCATTGCTGCACAGAGGCAAGCTGCATATGGCTCTGGGTGGAAGCTGCATCTCATTAGAATGCCCTCCCTTTCTCCCTCGGTCACCCGCAGCAGCGAGATATCTTCCAGAACAAACACCTACGGATAATGTTGAGACAGTGTTCAGAGTAGGGCTCCCGGCACTCTTCCTCCCCCCCCCCCCCCCCCCCACCACGGCCGTGAAACAATCAATCCCCCATCTCTGGGGAGGGCTCACCCCGGGACGGGCTCCGTTGTTGTCTGTGT